>QTSX02002135.1:600000-972505 GCA_014839935.2 Entomophthora muscae | reverse complement strand
ATTGACTCATTTTGAGAGGCAAAAGCAAAAGCAAGAGATTTGTCTTCAAAATGGCCCACCAAAGGCAAAATTGCAATATGATGAATAGCAGTATTCACGACAGGTGAGAATGCAGAAGCAGCTTCTCTGGTGGTGATGCAAACCCATAGATCCCTGCCAGGACCAGGGCATTTTGGATTATGTGGTCAACTGAGTCTTACCTGGGGGAACCTTCTTCCCATCCAATGAGATCCAGGCCTTGTCAATCCTGAGAAGGACCCTGTCTAGGTCCTCTATGCTGGCGCCTATCCCAGAGAAGAAAAGATATCCCAGGTAAACCACAAGGTGAAGCCTTTGCCCAGCAAAGCCTTCTGTAAGCTTGCAGAGTTTATTATACACAGTACTAATCTTCTTCTCATGCTTTGTCTTTACAAAGGTCAGATCCATGGCTTCAGGGACCCCTGTCTTGTCAGCGCTCCAGGCCAGCCCAAAGTTGGCAAGGAGGATTTTGGTTTTCTTGACGGCTGTTTTGTCTACAACAGCCAATTTTCCAATCACACGCCCAAAGTTCTCCAGCAGATAAGAGAGTGTGTGATCCACCAGGAAGCAGAAGCAAGCAGCCGCATAGTCCCGGCCCATCTTTGATATACTCTTGAATGAGAGCGTTGCCAGGACGTCCCAAACAAGCTCAATGGAGTTTACACAGTAAACTCCACTGAGGGATACCGGGTCCAGGCGGACCAGTTGGGCATCCTTGTAGGCAGTAACTGCCCACTTGGATGCCCCCTTGGAATGTGTCACCCTGGCTAGCGCGACCCTTGTCATTGGGAAGGATACATGAATTCTGTCTTCAAGCTCCCGCAAAACAGGGGGGACAGAAATAACTGCTTGGTCACATGATTGTGATGGATCCAGGTCTAACCAGTCAAACTTACCATTATCTTGCCCTTGACTCTTATTGCCGTTAACTTCCTGTGACAAAGCTTCAAGGAGCTTTGCATCCAGGGAGGCAATTTTATGGGACAACACTTTGTTATCATCCCGCCAATGGGCCATGATCTCAACACTCTTTTCCTCCCTTGCCCTTAAAGCCTCAATTTCACAATTTGCCTTTGCTTTCACTTGTTGTAAGATTTCATCAAATCCTACCAGCAAGTTCAAAGAATCTCATTCATAAATTCTATTTCCTTGTGCAGGATTCCCTTCTTTGGCAAAGTAATTGGAATACAGTTCCTCAAAGGCAGCTTTTACTTTCACCAAAGACTCCTCAGGCGTTACCTTAGAGACTTCCAGACTCACCCAAGCTTCCTTAAGTGAACTTATAGGAACTTCTTTCCTAGCAGTAGCGGTTTCTATTCAAAGCACTCCAAATTTAGTTCTTTCAAATGATAGCAAAGAAGACATAATAATTGAAAAAGTAGTTGAGGGGAAAGCGTTGAACTTGATAATATATCTTTATTAAAATTTAGCTGTTTTTGCTTATATACCATTTGGGGCATATTTTGCTGAAAACCCCTCCGGTTCTTGAATCAACCTATGATTCATATCACGTGGTCTATGACATTCAAGTCATCCAAACCTAGATCTTTACCTAAAAGATCTCCTGTAATTCTCATCCTATGATAATTAACCTACAATGAGAAGGAGTCACCTGACACCATTCATTGTCATGGCTTTACCAGAGTCCGGCTGGACTCCCACAGGGGAGGCAGGCTGAGCTTGGAAGTCCAAGTACACAATAGGCGCAATTCTGACCAGATAGTTGAATGCAGTAGCTAGGGAAAGCCAACTCTTAGTATGGGGCACAAACTGATTGGCCAGCCCCAATACTGTGATATAGACAAAACCCAACTTACTGAAGTCCTGGGCAGGTGGCACAGTTGGCAGGGGGGAAGTAGGAGGAATCTCCAGCATGGAGGGCCAAATGATCACTCTTAGTGGCCAGGAGGGAGCAGATATGTGGGTGGTAAAGTGTAGTGGAGTTATGAATAAATCCAAACAGAATAGTTATATTGGTGCAAAAGTAGATAGTTCTTGCAAGAAAATAATGAATCCTGAGCATAAAGTTGTTTAATTTGAAGATGTCAACAGTGAGAGGGGATGTCAGTGTTCCCAGCTATATCCTGCTGGGAAACTGCAATTGGTTTTCTGGCAGCTTCTTATTGTATGTCAATTAATTATTCTCAAGTTGGGTTCCATTGGTGACTCCTGATTTATCAGTTAGATGGCTCCTTTCATTATTTTTGCCCTGGGGAAGCTGGCAAGGGAATTTTGGGCCATTTGGCAACCCAAGTCCCCAATTCTGGGTTTCAGAGGGTGTGGGCTAATTAAAATCTTTTCCACTTGGTTTTGGGACGGTTTTTGATTGTCCCCAGGCCTGGCATTGACCAGGGTTCAATTCTCCATTTGGAATTAAAGTTTCTTTTGGGTTAATCTGCGTGATCAACAACACAATCATTTGATTGTGTGATTGATCCATTGCAGGTGTTAAACCTATGCAACATAGGGTTTTATCTGGCCTCTTCTGGGCCCTGACATCATCCCCACCATAGTTGAGCTCTTACAGCTTGACTCTGGATGCCTGGTCTTGTACGTTGTCAGGAGGACACTAGCATTGGCAAGGTTATCTTCAAGTTTCCAGGTATTCTCTTCATGGGGGTATTCTTTCCATTTTACCAGGAAGTGAGGTTTTTGGTATCAGAGTTTGTGTCCAAGGATGGCTTCAACCTTGTGTTCTGTGAAGCTTCTTATTTTGATGGGTGGGGGAGCTGTTCTCACTATCTGGTGCAGGAGAGAAGGTCCTTTCTTTTTTGATAACAGGGAGCGGTGGAATAAATTGTGAATCTTCCATCTGGGGGCAGTTCTAGTTGGTAGGCTACAGTACCAATGCGTTGTAAGACCTTGTAAGGACCTGTTTGTTGGGGGGCTCAAGATAGTGCAAGGGGCAGTGGTCTTGATGTTCTTTGCGCTGAGGTACACAAGGTCTCCTACTTCAATTGAGGGGCCAGGGCTTTGTTTCTTGTCAGCAAAATCCTTGTATACTTGTACTGCTCTTCTCAGGTTCTTGGCACATTCTTCTTGGAATTTGTGGATGTTGCTGACCCAGTCTCATCCTTTGGGGTTGTTGGCTTCCTCTGTGGGGGGCATCCCATGTGGGGTTGAATCCGTAGTTGGCTTTGAAAGGGGGCATACCAGTGGAGCTATGGCCTTGGTTGTTGTACGCAAACTGAGCCATGGGTAGGTGTGTTACCCAATTGTTATGTTCCAAGTTAGCGTAGCATTGTAAGTACTGTTTGAGGACTGGTTTACTCTCTTAGTATGTCTGTTGCTCTGGGGGTGATATGCAGTAGACAACAATCTTTTTCTTCCCAAGTCCTTTAGGATTTGGGCCCAAAACTTGGAGGTGAATTATGGGCCTCTGTCTTAGACCACTTCTTGTGGGAGTCCATGGTTTGTGAATACTTGGTTCTGGAATAGAGTGGTAGTTTCCTTTGCAGTTATATTGGTTATTGTTGGAATGAAGTGTGCCATTTTGGTGAAATAATCAAAAATTACAAGTATGGCAATGAATCCTTTTGAATCAGGTAGTTCCACAATGTAGTCCATGGATACTGACTTACAAGGGACTTCTGAAATATGAAGGGGTTGTAGTAATCCTTCTGGCTTTCCTTGCTTAGGCTTGGTACATTCACATGGCTTGCAACCACTGAGGTATCCTTCAATTTCTGGCTTCATCCTGGGCCACATTTAGGTTCTCTGAATTCCTTTGAGAGTCTTTGTACTCCCAGGGTATCCTGACATGGGGAAGTTGCAGTATTCCTTCAGTATCTTTAAGAGCAGTGGACCTTCTGGTATGTAAGTGAGTCTGTGTAGCTGCAGGGTGGTTCCATGTAAGGAGTAACCTGTTTGGTAGTATTGACTGTTGATATCTTTCTTTAAGTCTTTCATGATGGAGATGCAGTGCTGGTCTACGGTCTGAGCTAGTTGTATTTCTTCTTTTTTACTGGCTAGTCACAGGAATAGAAGAATTGGCTCAATCATATTTGGAGACAGCAAGGATTTAGTGTTGAATTCTTCAATCTCTTTGGCGCTAGGACAAAGGTTGACTCTTTGACTTAAGGCATCAGGTACAATCTTGATCTTGCCAGGCTTGTAGATGATTGATAAGTTGTAATCTGCTAGAAATAAGGCCCATCTTGCTTGTTGCTGATTCAGTTGTTGTGGTTTGAAGAAGTATTTCAGGTTCTTGTGGTTGGTCATGATTCTCACTGGGTGGTTGGCATCACACAAGTATCTTCTCCAATGCTTTAAGGACTAGATGATGGCAAGCATCTCTTTATTGTAGATGGGGTAGTTCAACTCAGGCAGAGTGAACTTCCTCGAGTAGTAAGCTACAGGGTGCAGCTTACTATCATGCCCCTCATAAAGCAACACCCCCCAATGAAAAGTCAGAGGCGTCTGTTTCCACAATGAAGGGCTTATTGTAAACTGGCATTGCCAAGACAGGGGCAGAAACAGAGGTGTTTTTTAGCAACTCAAAGGCGGATATGGCGGTGTCATCCCACACAAAGAGGTGTTTCTCAGAGTTAAGGCGGGTCAAGGGCAAGTAGATTGAAGAAAAATTTAGACAAATTCCTGGCAGAAGTTTGCCAGGCCCAGTAAAATTCTGACCTCCTTGTGGTTCTTAGGTTCAGGCCATGATGTCACAGCCTTTATTTTATCAGGTGTCATTGCAAAACCTCCTTTCAGTACATTGTACCCCAAGGACTCTACTTCTTCTTGGAAAACTCACATTTCTGGAGTTTAACAAAGGTCTGTGTTCCTTGAAGAATTATAGGACAGCTTGAAGGTGTTTGACATGTTCTTTAGGGGTGCAACTGTAGATGAGGATGTCATCTAAGTAGGCTAAATAACACTGATCCTTGAGTCCTCCCAAGACCACGTCCATCATAGTTTGAAAAGTGCTGGGTGCGTTGCACAACCAAAACAGCATAACCAAGTATTCAAAGAGACCTTGCCTAGTCTTATAGGCGGTCTTTAATTTGTTTCCAGGCCTGATCTGGATCTGGTTAAAGGCATCCCTCAAATCAACCTTTGAGAAGACGTTAGCTCCTTAAAGATGGTCTGAGAGGTCTTCAGCATTAGGTACAGGAATCTGTTTTTCACTGTGATGCTGTTTAGGTCCTGGTAATTGACACAAGGGAAACCACCAGAATTAACTCATTCCGCAAGTCAACCTACTGAATGTTGACAAATTGTTGACATTCAGTAAGTCAACATTATTTTAGTATTTATCTGCTGGAAATGGGCATTTCCAAAACTAAGCTAGTTTTTCATAGTAAATTATTAAGTCAGAATTGCAAAATTAAAAAGGAACAGGCATAATGTTGACACCATTTAAACAAAGGCTTATTTTTAAGCCAAAAAACCAATAAAATTTACTATGAAAATGTAAGTTTCTTTGTACTTTTACATTAAGGTCAACTCCAGTAAGTGATATCTGGATTTTGACACCAAATAAGAATCCATAAAGTTATTAATAAAATACACAATATTCTAAAAATTACTACTTTTTATATTTTATACTACTGTTTTTATTAAATATATTAAGATAAGAATTGAACAAAGACATATGCCAACTTTCATAGTGTTCTTTGTATTATTTAGATATCTACTTTTATTTTAAACTCACTGGATAAACTATAGCTTATTTCCAGAAGTCCACTTAAGCCAAAAAACATATGTTAAAACTAGAAATTATATATGTATTTATAATGTCAACTTTGTGTCAAATTGACACGTTATCTAAATTGCAACAAAGGGGTTTGGCTAAGCAAATAAAGTGATATAATTTAAGCAAGATTTAATAGGAGAGTTACTATAAAAGAACACTGACTGCCTGAATGTTGACACCTTCACTGGTTTATTAGTAAAACACTGCCACTTAACAAAACACACACATAAAATGGTATGATAATTCAGGCCAAAGTACCCAGGGCTGTACTTTAGACTTCCCTCTACAATCCCTATTATTTAGTTTTCATAAGTTACATATGTGTTGTAAAAGATGCAGCCTGGGTGCTGATCTCTACAAATAATTAGTCTACTACTTCTTTATCATAATACTATACCTGTTGTGGTATAGTGACAGCCTAGGTAAGGACAGAAGAATATAAGAAGATATTAAGACAAAACTTGTATTTATTTAGATAGTATCACACTTATATAGTATGAGGCAGGGAATTGCCACCAGAGGCAGGGAGACTCAGACAGAAGGACTTCCCAAATGGAGGAGAGTAGATTGGCACAGCTAAAAGTCCCATGTGAGAGAACAACCGCTTCCTTGCAGATTTACTTAAGGAGGTAGATATAAATAGCTTTGTTGTTCTATTTATAATCCTGGAAGTGAAGCTTGTGCCTTGTGCGCATTTGAAAGGGAAATCAAACGCCCACTTTAGGGGTGTTTTAAACGTCTTTATCACTAGTAGAATCAGGATGCAATAGCGCAATCACGCAATTGTTCCATCGCTTAATCCCTAGATGGACAACTTTACATCTAATACATTCAGGATCTGCGGCAATATGCAAATCTTTAAATTTTTTAAAATTTAAAAATAATCAATTTCAGCCTTAAAAAACCAACCTCAGAAAATATTAACCACACTTTATAATTGATTTACATAGTGTTTTTCTAGTTTAATGCTGACTGTTAGTATATTGACAGTCAAAATTAAAGCATCTTTTTATGCTGACAAACTAAAATAAATATTTTTGACTATTGTGACTACCAGAATGTCAACTTTTTATTTAAACATGGGTTTTTTTCTATTCTTTACTAATAAGCTAGCTAAAAATACCTTCCATACTTCTATAAACTATTTAATTCATAATAAAAAATAAAACAAGTGATTATTATTTAATTTATTCATGTTTCACATGATTATTATTACTTTATGAACTATACTCTAATTATTGTAGGACAAATTTTCCAAGAAGCCACAAAAGAACCCCAAGTCAACCAAGAAAGTGCCCAAAGCCTCTGAAAAGGCACAAAGTCCCTACCCCAACAAAAAAACTGCCAAAGAGCCCTCAAAGAAACAGAAGACAAAGAAGAAGACCCCAGACCCTGAAAGCAAAGAGCCTTCCCCTGACCCCTCCTCTTCTCCAAGCTGGTACCAATCAGAAGGAGATGAGGTTCCACTAAACAAGCAAGGAAGAAAGAAGATACCCAAGAGTCCAAAACCCTATCAAACCCAGATAAATCAAGCTCAAAGGAATCAAGCTCCAAGGAATCAAGCTCATCCCAGTCCAAGAAGCACAAGAATCTAACTCCAGACAATTCCCCTCCACCATCCAAAAAATCTGCACCTACATCCTCCTCATCAAGTATCAATAAAGAAGATCCTGATAATTACCTTTATGACTATCATCAAGCACCAATTGGCCCATGGGATCCCCTAAAGGGTTGAAATATATGTAACATCAAAGGAGAGTTTAAGCTCCCAAAGAAGTTCCCTTGGTTTTTCCCTCTAATGTCTGTCAAAGGAGGTGCAAGTTTATTCTGTGATGGCTATGTTTTTAATTGCAACAATCAAAAGAGAGCAGGAAGAAGCAAGCATTATGTATGTGAGGATAGAAGCTGCTCTGCCAGGATCAACACAGAAGGATGTGATAAAATCACTAGTGAAAAGGAGAGCACACATGCAATGCTCCAATTAATCTTATTGAAAAGCTTCTAAAGTGGTACCTCTACCAAATGGTCCCAGTCTGCAAAGACGTCAAGGCTTCTGATCTGGCAGTTAAGGCCACCACACACCTAAGTAATGAGAACCTGAAGCTCATCCCTGACCGCAACCAGTTAGTGAAGTACATATGTGACAAACACTGTGATCTATTCCCCCATAAGAAATCTGCCATGTTCTAAGGAGAGTTAGTCTTGAAAGAGGAGTTAAAGATATTCAATGGTGATGATGTGTTCATTTTACATGATGATGGGCCTATATCAGAGGCAAGAATTATATGCTATGCTACACAACAGAACCTGGAGCAGTTAAGAGATTCAGAGAGCTGGTTATGTGACGGTACCTTTGCAGTATGCCCCCGCCTTTTTACCAACTATGGGCTGTACCTTCCCTTATTAAAGGCAAGGTGTTCCCATTTGCCTACTTACTTCTTCCTGGGGCAACAGAAGAGATCTACACAAGGGACTTTAAAATCCTTCAGGATGGCATCAAAGCCCTACCCAATAATAAAAAGAGTCCCCCTGGTCATAACACTAGAGCCAATCCAGATGATGATGAAAAGGATGAAGCCACCCTTTCTGCAGAAAAAGAAGCTCAAGATAAAGCACTTGGCCCCTCAACTATAATCATGGACTATGAAACTTCCCAGTATAACGCTTTTGTAAATACATTTGATGGAGAGGTACAGGGGTGTTTTTTCCATTATTGACAGGCTGTTAACAGGCAACTAAAGGGTCTACCTGAGCTCAGCAAGCTCCACCGTCTAGATACATCAGGAAAGTGCAAGTTCTTAATTCAGCAGTTTGTAGCACTAGCCTTTGTAAAGCCAGAGCATAATGGACAAGCCTTTGACCTCCTATGCCAGGATTCATATGCCAAGAAACATGAGGATGCCTTCTACCCTTTCATTGAATATTACAAACCACAGTGGATTGGGAATAAGGTCACTAAGCACCAGAGCAAGCCCATAGCCAAAGCCAACTGGAACTGCTACCAGGCAGTTCTTAAGGATGAGATGAAAGCTACTTCTTTTTGGCAGGCTGGAATAAGCATATCAAGTCCTCCTTTGGAATCAAGCCCAGATACAACACCTTCTATGAGCACCTCAAAGTCCAACAGGGGAAGACTGCTGCATCCATCAGAGATATTGAGAACCGCCCATCCAAGAAGAAGAGAACCCTCAAAGAGAAAAAATATCAAGAGAAAGATCAAGGACATTGTCAAGGCAAAATATAAGCTTTCAGAGATTAGGAAATACATCAAGAATATTTCCACAGTTCTTAATGGCAATCAGGTGATCACAGTCTAGCTTTTAATTAAATTTATTGAGTATTGCCTAATTCTTTATATAGTTCTTATATATTAAGTATAATATTTTTAAATAAATAGTTATTCTAAATAACTCATTAATAATTTATGATAATGTTATTATAAAATCATTGATTTTTTATTGATTTTTTGATGCTTTAGACTGTATTACATGGTCTATATTGGTATTTTATTAGTAAATTGTATGTTTTGTTGTAGTTTTCAATATAGAAAAAACTTTATATTACTGTTTATGATTATTATATTTTCCTATAATATGTAAATTTTATGTAGTATCTTTTTGTCTATTGGATTTTTTTGTTTTTATAAGTGGGAAAAATTTTATTATAGTAAAGATAGCTAATTTCATAGCAAATTATTTTTGAAGTCTATTTTTATGAATTTTTTTTAATTGTCATGTATAATTTTTTATGGACTTTTTAAAATCTATGTTGTCACATTACCCTAAAAAGTATCTTGAAGCTTAATTTTTTTAAGTAAGATGTTTAGGAAACAGGTTTCTGCTTATTAAAAAAGTGTCAACATTTAGTAGTCTGCATGAGTTAAAACTTAATTCTGACTTTTCAATGCTGTCAACATTAAAGTATTTTTAATTCTGATTGTTGAAATATAGTAAGTTGACTTGCGGAATGAGTTAATTCTGGCGGTTGACAACACAAGGACGTAGGTTGCCACCCTTACTTTTAACAAACAGTAAAGGGGACAAACAAGAAGATTTGGAGATGCGTATATATCCCTTCTTCAGCATCTTGTCCAAGTACTCTCTTAAGGAGGCTTGTTCCTTCATGTTACAACTATAGACAGACCCATGCTTAAGTTAGGTTCCAGGGAGGAGGTCAATGGCGTGGTCAAACTGACTGTGTTTAGACAAGGCGGTGGCTTCTTCTGAGAAGACGGACTCTCAAGGCTTCAAAAATTTTGGGATCTCAGCTTTGCAGGATTCCATGGTGATGTTGTTTAACTCAGGGGTGTGCTGGGGGTTCAGGCAGGGGATCTCTAAGGGTTGGCTCTCATGAGTGACAGATACTTGATAGTTTTATAGTCCATGTTCATTTTGGTGGTCAACCCACCATTCAAAACCTATCACTACAGGTTTGGGAAGCTTCTCCATGATGTTGAATCTGGTGGGCAGCAGTCTCCCATTTAACTTCAGGGAGACAGACTCTTTTCATTTGTGGGAAAGGTCTGTTGTCTTGTTGCCCAAGGTCACCAGTTGAGAGTTTCCTTGGATTGGTACACCCAGTTTTGCATCTAGACTACGTTTCATGTAATTGAGGGTTGTCCCACTGTCTAGGAGAGCTACCGTGCTCACCTCATGGTCATTATAACATAAAATAGTGTCAATGATAGGGTAAGATTGGGAAGCGTTGTTTATTGCTGAGATGATTGCTCCTTGGGTTCCATTGGAGCGGCTAGTGCAGTCCTTGGATAAGTGGCCACTCTGGTGGCAATAGAAGCATAATCCACTTCTGATGTGGCGTTGGTACTCCTCTGGGGTCATTTTCAGACAGGGCCTACTAGCACTAGGGGTTTGGTTGTTCCAGGGCTAACCAGTGTGGTATCCTTGTGTTTGTCTGAAGTCCATGCCTTTGGAAATAGCCAGGAGCTCATTTTGGGGAGGTCACATCAGTGGTGTCTCATTAGGCTGGCGTGGTGTGGGTTCAGACCGTTTCTGAAGTGCAATCCTGATATGTTGTCAGGAATCTTGGCAGCCTCTGCCAGGCATAGGAATCTTTATATGTAGGTCTCCAGATTGTCCCTTCCTTGGGTCAGGCAAATGAGCACCATGTTGTCACAGTAGGTTTCATCATGCTGGGAATTATCTGCCCAAGCAAGAAGGCTTAAAAAGCCGGGAAATATTTATCAAAATTGACCAAGTTAACAGATTTAAATCAAACAGTCAATCAGAAATGGGTTATGGCAGCTCCAGACTGTCAGCTGAAACCAGTTCCTCCTTGCAAATGACGTTGATAAATTGGTGTAATTTGAGGGTCACCCAATACAAGCTTATTAATCAGCATGGTTGTCAGAAATTGGTCACACAAGGGTTCTTTGCAACCTGGACCAGATAATTACTTGACAATGTGGAAGGAATAGGAGATCAAGACTCAGGTGGTATTGCTTAGTCAATTTTCTGATATATATTGAATAATTTTCACTGTTTTAACTCTAAGAGTTGAGTCCTCCTAAATTTACTCAATAAAAATCCTTTATCCCAAGTTCTAACTTCCATTTTAAAAATGCATCCTGTGATTGGGTTGTTGCGGTATATTCTGTACAATTTGATTCTTAGCCAAATCATTACAGGAAGATGGGACCCTGCCATTGACACTTTGTTGTTGGTGCTGCCCAATGCTGATTTTGAGTCAGCTGATCTTGAAGCCCCCCTCTATTCTGGAAACTGAAAATTGTGTTGCCTCCCAATGTCCAGAATTTTATTCTGAAGATATGTTGTTGCTATCTCAGGCCATTTATCTTGGGCTACTTTGGTTAGGATTAATTGTTCTTCTTAATCCTGGTATTACAATTGGAAATTTTACAAAAATATCTCTGAAGCCACATTGGTGGTTAATCATTAATTCTATGTGGATTTGGGTGGTAGTTCCCCATCACTTAGAAACGGCTTTATACTATCCCACAATTTCTGCCACACATGTAGGCTTGAATCTTGGCTCCAGAAGGAGTAGTTGCAGAGTTCATTATCTCCAGGAATTGGTTGTAGGAGATTATGAGATCTAGGTCTTCTTCTAGGCTGGTCAAGAAGGTTTCTCTAGTGTCATCCTTCAGTTGGGCAGCCACCATCATAACCTTCTGAGCGTTGTCTCTGAAGCTCTTGGGGTGGGCACAGAACAGGGCATTTATCATGATCATTCCTTTTCTGAAACCAGCCAAGTCCGTTTTTGGCAGGTCAGAAAAGTTTGTAGGAGCAGCAGAATTTTGATTTAAAGTGGAGATTGTCACAGTCTGGACCTGGGATGGCTTGACAACAACTCCTTCTTTGCTTTTGTTTGTTTCTTTTTTCTTGGTCATATACTGTCTTAGGTAGTAAGCTTAGATCAAAAATAAAAAGCATACAAGATGCCCCTATAATCAAAGAAGAATAGGGGCCCAGGGTTACTAGTTTTGTTATGATTGAAATACTGTCATGGCCCATACAAGAGTCTGGCTGGACTCCCAAAGGGGAGACAGGCTGGGCCTGGAAGGCCAAGTACACAATAGGCGCAATTCTGAACAGATAATTGATGGCAGTAGCTAAGGAACACCAACTCCCAGTATGGGACACAACCTGATTGGCCAGCCCCAATACTGTGATATAGACAAAACCCAACTTACTGAAGTCCTGGGCAGGTGGCACAGTTGGCAGGGGGGAAGTAGGAGGAATCTCCAGCATGGAGGGCCAAATGATCACTCTTAGTGGCCAGGAGGGAGCAGATATGTGGGTGGCAAAGTGTAGTGGAGTTATGAATAAATCCAAACAGAATAGTTATATTGGTGCAAAAGTAGATAGTTCCTGCAAGAAAATAATGAATCCTGAGCATAAAGTTGTTTAATTTGAAGATGTCAACAGTGAGAGGGGATGTCAGTGTTCCCAGCTATATCCTGCTGGGAAACTGCAATTGGTTTTCTGGCAGCTTCTTATTGTATGTCAATTAATTATTCTCAAGTTGGGTTCCATTGGTGACTCCTGATTTATCAGTTAGATGGCTCCTTTCATTATTTTTGCCCTGGGGAAGCTGGCAAGGGAATTTTGGGCCATTTGGCAACCCAAGTCCCCAATTCTGGGTTTCAGAGGGTGTGGGCTAATTAAAATCTTTTCCACTTGGTTTTGGGACGGTTTTTGATTGTCCCCAGGCCTGGCATTGACCAGGGTTCAATTCTCCATTTTGAATTAAAGTTTCCTTAGGGTTAATCTGCGTGATCAACAACACAATTGTTTGGTTGCGCAATTGCTCCATTGCAGGCGTTGAACCTATGTAATATCGGATTTTTCTGGACCATTCTGGGCCCTGACATTCACCTCAATGTATTAATTTGGCATGGAGCTTCCCCAGCTCCCAGTGTCAAAACCCTGTGGAATATAAACATTCCAAAACTCAGATATCAATGTTCCAACTGGGAACCTGCTGATCAAACCTAAAATCCCTAGACATCCTTGCCTTTATTTAGTTTTTGTTGCATTTAATGGTTTTCTTGCGTTTTTAAAAACCCATTAAAAATGCTTTGAACCTCAAACAAAACACCACCACAATGTTTTTAAACCCAAATTTGGGGGTTACCTGTGGTTAACCTTAACCAAACTTCTTGACACAGTCAAGGCAATCAACCAATATAAGTAAATTCTCATTAATTATATTGCAATGTATTTATTAATTAACCTTCCCGGTCAATTAAATTGTTTTTGAGATGCCTAGTCTCCAAGATTGATTCAGCCAATCTTGCCTCAGTTTTGTTGGTTAGTACGGCCTAATTAACAAAACTACCTTCTGTTCTTTTATTAAATATAGGTACTAAGTTTCCAGGAATCTTTATCTGAAGAATTCCAGCCAAACCTATCTACATAAAATAAACAGCAAAAACAGAGCAACTTTATATTTTATAGTATTTATTTGGTTAAGTACTCAACAGTGACTGTTGTATGGTCACAATTATTGGTGTAGTTGGAATTAAATATGGCAGGGACAAAGGGGACCAGGACCTGGCAGATTTCACTGTCTATGTTTTCTAAAAAACGGTAAAAATTTTGAATTTTTATTAATTTTGCTTTTTAGGTTACCTTCATGTGTTTCCTCCTTACCAGCGGCTTCATCAGGCTTAGCCATTCTTGGCTCAAGCAATTGCGCTGGTAATTCTGTGTCCTCAGCTCTGGCTCACTTGGCTGGCTTGAGATGTGCATACATCTCAGGGTTGTCAATCCAGACAGACGGCACAGAGAGGGATAAGGACTTGAATTGAAGGTAGGACACACCATTTTAAAAACGTCATCTTGAACAACGCTATCTCAAATTACGCCATTTCAATTTTTGCTATCTCAATTTATTAGTAAAAACGCCATTTCAATTTACAGCATTTTGACTAAGAAAAACAAGTTTTAAAATTTTAGATTTTTTCAACTCCAAACAAATTCCAGAAAATTCTCAAAAAATAAAATTCAAAAACATTTATAGGTTTAAAAAAGCCTCATAATTTCAAATATACAATAAAACATGGGGTCAATTAGTAGCAACATAGTTGTGTAAAGCCCAAAAATTAAAATAATCCCAAAAACAACTATTTTCATCTATTTTAAATATAAACTATGCTTTAAAATAAGCATATAACTGTACCAAATACCAAAAAAGTCAAATAATAGTAAAATCAAAGGAAATAAGAGAGAAGATAAAGAATAGTTTATTGGGAAAGGACTCAAATATTGGTAGAAAGAGCAACTGAGATAGCTTGGAGATGCTCAAGCTTTCTATTCTTAGGATAGTAGGCAAGGACCACCTTGCTGATTTCAGTATACTTTTTCACTGCCTTGGTCATCTTGGGGGGATCATCCTTGGTCTTAATGCCAGTCTTAAAGAGGCAGGCAGAGATGGCTTATTGGATCTTGAAATGCACCATTATTTTGTTGAATTTGGGCTTATGAACCCTGACCCTTGTAGCAAACTGGCTATGCCACCCTTCAAGGGAAGATGTGGTCTTGATTAAATCATCTTTTACCTGCTTAAAGCAGTTCCAGGTGATTGATTCACCGCCCTTTCTGATGTGGTGTGCTCCTTGAAAGATACCAACCCATTGAGTTTCAAAATACTCAATAAAGGGCACAAAGGCTGCCTGGTTGGCTATAATATATGGGTGACAGAGTAGGGCGTTGCAGAAGGCATTTGTCTCCTCCTTTCTAACCAGAGCAAGGGCAGTAAAGCAATTTAAGAAGTTCTTGGCTTCTTTGGTGCCTTCAGAGTTGACCAGCTCATGAAGGTCAGAGCACTTTTGGAGGCAGTGGCCTAGTGCCTGCCAGAAGTGGAAGTAGCATCCCTGAGGGGATCTCTTAAAGACTCAAATGAAGGCATTTGCCTGAGCCTGTTCTAAATCCACTACCATATATTTGTGATAGGGAAGGCTTTCAGGCTGCTTTCTGGTTGGGGTGGCTTCCTCTTCAAGTGACTGGGCCTTCTTTTTGCGCCCTCTGGTCTCCTTGGGCTCCTCTTCAATGGTTGGGAGGATTTCATCAAGCTTGGCTTTTAGGATTGTGAGTGCACGGACGTATGTTTCCTTCTTCTTGTTGGGAAGGAAATAGAAGACCAGGGGAAGAACTAGATTATCAACCTGCCAATGGATATTCCAAAGCTGGCTGAAGAGCTTTGGGAAGGTTGAGAATGTGCCATCTTTGAGACAGGACTTGCATTTCAGCAGGTTGTGTAGATCCTGGCTTGTGGCAAAGCAGATAATACACTTGAAGGCATGTTGACCATCATTGTGAAGAAGGAATATCTCCTCATGGCAAGATAGTTTTTGTTCCTTGGTAAGATCAATTGATGAAGTACTGATGCCTTCAGTGCTCAGAGCATATCTCTGATCAGTGAGACATCTCTGTAATTTTGAGGCGCCACCAACAGTGGCAAGTTGGGTATAATTTTAATTGAGGAGGACATCATTGTCAACCTCAGTGGCAGTTTAATCCTTGGTGATTGGGATCACCTGGCAAAGAAACCAGCGGATAAGTTGGTAAAGGGGGTCAAAAGGCTCAGTGCAGTCATGGTTGACAGTTAGGGCTTTAGATCTAGTGAACCCATAAGTAGTGAGTCTAGCTGGGCAGCCAACGTTATATTATTTGTAGTGATGTTGACAGATGGGTTTCTTCTCATCATTACAGCTGAAGCTGTAGCCCTTGTAGACAAAGCCAGCACCCCCTTTCTTTGTCATGATGGGGTAGCTGGCTGGATAAGTGGCAGGCACAGCAAATGTACCATTTCAATTGCATATATTGTGGATGGTATTAAGATCCAGATCTCAATTTGGTCATCTGCAGTGCACCAGGCTCCTGCTTCTCTTCTTCTTCAGGCTCTGAGGTGGGATCAGAGTGGCAATTGAAGTTGAATCACTTCTCTTGGGGGTCTGAAGGTGAGTACACAAATGGAGAGTGGGGAGGGGTAGGACTGTTTCCCTCTGGCTCAGGTGATGGAGTTGAGGTCTTGGGGGGAGCTTTGGCCTGAGAAGGCTGCTTTTTTGGGGTAGTCTTGGCCTTTTTGGCCTTTGGAGGAGTGATTTTGGACTTTGAGGCCTTGGAGGCCTTGGGCGCAGCTTTGGTAATTGACTTGGGAGGCATATAAAAGTGAATTAGTCTCAAAATATGAGCAATTTGGGGGTTGTTTTTAAAGAGAAAAATGAGATTATTTTAATATACAAGTATCACTTTTTTACATAGAATTAGAGAAAAGATAAAAAGATATATACTATCAAAATTTCAATGTTTTTTATTTTGTAAAAATAATTTATTTATTAGTAATGCAAGTAGGCAAAACTTTGAGTTTTGACTGAAAACTTGCTTTCAAAATGGCGTTTTTGAAGTGACGTAATTGAGGTGCTGTAGCTCAAAATAATAGTATTTTTTGACCATTTTTTATATTAAATTAATAAATTTACGGTAGAGCTACCTCAACTGGGCCAAAGAGCAAAACTTAAATCTCTCAAAAACTAGCATATAAATGGGGTTAAAAAGTACCCGGTTGTTTAGAGGAGGCCAAAAAATATACATCTGCAAAGTTTCATATGTTTTCTTACATTCTTTATTAAGATGATTTTTGATGTGAATGTGTACTTTTGAAAAGTGGGAAGCAAGAATCACAATGGGGAAATTGATATAGCATAGCATGGCGTCATATTTAATTCCCCCTTATTTTCCCCTATCCATTGTGTGCGTCAAATCAATTGGGTGATATGAAACTTGGTGGAATTTGAAGTGACATAGATCAAAATAGTGTAATCACCCCCTTCCATATTAAAATCCCTATTAAAATATTTTATTAAGAGAACTCTTATCAATTTATTCATTTATAATAAAACTATAAACTACATATAACAAAACTGCTTTTTTTACCCAGTAATGACAATCACTAGAAGGACTATCATAGTGACGTCTATTTAGGTTGTTCTTAGTATAAGTGTCTTGGATTAATACTATAGGAACATCTTCTGGCCCTATAAAACAGGCTTTATTTTAGTTTGGGTATAAGATTATTTTAGTTAAAGATAAATAGCATGATTCAAAATGAGGTAAAGTCAAGATGGCAAAAACGCGCCCCACACTAAGTGATTTCATATGTAAATAAGGTTAGCAAAATAAGATTTAATTAATCTGACTCAAAGTGATGGAATTGAGATGGCGTAAATTTGAGATGCTGAATTATTAAAGTATATGTAAATTTTACCTATTTTATTGTTTATTTTAATTTTTTGTGTTCAAAATCACTAATGCAAAAAATGCCATCTCAAATTAATTTTGAGATGGCGTAAATCAAAGTGGCGTTTTCAAGATGGCGTTTCCTACTGTCTCAGCTGGGAGAGTGTGGATTCTGGCCTGCAGCAAATCAAATAGGTCCTTAGTCCCAGTTAGGGTCCCACACTTTACAACTTGCTTGAGCCACCCAAATACTTCCTTGATGGGATTTAGGAAGGGCAAATAAGCAGGGAGGAAGAGAAGGCACATATTTGCCGTGGCCAATTGCTGGGGGCCCACTGCAGTGCTAGTGTCAATTAATGAAAATTCCTCAAGAATATCTGCCACCTTATGAAGACCAACATTATCCAGCACAATTACATTAGTAAAGCCCGGGCTTGTGCGCCTCAGGTGCTCCTGGACCAATTGGAGGAATGATAGAAAGATACAACTATTGTGAGAGCCTAATATCATTTGATACAGCTCCACCCCCTTTGGAACAAGGAGAGCCACCATCAAATAGGCTGTGGTGCAGACTGCAGTACACCAAGCTACCCTGTCATTTGAGCCTTTTGGGAAATACCCATATGCATTCTGCATTGACAAGGCAAATGCTGATTTATCAATGTAATAGAATTTGACTATCCCCTTGGCTTTGAGGGCAGTGTACGCCTCTGCATATTTTTTACGGGCATCAATGTTGGCTGGACTATTACAATTGTAGGGGGATACCCCGAGCTTTTTCCAGGAAAATTGCATTCCCTTTACCAAATGATAATAAAAGGAAATTGAGGCTTCAACCCCAAAAGTAGGTTTGACCATGGACTGTATATTGCCATTTCAAGATGACAGTTCTGGGTTATCCACTGGTGGATTGCCCATTTGTGCTCCTTGGTGAGCATGGTTGACACATGCAAGGATTTTTCTGGAGCAAGGACTCAGCCAGTATTGATGAATTTTTTGAAGGTCTTGGAGGCGTACTTGGGATCCACCCCAACAAGAGCCAGGGCTGCCTTGTAATCACCAGATTCCTGCATTAGCTTAAGCAGAATGATGTGTTTGATATTGAGGATGTGCTTATGGGCAGGTGTTTTGGAAGTTGGGATTGACTCATTGGCATTAGGCACAACACAGGGCATGGTTACCTTGGTGTAGAATGCAGCAACTTTCTTTAGCACTAACTATCCCTCATCAGTTCTGAAGAACTCAGGTTTCTCTTACTCTTCCTGATTGCCATTACTGACATAAGGTTTGTAGCTAGTGTCAAGCACAGGCTTCACCTTCTCTGTCATGACTGCTGGGACTGCTTCCTTGGGGTAGAAAGGGTCAAACATATATGAAGTAAGTTCTACCTCCTTGTTTCTAACTTTCTTGGTAAAGGTAACATTGGTGGGCTTCTGGTTCAGCTTAGTGACCCAAGGGTTTATGCTCCGCACCCTAGCAGCTTGTGCTCCTTAAACCGGCTGTGTCAGTGCAGCGTCACCATGGAACTCTCCTCTCTCACCTCCCTCCTGAGTAGGCACTTGTGTTGTACTAAGTCTATTCTTTGACCCACGGGGACAACTGCAACTGCGGCACACAACAGGTGCAAAGGTAGTCTGTTGTTATGTTCTTTCTATTTTAAAATTTAATATAATATTAAATAAAACTTAATTAAGTTACTCCCTAATTTTTTTGCTTTTATCTGAATATGGATATTTAATTAGAGTTTTTCCCACCCAATATCCCAATTATAGATTTTTATTTCTTAATTAGTTGTTTTTAGTTTTACAAGGCCCATTTTATAATACTCAAAAAAATCCACCTATTTTCCCATATTTTACCGCCAAATTCAAACACTCAAGGCAAATATTTTAAAATTTGTGTTTTGGATTGTGCCCTATTTTAGATCCCTTGGTATCATTCTTGATTAAAATCCATTACACAACATTTGAGTGATTTTGCTTACATAGTGAGTTGCTATTGTGTTTTGTTTTTGGATTGAGTTTTGACACACCGTGTTGTGAATAACACTATTCACCATGTATTGATTTTGCCTTTGGTGGGCTATTTCAAGGACAAATTGCTTGCTTTTGCTTTTGCCTCTCAAAATGAGTTGATGAAAGAATCAGGAAATTCAATTATTTGGTTTCTTGACTCTGTGCAACTCACTTGCCTCACTAATGCTGGTGGCAAGTGATCCTACCATCCTGGTAGTGTTTTGTGGTATTGCTAACCACTATATATTCCCAATTTTTATACCCAATAAAAATTAAGTTCTATGCACATTTTTGTCTTTGTGTCTTCTGTACTTCTGCGCCTCTCTCTAGCCACAACTAGTAGAGATTATTCTTCCAGGGCCGCAAGGTAAACACATTTGCCTTCCCTGTCATCTAATCAAGACTTAGTACAAATCCAATCCTTAGGTTAGGATTTCCTGTTGTGTGTCTGTGCTGCACCTCAGAACACAACAAAAATGGTGCTCACTACAGGGGCTGTAAGCCCCTTGGTTATCCCTTTTGCATCCACGTTTTCAGGTCCTTTGCCTCCGCCTATACAAGAGTTGACTTCACCTGAAATTACCAGCCCTCCTATTGAAGAGGATATTGCCAAACAGCCTATTACCCCCACTATACTGAATCTTGGGAATGGTCCCTGCCTAGTTGCTTACCCCATGGGTACCCCTGACTTGGACCAGGTCATGTCAGTAGCCCTTGGGATAGCCCGTGAAGAAGCCATCCCTTGCCTTCAGTTGCAGTTCAGTCAGGCTGAATACTACACTGTTGATTGTTGCTCCACAGTTTCCATAACATCTCCTCTCAGCAGCTGGTTCTGTTAACCATCTGCTCTTGTCCTTTGTCCAACCCACTTTTTTTCACCACCAGATGGTGTTGAGGCTCCACGTCCAAGAAATCTTGTCTCTGCAAGCTACAGTTACTCATCATTGGGACCAGTTTGCTGCCTATCAACAGTGTATTCATTCCCTGTTTTCATTGGTATCTGACAATCAACACAACTCTTTCACTTCCCAGACCCGTTTGGTTAATTCTATTGAACAAATGTGCCAGTCTATCCCCAAATATGTGAGAGAACATCTACACAAGTTTCACCAGCTAGAACAACCCTGGCAAGCTCAGGTGGATTCCACCTTAAATGCTTATCTCACTGACTTTGAGCAACTTGTGCAACAGCTCAATGCCTTCAGTACATATTCCTTTGAGCAGCTACAGCAGGTAGCAGACTCTGCTGCTAGAGGCTTTAATAAACTCAGTACATCATTTGAGCAAGAAAGAGCGGCCACTGCTGCTGGCATAGCCAAACTCCAGAGCCAAGTAAATGAGCTATCTACGCCCAAGCCAGATGTTCCGCCCTCTCCCCCTTCTGATGACTTGGTAGACAGGGAGCAGAGAATATGGGACGCTATTCACAAGCTACGTATGCCTACTTGCAGCCAGGAACATCCTGATGAGGCACCTCAACCTGATCCCCAGGTTCTTGAGTTGACTGCTTGAATTGCAGAGCTACAGCAAGAACTTGCTGCCCTACGTGATATGATGGCAACTGCTGCTAGTCCAGAAGGGGGTTGTTAATGAAGATGCTTGCTGCCCTGGTTTATCTGGAGCACCTTGAATCCAATGCGCTAGAGAATTATTTGCCCTAGCTAACAAGGTGGATCAATTGAAGCGGGACCACACTGAGCTGGATAGAGACGTACAAGAGATGAATGACATGATTGAATCTGTAAATGATAGATTTGCCCCTTGCCTCTCAGTGGGGTCATCCCTTACTTCACGTCTGGCTGAACTCTCCACAATAGTGACCAACTAAGGTCAACACTTAGATACTACTGCACAACAGACCACTCAAGCTGTCAAGCTGGGGCCTGCACTGTTGAGACTCTTACCACCCTGGAAGAAAGTGTTTGTCAGCTATGGGCTAGACAACCCCCCTTGAAATCTGAAGCAGAGTTTTCCCTGTGTATAAACGTACTTGATAGCAACAATGGTGGCCCAACTCCTGCAACTCACTTCAAGCCTACCATTAAGCAAGTCTTTGACCCCAGAACCTTGACCATTGCAGCTTTCCTAACTATCTATAAAACTACCATGCAAAGAGCCTCAGATGAAGTCAAGAAGGAATACATTCTGACCTGTCTACACCTGACCTGCCAAGAGGTAGTTGTGCCAGAACTACCCTCCATTGAGAAGTGGGAAGATAAGAAGCAGCTTCTGTTGATAAGTTTGGTGGTGACCTTAGTATGGAAGTAAATAAGGATACCTTCATGTATATTGCTTTCAAGCCTAAAGAGACACTAGCCAAGTTTGCAGACTGATTCTATATGGAAGGACAGCAACTGATTATAAGCAGACAGTTGACAGCCCATGAAGCCTACATGACTTGCGCCCAAGCCCTCAAGGTTAATCAACTTCTGTGCCTTCACTTCAAAGCCCAGAAGGCTATGCTCTCTTCCATGAAGAGCATAAAGACGTTGTTGCAAGATATGTATCTTACCCACTCTGGCGCAGTTGTTAGAGAAGGTTGAGCTACTTCTAACTCTGGTTCATCTTACTGTGGTCCTTGTATTCTTACCATGAACTCGCAGAATCCTCCTTGACACCAAGGTTACCACAACTGTGGTCAGATAGGTCATCATTCTCAAGTCTGCACCAACCCGCGGGTTGAAGGAGCTGATCCATAAGAGCAGACGGGAAAAGAGCAGTCAACCTAGAGGCAGAGACGCTCTTGGTTGACAATTCTTCCCAGTCTCTTCCAATCCCTCCCTCTATGGCTGCCTCTGAGCCTGCTGATAATGAGGCTCCTTCTATCCTCCTCTTGTTTCACAATATCTCTGATGACTCTGACCTGGATGACTCTGATATTGATGGCACTGATGCATATGGGTACTCTGTTCTGGCTGTTCCCAAAACCATTACAGTCCCCTATAAGTTACACTCAGGAAAGACTACAACTACTGCTAAACCTTTGCCTGAAGCCAAAGAAATTGTCTCCCGCCCTTACCTTACTCAGGCTAAGAGGTCCCCTGTGCTAGTGGAGTTGTCAGAAGAAGCTTCCAAGGTTGCTGACGCTGTCTTCAAGAGTGTATCTGTTTCACTCCCTCTCCAGACTGTTTATAAGGAGTTCCCAGGGTTAAGATGCATGATTGAAAAGTGGGATAAGGAACTAGCTGAGGCTCAAGATATCTTGGCTGTCCTTCCACCTTTTGGTTGCACCACACCTAGAGTAGAGATATCCATTCAAAAGGTGAAGATCAAGGCCATTCTAGACACTGGCTTTCCAGTCAACGTTGTCTCCTCCAAGCTTGTGAAGAAACTCAAACTTGCCCCTGACCTCAATTATCACCAGTCATATGGCACAACTGGACTGTCTATGACCTGCACCATAGGGACTTACTCTGCTCTACCCATGTGGTTTGGCAAGCTTCTCCTAGCTGCGCCAGCAGTTGTTTTGGAAAATGAGAGTTACAATCTTCTAGTTGGCACACAGTTACTTAGGGAATATAATGGGATAATCAACTTTAAAGATGGCTACCTCTCTATTCTAGGCTATGAAATCCCCTTAATCTTTGAAGAGCCAGTTAAAGTTCCTGGGAAACGCCTCAAGACTTGTGCCTTGGAATATCCCACTGGGGTTTTTAACCTCAAGTATAGCACCCACTCTTCAAACATGAGATGTCCACCTATGGCTTGTCCTGTGTCTGAAGGGATCTCTCTCCTAGCCACGTCTGCTGTCATCATTTCCCCTGGCTCCCAGGCTATCTTGGACTCCCAGATATCATATGAACTACCTGAACGCACCTTCTTGGAGATGTACTCTCCCCCCTCCTTAGGATGCAACAAACCTTACCTCTGTCCTGTAATCCTAGATGTCTCTCATGAAGACCCTGTTAAGTTGTTGGTAGCCAACCTGACTGCAATCTCTATGACCGTATCTAGGGGTCAGGTTGTTGAATATGGCAAGTTGTTGAGCGCTCCTGACGTCCTGTCTCTTCATCCCTTTGGTACGTTTCAAGACTTTAACCTAACAGAGGATGAATCACAAGTCCTATCTTTGTTTACTACACAAGACTTCCCACAACTGTCCCCAGTTCAACAGAAAGAGGTGCTAGATTTACTAGACCAATTTTCTGATATCTTTGCTAAGGACAGTACCAATTATGATATAGCCAAAGGCGTTATCCATCAGATTGACACTGGCAACTCTCCCCCCTTCTGTGCTAAACCATATTGCCGCAGTTGTGTAGAAGACGCCCAAGTATCTAAAGAGCTCAGACAACTGTTAGACACTGGGCTGCTGGCGCCTTCCCAAAGTCCCTGGGCATCCCTGCTACTCATCTTGAAGAAGAAGAATGGGGGTCATTGTATTGTGATGGACTTTTGCCAATTGAGCTCTTTGACCAAGGAGGACTTATACCCCTTGACGTGTATTGATGATACTCTCTGACATCTTGGAGACTCTAAGTTCTTCTCTGCCATGGATCTGACATCTGGATACTAGCAAGTTGACCTATCACCCAAGTATTGTCAAAAAGCCGCACTCATTACATCTGAAGGGCTGTTTGAGCCTACTCGCATGCCACAGGGACTTTGCAACGCCCCTGCTACCTTCCAAAGGGCCATGGACTCCATCCTTTGTGACTTGAAGTTGTCGTGCGTCCTAGTATACATGGATGATATAAAAGTTTTTGCAGCTACCTTCACCAATCACCTGGCTCATCTCAAAGAGGTGCTCATGAAGATTTGAGAAGCTGGCCTCAAACTGAAGCCTTCCAAGTGCGCCTTATTCAAAGAACATCTTGTATCTTGGGCCACAAGGTAACCCATACTGGGATTTGCCCAATGACTAAGAAGGTTAAAGCCATTGACAAAATGCTTCCTCCCACCAACTTTCAAGAAGTACAAGTCTTCCTAGGGATGATGGGCTACTACAGACAGTTTATCCCTGAATTTTCCAATACTAGTGAACCTTTAGTTCAGCTACTGTGTAACTTCCCCTTTGAATGGACCGCCAGTCAGCAGCAAGCCTTTGAGACCCTCAAACAAAAACTCAAAGAGGCGCCAATCCTCGTGTATCCCAACTATGATAAGGAGTTCATCCTGTACACCGATGCTAGCAATCTAGCTATTGGAGCTATTCTGGCCCAATTGGACAATGAGGGTGCAGATCATCCTGTGGCTTACACTTCCTGTGTGCTAAACAAGCATGAGAAGAACTATAGTGTCACAGAGAAGGAGTGTCTTGCCGTGTTGCATGCAGTCAAGCAGTTTTGTCATTACATATACAGCACCCATCTCACAGTTGTCACTGGCCACGCTTCTCTCAAGTGGTTGCAACAGCTTAAGGAACCTGAAGGGCGCCTAGCTAGATGGGAGCTACGTCTGCAGGGGTACAACTATACAGTGCTCCATTGCCCTTGGATCAGCATCAGAATGTTGATGGGCTCTCCAGAATGCCCATTCTTGATTTGCATCCTGTAGAGGCCAACTGGTTATACAAACTAATTGGGTACCATTCTTCTTGGTAAAGTGAGACAGAAGAGGTACAACTGGCCTTGTTCAAGCTATCCAAAGATACCCTCATACATGACAATCAGCTCATCAAAAAGGTAAAAGACAAGTATCTGCCTTATGTACAACCCAGTCTTTGCCTCTTGTTGGTGTCACAAGCTCATAAAGAGACTGGGCATGGAGGCATTGCCAAGACCTTTGACTGACTTCAGAAGAACTACTTCTGGGAGAACCTTTGCCTGCTGATCCTAGACGTCATAGCTAGCTGCAACAACTGCCAGCTACAGAGGCCTTGAGCTGCTGCCCACAAGTTCAAATTAGTTCCCCTGCAACATGCCTTTCACACTGTCAGCATAGACGCGGTAGGCCCTCTTCCCCGCTCACAATCTGGGTGTTGCTTTATTCTGATTGCTGTTGATCACTTCAGCAAGTGGGTAGAGGCTTGCCCTACAAAGGACATCCCGGCTAAGACAACTGCTGCCTTCCTGTTGCAAGATGTTTTCTACCGCCATGGCTGTCTTCAAGTGCTGCTCTCAGATAATGGGACTAAATTCAATGCCAAGCTAGTAACCTCTGTTGTCAAAGCTTTGGGATTGCATCAATCCTTCTCTGCCCCCTACAATCCTTCTACCAATGGGGCAGTTGAGCATGAAAATTCAACACTGGTCTCTATTATGAGGAAGCTTACCTACTCTGACGCTGCCAACTGGGATTATACTTACCTGCTGCTCTCTTTGTGTACCGCCTTAGCAAAAATTGTGTCACTGGGTACTCCCCCTTTGCTATGCTGTATGGGCAAGAGGCTACTACCCCATTGCTCTTGGGGACCCCCTGCTTACCTCAGATAAGGCTATGAATCCTGACAACCATATTAAGGACCTAGTCAACAACATAATTGATATACAGGCCACTGCCTACACTTCTGCATATAAGACTAAGATGCTTGAGCTCTTTCCTGATAATGCTGGACACTCCCCCTGCCTGAATTTGATATTGGTGACCATGTACTTTACTATCAATACAGAGTAGGTGGGCGCGCGCATAAGTTGGACTTGCTGTGAAATGGCCCTTTAGAAGTGACCTTTAAACAAGGGTCCAAATATACTTTAAAGCTCCTGTCCAGTGGCTGTCTTTTTGCTTGAGTGCACGCAAAGTTCCTCCGTAAGTACCACCCCCTAAGGCTAATCTAGGGGAGGGCAATGTTGTGAATAACGCTATTTGCCATATATTGATTTTGCCTTTGGTGGGCCATTTCAAGGACAAATTGCTTGCTTTTGCTTTTGCCTCTTAAAATGAGTTGATGACTGAATCAGGAAAATCAATTGTTTGGTTTCTTGACTCTGCGCAACTCACTTGCCCCACTAATGCTGGTGGCAAGTGATCCTACCGTCCTGGTAGTGTTTTGTGGTATTCCTGACCACTATATATTCCATTTCACATTCACTAATAAAAATTAAGTTACATTCATATTTTTGTCTTTGTGTCTTCTGTAATTCTGCGCCTCTCTCTAGCCACAACTATTAGAGATTATTCTTCCATGGCTGCAAGGTAAACACATTTGCCTTCCCTGTCATCTAACTGTGACTTAGTAAAAATCTAACCCTAATGTTAGGATTGTCTGTTGTGTGTCTGTGCTGCGCCTCAGAAGCTGACACACCGCGCTTGGGTGTATTTTGTCACCAATTCACATAGTAAAAATATGCACACTGAAAGTCAGCTCACACCATTTTGTTTGTGAATCAATGTATTTTGGATTGTATTTTTAATGGTTTTGCTTTGTGTGTGAGCACTTCTTTGCTGTGTTGACCCATTTTGCCCATTAACGCCAAAAATTCCTGTTAATAGAGTGTATATTTTAACCTGATAGTTGGATTTTGTTCAAATCTGAAAGCATTTTGTTTAAATCTGAGGTATTTTGGGTTGTTGCTATAGCTTTTAAAACCACTGTACTCTTTATCCTATTTTTTGTATTTTGGTGCACTCTTATTAGTCTTGCTGTCATGATTGACAATTCAAAACTATTCAGAAACCTCAGACAGAGAATTAAAAATGTACCTTGTCACTAGGTGAGAGCAAGATCATATGCAAGCAATCCACTAATCACAATTTCAACCAAAATTAATGAGCAAAAGGATCAAAACCCAACTCAGAATTGGTTTTCAGGCTCAGAAAGAAAGTAGACCTGCCCTTGAACCCCAGGTCTTATACAGAAGCATTGTGACATATATTAGTCAATTAAGAGGTTAAAAATAGCCACACAATACTGTCAGGGATCCATCCTGCGGGGGTTTCCTGAGAACTTGCGGGCAGGCAGACAGCCGCAGGCCCTGAAGACAGAGCTCAACACAGGATGGGAGCTGACTTTACAATGTAGGATAAGGGTTTACTGAGGATGGCCCAGGGTCTGCTGGCGGGAATCATGTAAACAATAAGGACAGTAAGAGTGATGTACATCACCCCAAATATTTGATTAAAGGTGGATTCATTGGCTGCAACTGATTCATGCGGGCAGCTAGGCCACAGGGTAAGGGGTGGGGTCATTGGTACTAGGCAGGCGGGCAGGTAGTTGTATTTGTTTCAGAACAGCAGGGGGACACAGTGACCCAGGCTTCTTCTCTGCCAATGACTTCAGTATCTCTGGTCCTGGCCTTGGGGCCGTAGAGGAGTATTTCCTCTAGGGTGAATCCTGAATATGCTGGGTTGGGTTGATATTCAGTAAAATGTACCAGGCAAAAGGGTGCTACTGGTGGACAATATAGTTTGGGTAGACAGTCCACGGTTTCTTGGGGTTGATGGACGTAAGAGATGGTGCCACAGAGGTTAGACTGAAAATGAAATAGAACTAAAATCAAATACAGAATGACCTGGTTAAACCAAAGGTTCATATCACTTTATTGCAATAATGACAATGGGCAACTTCCTGATGGCCCAGGGTATAAGTATACTCATCTGCCATAGAGAAACTTTAACAAACCTTTCTGGAACGGGTGATACTGTCTTCCATGGTTTGGAAATCATTGATGATGTCTTTCTTGGAGGGTCTCTAATTGGTTGAGTTGGAATGGAGAAACTTGAATTTCCCCTTTGAGCTGCAGGATTTGTCATCCTCAGGCAGCCCATGTTCTATAGAAGGCTTCTTCACTTCTTTACCAGAGGTGGCCCCAGTTATCTTGGGATTGTTGTCCAGGTTCACACTCTCATTGGTGGGGCTAACAGGATTGTTGTGCAGGTGAGGCGTTGGTGCAAGAAACTCTGGGTTGATTGATCTCAGGAGTTTCTCCAAATTCAAATTTGGCTCTGGTTTGAGCCCAGGAAAATGCAGACAAACATCCAGGCAGCTGGGCCTGCAGGCCGCCAGCCCGCAGGATATTGGGGTTCAAATCCTATAGCTGGGGTTCTATCTCATGGATACTTAAAAAGAACTTGTCACTTGTGACAAATACTATCAAGCCTGTCAGGATAACAACCTGTCTGAGTCAGGCATTCATATTAGTAATGAGTTGGACAGGGCCAACCAGAGAATTAGTGCTAACTTGAATACATACAAGGGAAAATGTCCTATCCAGAACTGTGAGAGAGAGAAGCTAAACTAGTTAAGCTTGGCTCTCATCCAGGTGACAGTAACTACAAGAACTGTGACAATTCACATGGAAGCAGGTTTGAAGGCAAGGGTTGATTTGACTTCAAATAAAGATGTAATGCTGAGAATTGATAATGTGCTGTGGTTTTGAGTCAGATATAGGCCTAGTAGGGAGTGTTGGCTACTAGAGAAAGTAAGGCCTGCCTAGTAGATAACAAGGGACTACTAGAGGCAAATGATGAACCAGCCCAGCAAGGAACTTTGGCTGCTAGGGGCTGGTTAGATGTTCTCATCCAGCAAGGAATGATGGCTGCTAGAGGTGAGGAATGTGATAGCCAGCAGGGAACTTTGGCTGCTGTGGGCTAGTTAGATGTCTCCACCCAACAGGGAATGATGGATGCTAGGGGTGGGGAGTGGAAACCCCTGGTGGGTAACACAGGCTACCAGGGCTGGTTAATGATGTTACCCTGGTGGGTAACACAGGCTGCCAGGGAAAGGGGTGGAGCTAAGATAGCTCTACTTGCCCTTGTGCGCTCACAAGAGGTCTGTGAGCAAGCACTTTACCTAACAGACTGGTAGGGTGTCCTCGTCTATTTCTCCATGAGAGCTTTGGGAGGTCCCAAAGGGATCATTAGAGGGCATAAATATGCTCAGGGGTGTCACCAGGGTGGTTTCTTGGGGAAGCAGCTGCAGAACTTAATGTGATCAGGCCTCTGGGAAGTAAAGTTGATTAATTTAGACTGAAAGCTCAGATTTAATCACCTGGGTGAGTAAAGACAACTGCACAGACATGATGATTGTCTGTGGTTAAATGGCACAGGTGAGGACACATGTAAGGGGCCCAGCCAAGCGCCAGTAGCCCCGTGTACTTATTGCCTGAGTCTGAGGTATTGGTATCAGGGGTGATCATAGGACCAAGGTGGTTCAGGATCTACAGTGAATCTAGTAAGAGGGACTGTATGATCACAGTGAAGACTAGTTAAGGGACTGTGGGTTCATTGTGAGGATTAGAACCTAGGTGGTTCATGGTGAGGACTGGACTGTGTGCTAAAAGGAAAGAACTGGTTGATTGCTGACTGAAAGGATTGGTCTAAGCTGATTGATGACTGGAATGGACTGATTGCTGGCTAGGCTGGAACAGACTGTTGATGGATAAGGAAGGACCAAAAGATGATATTAAAAAACTGGCTGAAGGACCAGAAGATCATGGTGCAAGACTAGCTAAGAAACTGGAAGATGGCTTAGAAGGACTAGCTGGAATTAATACAGCTGCTGGAATGTTGGTTTTGGTTTCTTAATGAGGGAAATAATGAGAAAAAAATAAGTTAAATAATGATTTAATGCTACCAAAAATATGATATAGAGATTATATTAATTATCATATGATTAAAAGAGAGAAAAAGAAGAAATAATTTACAGGAATTAAACAGTAATTTATTAAGGAGCTGATTGAGTAGAAAGAAGCTAGAAAGAGGCCAGAAACAGGATGGAGAAACTGTGAAGACAAAAGTTGGAATTTTTGCCAAAATGATTAAGAGAGACAAAAGGCAAGCAACAGGCAAGTTTAAAATGGTGAAATGATGAAGAAAATGTGGAGAAACTCAGAAAACTTTGAAGAATTGTGGGTTCAAAATCCCCTATGTAAAACATAGACAAAAGAACTTGAGTTTTGCTGGAGAAACGTGACAGGAATTACAGCAAGACTGTTTGAAACGCGGAGCAGTTGTTTATCTGGAGTGAGACAGCGCCAGGTTTGAACCATAGTCAAGAGCAAGTCATTTGGGTGAACTTTTTGGAAAAACTGTTGAATCCAAGCGTTTGATTGGCTGCAGGTCAAAGCCTGTTTGATCAGTGTTTTGGGGGCCTTAACTGAAAAGTTAAAGCCTAAAAAATGAGGAGCAGAAACAGAAAATTCAGGGCTTCCATTAAAGAAAAAAAGGTTTAAAGTTTAATATATTGTAGAGAAAGAAAACCTGGATAGTTTAAGCTTGGGAAAACAAGATTTCTTTAAGAGAATTTAGACTGAAACAAGGAGCTATAAAAGGGGAAGCTATCTGAGGCTTTTCAGGGACTGAAATAAGTGGATTTCAAAGGCCACACAGACTACTCAAAGGACCTAAGCATAAGACTAAGGTGCAGAGGCCCAAAATACAGGTGTAGAAACCCAAGAAAAAGGAGCTGGAGCTAAAAATACAGAGTTGGAGCTGGATTGAGTGCAGGAGCCCAAGACTCAAGTGAAGAAGTCCAAGACCACAAAGAAGGAGCCCAAGTCCAAGTACAAGGAGTCTAAGATATTGTTGGAGGACTCCAAGGTAATGGAAAATCCCTATTGTTATCCAGACCCCCAAGCATTATATCAGAAGGTTTCTAAGGGGATCTTCCTTCTGACTGTGAATAAAAGCCTATTATGGCCCCTGACCAAAGTTCCAAGTAGTATAGATAAACCCCATGAGTGAACTGCCCCATATCTTCTACCCTGACCAAGGGGAAGAAGATACCTATTTTAAGAGTTTTAGAAGATTTTACACTAGTAAAAGCTTTCAAGAAGAGTGGGGGAGGTTGACTAGACACCTTGAAATGACGGATATGGGACAGAAGTTCATTGGGAATGAGTTTACTTGATTGCTGAAAGACTGGTACAGACCTACAGAAGGTTTAGCACCAGCTGAAGTACAAGTGCTTGGTGGTTTAATACCCAGAGATTGCAGGTACTACCTGAAGAATTTATGGCTGAAGGTTGGAGAATTGGAAACCAATCAAGGCAGTGATGATTGGATAAATAGTCATTAACCACCATAAGACCTTGGCATGGATGTTGTATCTCCCAAAGATACCCACAAAGTAGGTCAGTACATAATACAGGGAGGTATACACTGCAATGGACAGGGTGGAGTATGGTGACACCAGAGGAGGCCAGGTACCTGTGTGCAAAGAGTTAGGTTGTCCAGGGCCATAATGGTAATTGTGACCTAACCCTTCTGGTGAAGGCCCAAAGAACTCTGGTCCCTGTTGATTTCCCCCAATTCCAAGGCAAGCTGTAAGCACAGCTGTGAAGATGTAGTGATTCATCTTCCTTTAACTGGAGGATGTTGGCTGGGGCAAACTAACTAAGAGTTGACTTGGCGTTGAGAGTCAAATTTAGCTTTATTGAGGGTATTAAACTCAATAATAGCTTAAGCTATTATTGAAGAGGGATCCTTTATTTATAGTGCTTCCCAATGTGTAAAGATTTGCAGATGGGAGTAGAAAGCATGAGATGGGGAATCCCAAAAGCTTGGAAGATAGGAATGACAGTTGGTTTTTGGGAAGATGGCCAAACTCTTGTTCCTTTGTTATCTTTTGTGGGTTTGGCCATTCTTGACTGGGACCAATGATCTTTCCTGAGCATGGGGTCATGTGGTGGTGGCAAATCATGAGTTCTTTAAGATCTATTTTTTCTTGGGAAACATGACTTGGTTGGAGTCTGGATTCAATCTTGTGGCCTGGGATTCAGGACCCCATTGGCTTGGGGAGAATTATTGCTCACATGTAAAACTTGGGTTTGGCTTTCTTCTGGTGGGCAGGAATTATTCTTAAAATCAGAGCCTTTTCTCAGGGACTTATTTGATTAGTTGTATTGGGTGGGTGTTTCTGATTGGCTGGGTGGTGGGGACTGGGCCCCAGGTGGGTGGCTGGCAGTTGGCTGGGGGCCAGGAGACAAGCAGCTGGCCCGCTGGGTGCAGGCTGGGACCCGGGGAGCAAGCAGGTGGGCAGCTGGCTAGGCAAGTGAGGTCTGGCAGGGAGCTTGCAGGAGGCTGGCTGGCAACTGTCTGGGTGCTGGGGGGTTGGGGGAGGGTGCTGTCAAGCGCCTGCCTTGATAAAAAATTAATCTGGCACTGGTCAAACTCCATTTCAACTTTTTTTATTTTTACCACTTAATAGGGGGAAATCCACATTGAATTATGAATTTTAGACAGTGAAATTCCCTATTTTTCCCCAGCATGGTACCTCAGTCAAAATCTGGTTTATGTTAGGAATATTCCTGATAGGTGGGGATGCCCGCCTAGTAATAGGAAAAGTATTGGAAGAGTTTGCATTAATGTAGGCTCAGTATAAACTTCTAGCTAGCCAACACCCTCTACTAGTAAATGAAGACTCCTTAAAGCCAGTCCCTGGCTATGACCCAGGACACACTTTGGGGACTGGTAACTGAGAACCCCACAAGGACGCTAACCAGTGCAACACTGGAATGGTGTCAGGAATATTCCTGACATAAACCAGATTCTTACTGGAGTACAGTGTTGGAAAAAATAGAGGGATTTCCTGTTAAAAATGCCCAATTCAATGAGGATTTCCCCCCTTTAATTGGGGAAAATAAAAATCAGACAGAGGAGAAAACAGAACTTAATAAACACCAGAATAATTTATCATCCAGGTAGGCGCCCACCGTGGTTGAGTAGGTGCCCGCCAGCACCCACCCACCTAGCTGCCAGCGGGCCTGCTGCCCAGCCAGTTGCCTGCCTGCCTCCTACCTGCCAGCCAGGCCCCAGTCAGCCATCCGCTTGCCCACCCAGCCGCCAGCAGACCTCTTGCCAGCCTCCCACCCAGGTCCCAGCCCTCACTCTCCAGCCAATCAGAAAATCTCACCCAATACAGTCAATCAAATAAGTCCCTGGAAAAAGGGCAAAAATTAGAAAACAATTCCTGGTCATCAGAAGAGGGCCAAACTCAATTGTTAAAAGAGAACAGCAATTCTACACAGAACCAATGGGACCCTGAACCCCAGGTCACATGGTTGAGACCAAACCCCAACCAAACAAATCCTCCCAAGACAAAAATAGATTTTGGAAATCCCATGAGTTGTCACCACCACCTGATCACATACCCAGAGGAGATCATTGGCTCTAGTCAAGAATGGCCAACCCCCAACAGATATTCAAAGAACGAGAGTTTGGCCACCTTATCAAACCCCAATTCCCAATCCCATTTTCCAAACTTTTGGGTTCTCCAACCCCTTGTTTTCATTCCCACTTGAAAAAATTTGCACATTGGGAAGCACTATAAATAAGGGACCCCCCTCAGTAATAGCTTGTGCTATTATTGAGTTTAATACCCTCAATAAAGCTAATCTTTCTTAACACCTTTAAGTCTACTTTAATTAGTTTGCCCCAGCCAACCACCTCCAATCCAAGGAAGATGAATCACCTCATCTTCACAGCTGTACTCACAGCTTGCCTTGGGATTGGAGGATATCAACAGGGACCAGAATTCTTTGGCCCTTCACCCAAAGGGTTAGGACATGACTATTGTTATGATCCTGGACAGCTCAATTCTTCCCACACTGGTTCCTGGACTCCCCTAGTATCTCCACACTCTACCCTGTCCTGTCAGGAATTCCTTTCCTGACTCCGTTTTATTTATTAACAAATTCTCAGAAGACACCTAGTCAAAGTCAGAAAACAACAACATTCACAACAATATTTGGCTTTGGAAATCTTGCCAGAACAAGATTCAAACCCAGGATGCTAATGAAGAATGTAACTTTAGCACAGAATCAGCTGATATCTTTAAATTACCTTTTTATTATTGTTTAATTCAATTGTATTTTGCTTTTGAAATGCCTTTTGAATTTGAAAATGTTAATAATAAGACTGTAAACGTCACTTACTGCTCTGCATCTGATTGGCTGTGTGAAGCTAGCCAGACAATCTGTGACCTGCTCTCTCTGGTTTTAGACCAAGCTCTGTAATTTAAGATACTATATCTTCTGGCTATATACTGCTTAATTAGCCTTATCATTGTGAGATCTTTTTAGTTCCTCTGCCTACACCACCTTACTTTGGAAATTATTAAGCAACTTTTCATAATCCACTTGAAACAGGTACCTTTAAATGATTTACTCATGTAAATCCCTTTTATTTCCCAAACTCCACTCAAATATTCAGCCTTGTTTTTAAGGCTATTTAAGTGCTCACTTTTTATTCATTCCAATTGTTCCAACAATAAAGAATATTTACTATCCTATCTTGCCAAACCTATTTCTTAGTAACTCTATTTGAAGCCATAAAGGGAATTTATTTCCTACTATGGTTTCTAGTCTCCCTGTTTACAACTGTAAAAGGTCTTGAGAATCCTACTCCCACCATTGACTGGCAAAACTCCTCTCCCAACAATTCCCATCAGAAGGAGTCCTTGGCCAATGGATGGTTCAAGTATCCCTCTGGTCATTGGGGAAGAAAGTTCCACTATGGCCGCCATTCTACTCCTCCACCTGCCAAACCCTCATTAGTACGGCCCCACACATCATTCTATCTTTTGATATACATGGTAGGATATTACCTTTTGGGTTGTTTTATCTCCCTGATGGGAAGGTTTGCATACTTGGGGCATTTGGGCCATCTTTCCATGGTCACTGTGCTCATTGCTTCAGCCATTGCAGGGCTTAACTTAGGGGCATTGGCTCACCAAATTTGGGGCTTGTTCCCCTTAAAGTGGGTCTCTGACATGTCCATTGCGGTGTATACCTCCATGTACTACCTGCTGGCCTACTTTGCGGGGAGCTTTGGGAGATAAAACATCCATTACAAGGTCTTCCAGTGATTGATGACTGTCTACCCAATTGCCACCGCCTTGACTGGCTTCCAGTTTGCCAATCTCCTGCCATACCTTACCCAAGTAGTACCTACAATGTCTGGGTATTACAAATAGTCACACAAACGGGTGTCTACAGAGAAAATGTGAAGGACATTTGAGGCAAGTAGACATTAAATTTTATTAGCAGCATACCTGAAAACAGCCAGGAAGTGTTACCTGGTGCCAACACTGGGAAAGAGGAGTCAAAAGAGAGTGACTTCTATTTTTCAAAGCTCATTACACACATCAGAGCCATCTCAGAGGAGAACCACCAGGAGAAAACTGAGCAAAGTGAATGTCTATGCTGTTGGAAGTAAGACTCTTCACCAGGAGCTCACCAGTAGATGTCAGATCTTGTGTTTTTCCTGGAAAGTTGTATAACAAGTATAGCAACTTATAAGAATTCTCTCCCATGAAAATGGCAAAAAAGACAGGCACAGCCATAAGTCCAGGGAGGTAAACCACAAGAGCATTAAAATAGAAGCCAAGTTAAAGGACACAAACTTGGAAAAATGAAGCAACATATTCTAAATCTCCAAATAATTTAGAGAGATCTGGAAGAGATGCAGGTACTAAAGAAATTAAGGTGGAGTGATCTGGGAGATGCTTTAAGAACAGTGTCATGGCCTGGGTGGCTCCCAGGGAAACATTTGGTCAAGGGGAAGGTTCAAGCCTGGAAGACCCAGTAGATGACAGGGGCCATCTGCATCACATAATTGGCAGCTGTGGCCCAAGGACTCCATGCTCTTATGTGGGGTATCACTTGCTCAGTGAACTCCAGCATGGTCAAATAGGCAAACCCAAGCTTGCTGTAATTATATGATAAAGCAGAAGGAACAAGAGGAAGTTCTCCTGTGGCGGCGCTCATGGTCAGGCTTGGCTTGGAAGATTGGAGGAGCAGAGGAACACCAGGGAAGGAGAGACATGGTGCAGGAGCAGAAATTATTTCTTGGTCCAGAACTCTAGGAGATGGGGTAAAGGCTGGCGTTGGTACTGGAGGTACTCTCTGTTTGAAAGCACCAGCAGTATAAAATTTGTGATAATGTAATAAACCCCTGCAAAGTATAAATGCTCAGTGTGCATTAAACAACAAAATTTTATTAAATTTAGATGTCAACAAGGAAAGAGGATGCCAGTAATACCAGCTATATCCTTCTGGGAATCTGCAATTGGACTTACTTGCAACTTCTTATTGGCTGTCAATAAATTATTCTAAAGTTGGGTTCTATTGGTGACTCCTGATTTGTCAGTTAAATATATCCTTTCATTATTTTTGCCCTGGAGAAGCTGGCAGGGAAATTTTGGGCCATTTGGCAACCCAAGTCCACATTCCTGGGTTTCAGAGGGTGTGAGCCAATTAAAATCTTTTTTGCTTGACTTTGGGACAGTTTCCAATTGCCCCCAGGTTTGGCCTTGACCAGGGTTTGATTCCCTGCTTGTAATTAAAGTTTTTTTGGTTAATCTTTGCAATTGACAACACAATTGTTTGGTTGCGTGTAAAATCATTTCCCCCTTTATCTTTGGACAGGACAATCTTCTCACGCCGCACAAAAAAATCTTCTCAGAAGCCAGCCAAGCCCCTTAATTATCATGAGGATTTAGCCCACAGAATTGATGATAGATTTGTGTTGGTATACCCTTCCCAGGTGGCAAACACTGATGTGTTGAACTCTGTTCCCACTTGGGAGGAATATCTGATTAATTTAGACTATTTTTTGACTTGGGCTTGTCTGTACTTGAAATTAATTAAGTCTAAACAATCAGGTTGCGCTACTGATAAATAATCAAATTCCAATCCAACTGGATTAAATGCTGATTCAAATCTCTCCAGCAATGCCAGCCAATCAGAGTCAAAGCTGGGAATTATTGCAAAACCCTCCAACTTACTGGATTCACCTTGCAAAATTTCTCCTGCAGCCAATCAAATATGTGCCTTGGGTCAGGTGACCCTGAATTCTAAGCTCCTCCCTTAAAGCAAGACAGGGGACTTTCAGTCCCCTGCTTGCTCATTCTTTCAAAATTAAAGTTTACAACTTTCCTAACTTAATTTTCATCATTTTAAGACTCCTCTGGTAGTTCCCACCTATTCCTAGCTTTGTTGGTATTAGGTTTACTTTTAATTACCTCTCCTATCTTTCCTTGGACTATGGCGTTGTTTACAAAGCCTCCAGTGTCAATTTTAGTATTGATATATACACTTACCTTGTTGTCCTCAAAAATCTAGTTTGAACTTCAAGATTAGTATTTAAAACCCTTTATTTACCTACTTTAAGTTTGAAACTGCTTCCTGTTTGCTTTGGCTTTTGCTTTTTCTTTGCCCACACCTGCTTGACATCTCCTATCTACTTCCAAGGCGTAAAACACTTAGTTGTTGTCTCTGGGCTTCATGCTTTAAATTTAAAATTTATTTGCAGCCTAGCTTTTGGTCCCCTAGTAATCAAAAATTAAAGTTTGTTAGTTCTTTTTACCTTCCATATTTTAACAATGCTGGTCTCCCTAGTGAAGTTTGTGACTTTTACTCTAGCACCTGCTCTGGTGATGTATGAAATACTTCTCCAGATCTCTGGAGAAGTATCTCCTACTCATTTCACCACTTAGGGAGTAATACCACCCAATTTGTGTGTATGTTTGAGGACATTCCCGGGCGCGCTCAAGAAATTCTTGCTACTAGTGAAAGCGTTGTTAGAAGTCCCGCCTGTGATGGCCTTGAGTTTTCTGCCCTTGGACCAATCCCCACAACACCCTCTGTCCCGGCCCCCTGTGCCTCCCCCCTCCAAGGACCTGGTGGTTCTGGTTCAAGAAGAAGGTCTGGGCCCCCAATAGCATGCCCCCAAGCGCTCCACCTGGCTACTTGATGGAATGATCTTGATGGGTTTGGATTCCTACTTCCACCGTCTGTCTGCTGTGTCCCCTTTGTGGACACCACTTTGAGCGGCCATACCAGTATTGCACTGGATGGTGTCCTGGTGAATTCTTCCCCTAGGATGGGAGCCAAACTTAGTTAGTTTAGCCCCCTATCTCACACCACACAATTGCTCAGTTGCAGGTGTTGAACCTATGCAACATAGGGTTTTGTCTGGCCCATCCTGGGCCCTGACAAACAGAACAATTTTCTGAGTCTAGGAAGAGGTCTAGAGAGCAGGAAAACCACATGATGTTTTCAAATAATTCAAAAACTAAGTTTAAAGTTTTTTGCTTTAAAAGGATGGAATTTAAAGTTAGAGTAAGTTTTTATGAGAATCAATGACTTAAAAAATAGGTTCAAACTCAATAATAAAAACAAAAAAGGCAAAAAGCAATGCTAAAGGCTAACAGTAACTATAGGGGATAATAGAAAGACACCAGGAAACAAAATGAGTGATTTTAAGGTAATAAACTTGGTTATTTTACTAAAAAATGTAGAAAAAAGGGCTTTAAGGAGAGAGACCCAGGGGTAAATATTTGGAATCCAAAAAAATTATTTAAGAGATTAGATAAGCAGAACCCCATAATGAGCCTGCTTGTCTTTTAACCAACAACTTCTGTCGTGAATAACACTATTCACCATATATTGATTTCGCCTTTGGTGGGCCATTTCAAAGACAAATCTCTTGCTTTTGCTTTTGCCTCTCAAAATGAGTTGATGACTGGATCAGGAAATACAATTGTTCAGTTCCTTGACTCTACGCAACTCACTTGCCCCACTAATGCTGGTGGCAAGTGATCCTACCGTCCTGGTAGTGTTTTTTTGTATTCCTAACCACTATATATTCCATTTCACATTCACCAATAAAAATTAATTTCTATTCACATTTTTGTCTTTGTGTCTTCTGTACTTCTGCGCCTCTCTCTAGCCACAACTATCAGGAATATTCCTGACATAAACCAGATTTTAACTGAAGAAAAACCCTGGAAACAAGTGAAAGAATGCCCAAATAAGGGGGAAAAATTTGATAATGAATTTCCCCCATTATCAGGGGAAAAGAAAAATCAATTTTTGAAAGAAACAAAACTTCATAAAAACCAGAATATTTTATCATCCAAGCAGGTGCCTGCGGCCACTGCGCAGACACCCACCCCACTCCCAGCGGGCCCACTGCCAGCTCCCAGGGCCCACTCCCCAGCCAACCAAAACCCACCATGACACCCAGCCAATCAGAAAAGTCCCCTGAAGCGGGGGAAAATTTTTAGAATAATTCTTGGGCCCTAGAAGAAGGGCAAATTCAGATTTTACAACCCAGGCCAAATTCTAAAAATATAGAGGAAAAGCCAAAAATAACCACAAAGATAAAAATACCTTGACCTCCAGCCAATGGAACCAGGTGGATAGCAACAATCAGCTAGGACTAGACTCCAACCAAACTAGCATCCCCAAACCAAAAATAGAAGTGTTTAAAGACAAGAGTTATCATCACCACCTGACCACCCATCCAGAGGAAATTATTGGCCCCAAGCAGAACTATCTAAAACCCCAACAGATTGCCCAGGAACAAGGGTTTGGCCATCCCTTCAAACACCAATTCCCAAGTCCCATGACCAAACTTTTGGGGACTCCAGTCCCCTGTTTTTACTCCCATTTGCAAAACTTTACAAGTGGGGGCTCACTATAAATAAAGGATCCCCTCTCAGTAATAGCTTGTGCTATTATTGAGACTAATACCCTCAATAAAGTGAAATTTCCAACTTCAACTACAGTTAAACTTACAGATTAAGCCCCTGCCAACCCTCCAACCCAGTGAAGATGAATCACCTCATTTTCACAGCTTTACTCACAGCTTGCCTTAGGATTGGAGGCTACCAACAGAGTTCTTTTGCCCCTCCACAGAAGGACTAGGTTATGACCCATACCACAACCCTGGCCAACTTAACTCTTCAAACACTGGACCCTGGCTGCCTCTGGTATCTCCCCATTGGACACTCTCCTAAGCCATGTATACGTCTGCTTACTACATCCTCACCTACTTCACCAGGAGCTTCAGACACTTCAACATACACACCAAAGTATTTTGTTGGCTAATGACAGTGTATCCCATAATAACTGCCTTGACGGGTTTCCAGTTCTCCAATTTGCTACCATACATACTCCAAGTGGTGCCCACCATTCTAGGATATTACAACAACTAGTAGAGAATATTCTTCCAGGGCTGCAAGGTAATTGCATAGCCTTCCCTGTCATCTAACCAAGACTTAGTACAAATCCAATCCTTAGGTTAGGATTTCACGTTGTGTGTCTGTGCTGCACCTCAGAACACAACAAAAATGGTGCTCACTACAGGGGCTGTAAGCCCCTTGGTTATCCCTTTTGCATCCACGTTTTCAGGTCTTTTGCCTCCACCTATACAAGAGTTGACTTCACCTGAAATTACCAGTCCTCCTATTGAAGAGGATATTGCCAACCAGCCTATTACCCCCACTATACTGAACCTTGGAAATGGTCCCTGCCTAGTTGCTTACCCTATGGGTACCCCTGACTTGGAGCAAGTCATGTTGGTAGCCCTTGGGATAGCCCGTGAAGGAGCCATCCCTTGCCTTCAGTTGCAGTTTAGTTGGGCTGAATACTACGAGTTAATTGTGGCTCCTCAATTTCCACAACATCTCCTCTCAGCAGCTGGCTCTGCTGAGCACTTACTATTGTCCTTTGTGCAGCCTGCCCTGGACCACCATAAAATGGTGTTGGGGCTCCACGTCCAAGAAATCTTGTCCCTACAAGCAGCAGTTACTCATCACTGGGACCAGTTTGTGGCCTACCAACAGTGGATTCTTTCCCTGTTTTCCTTGGTATCTGACAACCAGAGCAACTCTGTCACCTCCCAGACCTGTTTGGTTAATTCTATTGAACAAATGCGCCAGTCCATCCACAAATATGTAAGAGAGCATCTACACAAGTGTCAGGGACCCACTTCACCAGAATAAGGTCTCTGTACTCCATCCAGTATTCCATATTGATTTCAGGCAAGGTGGCCATTTTCATCAACCCAGAAGTAGCGCACACATTCTTCATAGCAGGAATCACAACCAAGAGGACCAAGTCAGTGTTGTAGGAGATCAAGAGGAGAGTCATACATAGTAGCAAAGCTAATACACCCAAGCTGCAACCAATATATTTAGTAAGTATTCTAGGCACTAGCTCGGTTTCCTATATCAAACTATAGTAGCAAGCAGTAAATATGAGAATTGGGAACAGGATAAAGGTTTTATTAAACAAACAATAATGAAGGAAGGGCATTATCCACTTATATAATCATATGGTCTACCATTGGGAGATCTCAAACACATCTGTTACTTATCAGGGGCTACAGGTGGAGCTCCAAGTTGATCACAAGCATGAAGCGTTAGTTATAATCTGGGTCAAGAAATGTGATGTTTCATCATACTCAAGAAGTGAAACAACCAAGAGAGGATTGGGTGGATGAGTAATTGTGGAAATGTCTCAGGAAATTCAAATCAATATTGGGAACTGTAGATTGAAAATTTAACTGCTAAGGGAAAGGTAGAGACTAAACTAAATTCCTTAAAATAATTGATGATGTCAGTAATTGGTTCCTGAAAACAAGTTTCACCAGCTAGAACATCACTGGCAAACCCAAGTAGATTCAACCCTAAACGCTTATCTCACCGACTTCAAACAACTTGTACAACAGCTCAATGCATTCAGCACGTATTCCTTTGAGCAACTACAGCAGGTAGAAGACTTTGCTGTTAATGGCCTTAATGAACTCAGTGCGGTGTTTGATCAAGAAAGAGCTGTCACCGCTGCTGCTATAGCCAAACTCCAGAGTCAGGTGAATGAATTAGCTACGCCCAAGCCAGATGTTCCGCCCTCTCCCTCTTCTGATGACTTGGCAGATTAAGAACAAAGAATATGGGACACTATTTACAAGCTATGTATGACTACTCACAGTCAAGGGCGTCCTTTTGAAGCTCCTCAACCTGACCCCCAGGTGCTTGAATAGACTGCTCAAGTTGCAGAGTTGCAACAAGAACTTGCTGCCTTACGCAAGATGATGGCAACTGCTGCTAATCCAGTTGGGGTTGTCTAGGAAGATGGTTGCTGCCCTGGCTTACCAGGAGCTCCTCAAATCCAATGTGCTAGAGAACTAATTGCCCTAGCTAAAAAGGTGGATCAATTGAAGCGGGACCACACTGAGATGGATAGAGACATACAAGAGATGAATGATGTGATTGAATCTGTGAATGATAGGTTGCCCCTTGCCTCTCAGTAGGGCCCTCCCTTACTTCCTGACTGGCTGAACTCTCCACAATAGTGACCACCCAAGGTCAACGCTTGGATACTACTGCACAAAAGTCCACTCAAGATTTTGATACAGGTGCCCGCGCTGTTGAGACCCTGACTACCCTTGAAGAGAGTGTTTGCCAGCTATGGGCTAGACAACCCCCCTCAGAATCTGAAGCAGAGTTTTCCCTGCGTATAAACGTACTCTATAGCAACAATGGTAGTCCAACTCCTAAAGCACACTTCAAGCCTACCCTTAAGCAAGTCTTTGATCCCAAAACCTCAACCATTGCAGTATTCCTAACTATCTACAAAACTGCAATGAGACAAGCTTCAGATAAAGTTAAGAAAGAACATAATCTGACCTGTCTACATCCGACTTGCCAGGAGGTGGTGGTGCCTGAGCTACCCACCATTGAGACGTGGGAAGACATGAAGCAGCTTCTGATTGACAAGTTTGGTGGTGACCTTAGCCTGGAAGTAAAGAAGGACGCCTTCATGCATATTGCTTTCAAGCCTAAAGAGACGCTAGCCCAGTTTGCAGTCAGATTCTACATGGAAGGACAGCAACTGATCATGAGCAGACAGTTGACAGCCCATGAAGCCTACATGGCTTGCGCCCAGGCCCTCAAGGTTAACCAACTTCTGTGTCTTCACTTCAAAGCCCATAAATCTATGCTTTCCTCTATGAAGATCATAAAGACGTTGTTGCAGGATATTCACCTTACTATTCTGGAGCAGTTGTTAGGGAAGGTTGAGCTACCTCTAACTCTGGTTCATCTTCCCGTGGCCCTTGCATTCTTACCATGAACTCACAAAATTCTCCTCACTGCCAAGGTTGCCACAACTGTGGTCAGATAGGTCATCATTCTCAAGTCTGCACCAACCCGCTGGTTGAAGGAGCTGATCTATAAGAGCAGGCGGGAAAAGAGCAGTCAACCTAGAGGCAGAGACGCTCTCGGTTGACAATTCTTCCCAGTCTCTTTCAATCCCTCCCTCTATTACTGACTCTGAGCCTGTTGATAATGAGGCTCCTCCTATCTTCCTCTTGTTCCACAATATCTCAGACAACTCTGACCTGGATGACTCTGATACTGACAACGCCAATGCATATGGGTACTCTGTCCTGGCTGTTCCCAAAACCATTACAGTCTCCTATAAGTTGCGCTTGGGAAAGACTACAACTACCGCTAAACCCTTGCCTGAAGCCAGAGAAATTGTCTTGCGCCCCTACCTCACTCAGGCTAAGAGGTCCCCTGTGCTAGTGGAGTTGTCAGAAGAAGCTTCCAAGGTTGCTGACGCTGTCTTCAAGAGTGTATCTGTTTCACTCCCTCTCCAGACTGTTTATAAGGAGTTCCCAGGGTTAAGATGCATGATTGAAAAGTGGGATAAGGAACTAGCTGAGGCTCAAGATATCTTGGCTGTCCTTCCACCTTTTGGTTGCACCACACCTAGAGTAGAGATATCCATTCAAAAGGTGAAGATCAAGGCCATTCTAGACACTGGCTTTCCAGTCAACGTTGTCTCCTCCAAGCTTGTGAAGAAACTCAAACTTGCCCCTGACCTCAATTATCACCAGTCATATGGCACAGCTGGACTGTCTATGACCCGTGCCATAGGGGCATACTCTGCTCTACCCATGGGGTTTGGCAAGCTTCTTCTAGCTGCGCAGCAGTTGTCTTGGAAAATGAGAGTTATGATCTTTTAGTTGGCACCCAGTTCCTTAGGGAATATAATGGGATAATCAACTTAAAAGATGGATACATCTCTATTCTGGGATATAAAGTCCCTCTGATCTTTGAAGAGCCAGTTAAAGTTCCTGGGAAGCGCCTCAAGACTTGTGCCTTGGAATATCCCACTGGGGTTTTCAACCTAAAGTATAGCACCCACTCTTCAAACATGAGATGTCCACCCATGGCTTGTCCTGCGTCTGACAAAATCCCTCTCCTAGCCATGTCTGCTGTCACCATCCCTCCTGGGCTCCCAGGCCATCCTGGACTCCCAGATATCATTTGAGCTACCTGAATGAACCTTCTTGGAGTTGTACTCTCCCCCCTTGTTAGGACGCAACAAACCCTATCTCTGTCCAGGGATCCTAGACATCTCCCATAAAGACCCTGTTCAGTTTTTGGTAGCCAACCTGACAGCACTCCCCATGACTGTGTCTAGGGGTCAGGTTGTTGGATATGGCAAGTTGTTGATTGCTCCTGATGTCCTGTCTCTTCATCCCTTTGGCATGTTTAAAGATTTTAACCTACCTGAGGATGAGCCCCAAGTCCTACCTTTTTCACTGCGCAAGACTTTCCACAGTTGTCTCTGGTTCAACAGAAAGAGGTGCTAGACTTGCTAGACCAATTTTCTGACATCTTTGCAAAAGACAGTACCAACTATGGGTTATCCAAAGATGTTATCCATCAGATTGAAATTGGCAACACTCCTCTCTTCTGTGCTAATCCATATTGCTGCAGTCATGTAGAGGATGCCCAGGTATTTAAAGAGCTCAAACAACTGTTAGACGCTGGACTGCTGGCGCCTTCCCAAAGTCCTTGGGCATCCCTGCTACTCATCTTGAATAAGAAGGATGGGGGTTATTATATTGTGATTGACTATTGCCAATTAAACTCTTTGACCAAGAAGGACTTGTACCCCTTGCCGTGTATTGATGATACTCTCTGACACCTTGGAGGCTCTAAGTCCTTCTCCACAATGGATCTGGCATCTGAATACTGGCAAGTTGACCTATCACCTGAGGACGCCAAAAAGCCGCACTCATTACATCTGAAGGGCTGTTTGAGCCTACTCACATGCCACAGGGACTCTGCAACGCCCCGGATACCTTCCTAAGGGCCATGGACTCCATCCTCTGTGACTTGAAGTTGTCATGCGTCCTAGTGTACTTGGATGACATAACGGTTTTCAGCACTACCTTCACCAATTACCTGGCTCATCTCAAGGAGGTGTTCATAAAGATTTGAGAAGCTGGCCTTAAGCTAAAACCTTCCAAGTGCACCTTCTTCAAAGAACGTCTTGAATTCTTGGGCCATGGAGTAACCCAAACTGGTATTTGCCCAATGACTAAGAAGGTTTAAGCCATTGACAAAATGCTTCCGCCAAACAACCTGCAAGAGGTACAAGTCTTTCTAGGGATGATGGGCTACTACAGACAGTTTATCCCTGACTTTTCCAATACTAGTAAACCTCTAGTCCAGCTATTATGTAACGTCCCCTTTAAATGGACTGCCAGTCAGCAGCAAGCCTTTGAGACCCTCAAACAAAAACTCAAAGAGGCGCCAATCCTCGTGTATCCCGAAAATGATAAGGAGTTCATCCTGTACACTGGCGCTAGCAATCTAGCTATTGGAGCTATTCTGGCCCAATTAGACGGTGAGGGTGTAGATCATCCTGTGGCTTACACTTCCTGTGTGCTAAACAAGCATGAGAAGAACTATAGTGTCACAGAGAAGGAGTGCCTTGCTGTGTTGCATGCAGTCAAGCAGTTTTGTCATTACATATACAGCACCCACTTCACAGTTGTCACTGACCACACTTCTCTCAAGTGGTTACAACAGCTTAAGGAACCTGAAGGGCGCCTAGCTAGATGGGACCTACGTCTGCAGTGATACAACTTCACGGTGCTCCATTGCCCTGGGATTCAACATCAGAACGCTGATGGGCTCTCCAGAATGCCCATTCTTGCTTTGCATCCTGAAGAGGCCAACCGGTTATACAAACTAATTGGGTACCCTTCTTCTTGGGAGAGTGAGACAGAAGAGGTACAACTGGCCTTTTCCAAGCTATCCAAAGATACCCTCATACACAACAATCAGCTTTTCAAGAAAGTACAAGACCAGTATCTGCCTTATGTACGACCCAGTCTTTGCCTCTTGTTGGTGTTGCAAGCTCATAAAGAGACTGGGCATGGAGGCATTGCCAAGACCTTTGACTGGCTTCAGAAGAACTACTTCTGGGAGAACCTTTGCCTGCTGATCCTAGACGTCATAGCTAGCTGCCACAACTTCCAGCTGCAGAGGCCTTGAGCTGCTTCTCACAAATTCAAATTAGTTCCCCTGCAACATGCTTTTCATACTTTCAGAATTGAGGCAGTAGGTCCTCTCCCCCGCTCACGTTCTGGATGTTGCTCTATTCTGATTGCCGTCAATCACTTTAGTAAGTGGGTAGAGGCACACCCTACTAAGATATCACAACTAAGACAACTGTTGCCTTCCTGTTACAGGATGTTTTTTACCGCCATGGCTGTCCTCAAGTGCTGCTCTCAGATAATGGGACTAACTTCAATGCCAAGTTAGTAACCTCTGTTGTCAAAGCTTTGGGATCTCACCAATCCTTCTCTGCCCCTACAATCCTTCTACTTATGGGGCAGTTGGGCATGCAAATTCAACACTGGTCTCTATCATGAGGAAGCTCACCTACTCTGACACTACCAACTGGGACTTATACTTACCTGCCGCTCTCTATGCCTACCGCCTTAGCAAATATTGTGTCACTGGATACTCCCCTTTTGCTATTCTGTATGGGCAAGAGGCTACTACCCCATAGCTCTTGGGGGGCCCCTGCTTACCTCTGATAAGGCCATGAATCCTGACAACCACATCAAGGATCTAGTCAACCGCATAATTAATATACAGGCCACTACCTACACTTCTGCATATAAGACTAAGATGCTTGAGCTCTCTCCTGATAATGCTGGACGCTCCCCCCCTGCCTGAGTTCAATGTTGGTGACAATGTACTTTACTACCAACACAGAGTAGGTGGTTGCGCACATAAGTTAGACTCTCTGTGGATTGGTCCTTTAGAAGTGACTTTTAAATGGGGGTCTGAATACACGGTAAAGCTCCTCTCCAGTGGCCGTCCTTTTGCTTGAGTGCACGCAAAGTTTCTTTTTTAAATACTACCCCCTAAGGCCAATCTAGTGGAGGGCAATGTTGTGAATAACACTATTTATCATAAATCAATTTTGCCTTTGGTGGGCCATTTTGAAGACAAATCTATTGCCTTTGCTTTTGCCTCTCAAAATGAGTTGATGACTGGATCAGGAAATACAATTGTTTGGTTTCTTGACTCTACGCAACTCACTCGCCCCACTAATGCTGGTGGCAAGTGATCCTACCGTCCTGGTAGTGTTTTGTGGTATTCCTGACCACTATATATTCCATTTCACATTTACCAATAAAAATTAAGTTATATTCACATTTTTGTCTTTGTGTCTTCTGTACTTCTGCGCCTCTCTCTAGCCACAACTAGTAGAGATTATTCTTCCAGGGCCGCAAGGTAAACACATTTGCCTTCCCTGTCATCTAACTGAGACTAAGTATAAATCCAATCCTAAGGTTAGGATTTCCTGTTGTGTGTCTGTGCTGCGCCTCATAATATGACAACTTCCAAGGCTAGGGGACCACACAAGGGGAGCCCCAGATTGACTGTTAGATAAAATTTTAACCTTGTATTAGAGAGGTTGAAAGGTTTTAGGATAATTTTTGAGGATGTTTCTGATTGGCTGGGGGTGTTGAAATAGGTTGTTGGGCATAAAAATTAAGAATAAAAGTCAAATCAGACCATTAAAATGGCCCACCTGATTAGCCACATCTGATTTTTTTCAGGAGAGGGCAACCCCAGGATAGAAAATAACTAATTTAATTAGAGCTTCTTCCAAAGTAGGGCAGGGGAAATGAGGCAATGAGGGAGAGAGCTTGAGAGGGATATTTTCATGATACCAATTGTTAGTGAAAACACTGTTTGATGTGGGCAGAAGAACTGCCAGACCAGAGGATAATGTCTATCATAGTGATAAGGAGCGCCTTTTGGGGAAGCTTCACTTATGGAATTAGGAAAGAAGAGAAGTATATTTTATTGGGTAATACTTTAGACTTATATAGACTTGGCTGTGGCGGAGGTTTAGTTGGATTGAACCTAGGGGTTGGTCATGTGCAGGATGGGTTTGAGCCACTGGATACTTGGACAGTCATGTGATACTGCTTGGTTGCTATTCCTGGTATGTCAAACGGTATATCGGAAGGGCACCAAATTGGGTGATGACTGGATGTTGAGTAGGTTGGCGGTAGCCAGAATACTTGTACATCCAGACCCTTGACAATAAGATAGGAGCCAGCTTGATGAAGTAGGATAAGGATCAACCAGGCAAGGACCAAGAGCCAGAATTTGGCACCATGAAATCCACCAAGCCTGTAAGAGTAATATAGAGTACTCCAAAAATCTGTGTGAACATGAAATCAGCAGTGGTAGCAATTTTTTTGAGAAGTTGTGCCGCAGGGTTAGAGATGAAGTCATTGGTACCAGGTATGTGGGTGTCAGTAATATTCCTGACAAAATGTCACAAAAAATCAAATTTTGCAACACAAAGGTGCCAAATAATCAATGTGATTATTTGCAGCAGTTTTACCTGATTGGAGAAACTGATGCAAAAAGCACCTAGTAAAAAAATTTAAAATCTAAATTTTCACAATTCCATATTTTATAGGCTGTGGACTGTGCGGCCAACCGCCAGGCTCCCGCCAGTTGCATGCCTAGCCTGGCGGCTTGCCCGCGCGTGCCTGCTGTCAGCCAGCCACCCTGTGCGTGCACCCTGCCTGCCTGCCAGCTGCTGAAAGCACCCCTCATGGCTGGCCTGTTCACCCCTGCCAAATGGGGTAACTTCTAAATCAGGAAACCAAAAAAAAATTCAATTGCTCATTTGAGGAAAACTGCTGCCTAAATTGGGAATCTTCTAAATAAGGGAGAAGTTGACAAGCTACATTGCACCAATATTCATGCACTAACTGCACCTAATGAATTTGGGTGCATGGAAGCATCCCAAAATTCCTCATGATGCTGCCAGCCAGGAATTGGCTATTAATTGCCACTGAATCTACCCCAACTCCAAGTGTATGATGTTCCCAATATAATATTTTTCATTATTCATGCCCCATCAAAGTCACCAGTATATCATAAAAACATTCACTTGATGATAGATTGTGCTATCATTGAGTGAAATTATCCTCAATCATATCAAATAAATCACTACAAGACTTACCTAAAGAAAACTCCAAAAGACACTAAGCTTTGTCTGCCCTTTCCCAGGAGATAGAATATGAACCATTTTATCTTCTCTGCTATCCTTACTGTAATAATTGGGGGCAGGTTAAGAAGAAAAAAATCATGCTCTCAACCATAATAAAAGGCATATTTCAGCAGCAACCAAAAGATTGTCACTGACAATTCTTGGGAGGCCAAAGAGGGGGAAGGGATCAACTGAACACCAAAAGCAACAGCCATAAATGTCAGGGATCCAGCCAGCAGAGAGTTCTTGAAAACTTACAAGCAGATGGCCCGCAGGTCCTGCAGGGAGGGCCCACCACAGGATTGGAGCTAACTTTACAATATAAGATAAAAATTTGCCCAGTAGAGCCCAGGGTCCGCTGGCAGGCACCATTGAATCAATAAGGCCAGTGAGGGTGATGTACATCACCCCAAATATCTGAGTGAAAGTGGAATCATTGATTGCAACAGATTCCTGCAGGTGTTTGAGCTGTGGGGTGAGAGGTGGTGTCATTGGAACTAGGTAGGCAGGCAAGTAGTTATACTTGTTGCAAAACAACAGGGGAGGTATGATGTCTCAGATTTCTTCTCTGCCAATGGTCTCTGTCTCTCTAGTTCTGGTTTCTGAGTCGTAGATCAAGATTTTCTCTAGGGTGAATTCCAAATATGCCGGGTTGGGTGGGTATTTGGTGAAATTTACCGGGCCAAAGAGAGCTCCTGATGGATGATATAGTTTGGGCAGTTGGTCCACAGTTTCTTGGGGTTGATGGATGTGAGGTACGGAACCGCGGGAGGTAGACTGAAAATGAAATAGAACTAAAATCAAATATGAAATAACCTGGTTGAACCAAAGTTCATGTCACTTTATTGCAAGAATGGCAATGGGTAACTTCCTGATGGCCCAGGGTATAAGTATACTCATCTGCCATAGAAAAACTTTTACAAACCTTTCTGGGACAGGTGATACTGTCTTCCATGGTTTGGAAATTATTGGTGATGTCCTTCTTGGAGGGTCTCTAATTGCTTGAGTTGGAATAGGGAAACTTGGATTTTCCCTTTGAGCTGCAGGATTTGTCATCCTCAGGCGGCCCGTGTTCTATAGAAGGCTTCTTCAATTTTTTACCAGAGGTGGCCCTAGTTATCTCAGGATTGTTGGCAAGGCCCACACTCTCATTGGTGGGACTAACAGGATCCTTTTGCAGGTGAGGCGTTGGTGCAAGAAACTCTGGGTTGATTGATCTCAGGAGTTTCTCCAAATTCAAATTTGGCTCTGGTTTGAGCCCGGGAAAACGCGGACAAACAGCCAGACAGCTGGGCCTTCAGGCCGCAGGATATCGGGTTTCAAATCCCATAGCTGGGGTTCTATCTCATGCATAGTTAACAAGAACTTGTCACTTGTGATAAAAACTGTAAAGTTACACCTCCCTCTTAGGCCTCTACTCTAATTCCTGCCAAATGCTTGGGGATTTCTACCAAATTATGTTTGAATATTTATTCAAAAGATTACTAAAAAATCCCAAGAAAAGCCATCAATTTAATATTTTGGAATTATTCTGAAGATGCCCCCACCTAACCCACCCAAGAGACATCTCTGGTTACATATCATGTGCAAGAGCAGCTGGGAGCAGTGGTAATTGCATCCAAAGCATATTCCTGATTTTAGTTGGTTCAGATTTTCTTTTGACTATGCCCATTCAAAATTTGTCAAGATCTTCCTACCTCAAGAAATACATTTTTATCCAATCATATCATTGGTTGATTGGTTTTGTGACATTCAATCTATCCCCCCAATCCCATCCCATCCCTTAAATGAATGCAAGAGTTGTAAAATACCTTGCTTCATCATTCTCTACTCTAATAAAGTTCAAAATTTGTTAGTCTAATTTGGCCATTTGGTTTTTTCTGTTGCTTTTGGTGTTCAGTTGATTCCTCCCCCCTTTGGCCTCCCAGGAATTGTTGGTGACAACCTTTTGGTTTTTGCTGAAACTGCGTTTTTATTGTGGTTGAGAGTTTGTTTTATTTTCCTCTTAACCTGCTCCCCAATTCTCACAGAAACCAAATGACCAGATTAGACTAACAAATTTTGAACTTTATTAGATTAGAGAATGATGAAGCAAGGTCTTTTGCAACGTTTGCATTATATTTAAGGGAGAGAAAGGGTTTACAGCAAGAGAGTGGCTATACCAAACAAATCAGCCAATTATATGAGGGGATATGAGCAAATTTCTTGAGGCAGGGAAATTTGAACAAGTTCAAATGGATAAAATCAAAAGGAAAAGCTGACTCAACTAAAATTGAGGAACCTGTCTTGGATGCAAATACCGCTGCCCCAGCTGCTCTTACACATGATATCTAACCAGGAATGTCTCCTGGGTGGGTTAAGTGAGACATGATTGAAATAAGTCTACAAGTAATAGTGCGAGGGCGGGATCTCTATAAGGTTCTTTTTGTCAAGATCGATCTTCTAACAGGCTCTCCTGCCCCTAGATTGGCTGAGGGTCTAATTATAATCGAGGGTCCACTGTGTCAGAGCAAGCCTTTAGGCTATGGGTGGTTATGAGGGGTCCACTATTCCAATAGGTTGTCCAGCATTCCCTTATTGGGAAATGTGAACTTTGCTGGGGTTGCTGGGGGGCAAAGAGGGGATTTTAACGAACCCTACCAAGGGTTGCAAACCTAACCTCCAGCAGGGCTGGTATTGGCTTGGGGAGCGGTCATCGAGGCCTGGCAGCCTGTCCGTCCCTTTGATCGTTAGGGCTTTTGGTCGGTGTCTGGCGGCTATCGTCAATCCTGAAAGTGAACTGTTCTTGAAGTATCTTTGCTGATTTTACCCTTTTTAAATGATAGATCTTCAAATGCTTTTATTTTCCCAGCAATCGATCAAAGTTTCGGCAGCTGAGCCTATTCTACACCGTTTGTTTGGGAGAAGATTGTGCAATGTGATTGGTTTATCAGATAATTAACTTGGTGATAATGCAGCTAAACATGAGTAATCTCTTCTTGGCTGATGAGGATAACAAGTTTGGCAAACTTTTGGGAGAGTTTGCTTTAATACCGGCATTCAGTCTTGGGGGGTTCAGAGCCAAAGATTTTAGCTCAGGGTTTACATCTTTTACCAGCAAGCAATGGATCGATACAATGAATTATCACCTTTTTGGATCAACAAATTATAGTTAGTATCAAGAAATGAAGAGCTAATGGTTTGATTTAAAGGTGAGTTTTAAAAGTAGTATTTTTTGAAACGATGGGGAATAGCTGAATAGATTTAGAAAGAGAAATAATAAATGCATTTCTATCGCAAATGGTTTCTTGCTTGGATAATTCATTGAATATTTTGCTGGGAAGCAGGGTGTTATTAAATCCGGGGCGACCCGAGTATTGTAAGTGGGTGAGGGGGGCAGGAATTAATGTTATGGCGATACGGCGTTAATAGGTGCTGCCAATTAAGATTAGGCGGAGGGTTCCGCCGCCTGAGCCAAAGGCGTCTCATCTTTCTTTTCTTCAGCGGGGGCTTCCTGCGATGCCTCGGCGGGGAGCTCGGTAGGGGTATCGATGGGGGCATCAAGGGACTTGTCAAGAGAGAGGACCTCGGCAACAGCTTGCTCAACCTCCTCCTTGGTGGCGACGTGGGAGAACTGGGCGAGGGCAGCGCCCCACTTGTCCCGATCCTCACGGTCCTTGGCTTGGAACAGCATGGCATAGGCGTTGGCAGGCTTGATGCTGAGGATCAGCTCGTCGACTGGCCCAACCTGGACAGTGTCGTCGATTTGGATCTTTTTGCCCTCAGAGGGGACCTGGGCACTGCGGTAGTAGGTGAAGGCACCGTCCTTGGATAGGATGACATATCTTAAGTTGTTGGTGTGCAAGAGGGTGGATTGTTTGAATAAGAAGCCAGAATGGGCAGCATCTTTGGACTTTTCAACGTAGTGTTCTGATAGTTCCTCGGCGCCTTCAGGGATGGTGGCAGGGGCAGGGGCGACGGCAGAGTAGGCCAACTCACCAATTCGGGTGATGAGGGAAGCCTGGCGTTGGGCAGCTGGGGCTTCAGTAGGTTCTTCGGTAGCAACTTCTTCCGCCTTCTCTTGGGCTGGTTCTGCTACGACAGCTTCAGGCTCAGCAACAATAACCACGGACTCGTCGACAGGCTCAGAGGCTGCTTCAACAACAGCTTCAGCGGGCTCAGTTGATTCAGTGTGAGCTTCTTGGACCGAGGCAGTCTCGGCCTTGTTCTTTAGGTTTCCCGAAAGAAGCCTCTTGATGAAGGGGCGTTTCACCTCGGAAGCCTCAACTTCTACAGGAGCAGAAGCTTCAGCCTCCAAGTCAGCAGCTTCAGTGGCAGCTTCTTTGGGCTCTTCAGCCTTCTTGCGGCCTGAAGAGAGAAGTCTAGTCAGGAAAGGCTTCTTCTCTTCCTTGGTGGGGGTGACAGGGGCTTCCTCCTGAGCAGGCTCCTCGACCACTTCAGGAGCAATGGCATTGGACTCTTCCTTGGCTATTTCAACGCCAGCACTGGGCTCTTCAATGGCATGGGCAACAGGAAGATCATGTTTGGCTTCAGATGTTGGTTGCTCTTCGGTAGTGGATTCCTCAGTAGCGGCTTCGACAGCTTCAGGAGCCACATCCTGTTTGGGGGCTTCGTCGGTGGTCTCCTTCTGGGCTTCGTCATCAGAGCCACCCTTCTTGTTGAATAGCTTGGAGAAGATTTTCCCTTCAAACTTGGGCATATTAAATGTCTTTGAGCGGCTTGGCTTGGCTTCGGTTTGAGCCTCGGCAGGAGTCTCATCGGCAGCAGCAACGGGAGAAGGTTCTAGGGAGGGAGGGTCAGAGGAGATGGGGGCAACCATTTCAGCAATCTCCTTGGAGAACTCGGAGTCCTTGCCGTCTTCCTTGACCTCTTGGTCTTCTTTGGCCTCGGCAATGGGGTCAACCGCCTCAACCTTGGCTTCAGATTCGGGTATCTTGCGGTGGAAGAAATCAATCACTTCGGTGTAAAAGGATTTGCGGGGGGAGGCAGCGTCAGGAACAGCATCAACGATAGCTTCAGCTGAGGGATCAATAGCTTCCTCAGTGGGCTGAGCTACAGGAGCGGCTTCCTTGGTTTCATTCTCGGCTTCAGAGGCAGAGAAGACCTCGTCATCTTGGGCAGGGACGGAAGGAGAGGCAAAGCCCTTGCGTTCGGCTAAAGGTTAGAGGATGTCAATTGATGAGATTACCTAGCTGTTCATATGAGAATTTGTAAGCAGCAGTGTCAGACGAGTCAATAGGTTCCTGGGAAGCAAGGTTCTTGAGAGTTGCGACCCAGGAGTCGGTGTCCTTTTGGGAGGTGGTGGAGAATACATACTCTCTGGACTTGGTCTTTACAGTGAAGGCGAAGGGTTTGATTTTGGGGGAAGGGTCGACTTCAGTAACGTGGTTGAAGTTGATGAAGCCCTGGGGCGTCTCTTCTTTGTCGTCCGACTTGAAGTACGCCAGAATGCGAGAAGCATCGACAGTGGCGGAGGCGAGGGTCTCGAGGAGCAGCTGGTTGGTCTTTTCGAACTCCTCGCGGGGAGCAGTTGTCTTTTTTGCGTTCTTGCGGTACACGAGTCTTAGCCTGTTAAGAGGGTAGGACTGGTTAGCAGTGGGCAAGCGGAAGTAGCGCTTCTGCCAGATACGCAGTGGGCGTGGACCGCGCTTCGTGACGAAGCCCTCCTCAATCATCATACTTTGCACTGTTTCGTCGGTCGTCATTAGCAAAGTGAAGTCTGCTTTGCTCAAGCTTAATACCCCACCGTGACGCTGCCGGTCCAACTGCCACCCTCCCTCCTCATATGCATCCAATCATTTGCCGTTGCCACCCCCCTCAATCCGGGGCATAACAGGATGCTGATTGGATGCCCCTTCCCGCATTTATTTCTGCCAGGTGCCGCACCAATCCACCTTGCCGCTATCCACCAATCAAAACTCGCCATTGCTGGATTCTCTCGTCAAGAACGCTGAGTAATTCAAGGCAACTTGCTTGAACCAATCACTTGACTGTCCCACCACTCGAAGGCACCTTGAACTTTAACTGCAGCCTCCGATTTAAAGCTTGACCAGATCCATTTATTCCGATCACTAAACAGCTGCAGATTACGTCATATTTATTCCCCGCCGCCAATCATACCTTGGAAGAACCTCAACTTGAATTTGGGTTTAAATACATAATTTCTAATTAATACCTGATAACCACCCATCTCTTGACGTTTATTTGGTGCAACTACTCCCATATCACCCGCCGCAACTTCCACTCCCCCTGACTCCAAGTCGCCTTGTTTCAACTGCCCTTTATTAAACCTTTGCCAGACAAATGCCTCAATTCGACTTTGCTTCTACCACTTCCGAAAATCACTATTTAAAAATAAATTTAACAATAATAATTTATTATAAATCGGTCATTTTCCCGATACCCAACTGGCCATCACACCCTCACTTAACCCTTGCACCTCGATATCGGCCCCCAACCTTAATCCCAGCAAACTAAATGCTATTCAATTCATACCTCGTTTGCCCGAGCTCCAGACTGCATTATACAAAACTGCCTTTATCACCATTTATGATGTCACAGACAACCCACCTTAAAGCAACCAGTGTTTAATCAATCCTGAAATATGCCACCCAATGTTGCAATCATTGCCTTTATTCTCCTTGCCAACGAAACATAACCCAAACGTACTACAATTAAACCCTCCCCTCTTGAATCCACCTTCCATACCCACCTCAGCCACCAATCACAAAATCCCCTTCCCTATTCAAGAATAACGATTCTATTCCTGCCACAGAACTAACTAAACACAACCTAAAGCTTGACTTATTCCAAATAAGCCACCTCTAACCATCCAACAGCCATTGTAAAGAAGAATTCACAAGCCAGCTGTGAAACTAATTCCACTAACTTGGATTCCCTTCAAAAGATGTCACCCCCAATTTGTCCAACTGCCGCGGTTAAAATAAACATAATTACTTACTTTAACCCTCCCAAACGAACGAGCAAACAAATTCTACTGCCCAATTCGGAACTCATCATCCCCTCCGTCTTTCAATGCCCGCAATGAACTAGATATTCATTAACGACCACTCTAAAAGCTAGCCACCCGCCTCATCGCACCTGATTGGCTATTTCTCAATTAAGCTCATAATTCAAGTGACTTTCCAATTGGGCCTGATAGTCGACGAAACCCACACGCTTGAAAGTTGGTCACACCACTTCTGACAATCGAGCGCAGCCACCTCCCTTCAGAAGCCTCAATATATCACATCTGCCTTTCGTACATTTAATAACATCAACATATCAAATTTGTGCACCACAAGACACAATCTCCAGATTACGCCACCCAACTATTCTTAAGGCTAAACTGAACCAGTCTACTTAGAAGCTGATCACGCCAAGGGCCAATACCACTCACCTTGCCAAGAGGTGGCTACCCCACAAAATTAATCAACAATCCCAAGCAAAGGCCACACTATACCCAGCAGATCGATCAATCAATGGCAACCAACTCGATGCTCAGATTCACCAGCAAACCAATCCATACTATCCTACTTCATAACCCCTCCCTAAGGAACAATCCCATCCCAAATACCCAAATGCCTTAAACCCAGGGAAAATACTCCAGAAACCTCAACCCATCACTCAAAAACCTTTATCCAAAACCTATAAGAGAGGGGACTAAACTAACTAAGTTTGGCTCCCATCCTGGGGGAAGGATCCACCAAGACACCATCCAGTGCAAAACTGGTATGGCCGCTCAAAGTGGCATCTAAAGAGAGGACACAGGAGATATTTGGGAAATGAAGGAGACCAGACCCATCAAGATTATCCCTCTAAGCAACTAGGGAGTGTGCTCTTGGGTACCCAACCCTTTCTTCAGAACCAGATGCTCTAAGTCCACAAAAGAGGGGGCACTTGAGATTTCATGCTTGAGAGGGCTGGGAGATAGCTCGTGGGTAAATAGTTCAAGGTCATCATAGATGAGGCTTCTGACAAGGTTCTCGCTGGTAGCAATAATGTCCTGAAGGCACTGAGAAATGTCCTCAAACATTTGTATGAGCTGGGTAGGGTTGCTCCCTACATGGTGGAACAAATAGGAAATCTGACTCCAAAGATTGGGAGAAGTGGTCCATATCATCACCAAAACAGGTGCTATGGTGAAGACCACAAACTTCAAAAAGGGGATAAGTATTTACAAGGAGAGAAAGGAAAGGCCAGGAGAGTTTTAGAGCTTCACAAGGGTACAACTAGTTTAATTGAAACCTGGTGATCAAGAAATCTCCTAGGAGACTTGGGAGCAAAGATGGCAATGCCCATGAGCTGTATGCTTGAAGAGCGGGTGGGAGGTGCTGTTTTTAGCGTATATGAGAGAGAAAGTGATGAAAAAGCAAAAGGGAGACAAAAACAAACTTAAAGTAGGTAATTACACTAAATTCACTACTAAAATTAACGTTTTAACTAGTTTTTTGAGAGCAAGAGCAGTGAGTGTATATATCAATACTAACTTCAACTCTAGGAGCTCTGAAAAAGACGTTGGAAACCAGGGAAAGGCTAGAAAGATAAGGAGTAATAAAACTTTACTAACAAAGCTAAAGAACAAAGGGTACTCAAAAAAGCCCCAGAGTCCAAAAAAACCCAGGGATAGAAAGTATAACTTTAGTTAATAAAATAAGCAAGCAGAAACTGAAAGTCCCCTTTCTTGCTTTAAGGGAGGAGTTTAGAATTCAGGGTCACCTGACCCAAGGCGCGGATTTGATGGGCTGCTGGAATTTTTTTGCAAAGGTGAATCCAGTGAGTTGGGGGCTTTTGCAATAAATTCCGTCTTTAACTCTGATCGGCTGGCATCAATAGAATGGTCCAAGGCAGCATTTAATCCAGTTGGACTGAGATTTGTTGGTTTGATAGAAGGGCGACCTGATTGATTGCACTTGATTTGTTTTGAATGTGGGTGAGCCCAAGCCAACAAATAGTCTAAATTAATCAGATATTCCTCCCAGGTGAAAATATAAATCTGATTGTTTGTGGGTACCACCTCAGAAGAATAAGCCCAGCCAAATTGCTCATCAATTGTGTGGGCTAAATCCTCAAGAGAATGAAGGGATTTAGCTTGGAGAGTGAGCAGATTTCTTGGTGCACTGGGGGAAGATAGTCCTATCCAGGGCCAAAGGGGGGTGACTTTACATTATCCTTCCCTTTTTCCTGTGGACAGATGCCGCCCTGGGGGAGGGTGCCCACAAAGAATTTCTTGTGAGGCTTGGAAATCTTGAGAGCCAGAAGAGATTTGGGAGGACCCAGCGCCTCAGGGTTGTTGTGATAGAATTCTTGCACCAGATCCCAACAGTTACCACAATTGGACAAGCTCACCCAGCTGTTATCATAGGAGGGATAGCCCTTTCATTTGACATAGCTGTTGTCAGGAAGCCAGGCAAAGGGTGAGGCATTAGGTGGCTCAGGACAGGGTACAGCCGGGCCAGTGGGTAATGCCCACCATAGGATGGGTGCTAACATGATAATATAGTATATATATCACCCAAGTAAAGACCAGAGCCTGGAGTTGGGCACCATAGAGTCCACCAATCCTGTCAAAGTAATAAAGAGTACTCCAAACAGTTAGGTGGACGTAGTCTCGGCTGTGGTGGGGGTCTCCATTGGGTGGTTGGGTCGCAGGGTTAAGGGTAGAGTTATGGGAACAAAGTGGGCAGGCAGATAATTGTACTTGTCTTTGAACAATAAGGGCGGCACCTCAATCCTCTTTACTTCACGTCCTATGTATTCAGTTTCTCTAGTCCTTGCCAAGGGATCAGCAATGAGGATGGTCTCCAAGTTGTACTCCGCGTAGGCAGGGTTGGTGGGTATTTGGTAAAATGCACAGGTCCAAAGGGGGCTCCTGGGGGATGGTATAGTGCCTGGTAAGGGTCAGCAGGTTGGTCTCCAGAGGGGGAGGTTGCCTGATGGTCTACTTGGCTGGAGTTAAGATGAAAGATCACTAAGACTAGATAAGGTAAGATTTGTTCAAACCAAAGGTTCATAAAACTTTATTATCAAAAATGACAATGTGGTCTTCATCATACCACTGGGGTTTTTATACCATGGGACTTTGCTTCTTTGATTTTTGCAGGGTTCAGGTTTGCAGACAAGGCACTGGCAGGGCATGGACATTGGATTAGAGTCTTGAGGGCAACAGATCCAGGTTGTTCCTGCTCTGGAAAATAAAATTGGCAATGCTTTGTTCCGCCGCCACTGTTCACTATGTCACCTGAGTAGTTCAATTGTACTACCCCTTCTGGACGGAAGACTGGCAGCTGCTGGTGATCATTGGCAGAGTTAACAGTGGGTTTTGTTTTAACCTCCTTAAGGCAAGCTAAAACATCTGCATAGGTCCAGATCTTTGGTGGCGCAAGGTTGGCATTAATCTGGTGACCATTTGGGGAATTGTCCTTGGGAGACTGGCAGGTTCGGGGTAACTTGGGTTTGCAATTTAACAAGTGGGCGGTTTCCTGTCCACTTTGTGTGACTTGAGTAGTCTTTGGAGGGTCAGGGTTTGATTCCAGGGTTTCCAATGTTGATTTCAAACCTCTAGTATTGACTCTTGGCAGGTTGGCAGGTTTCTGTTCCCCCTGTTTGGGGTCATCTATCTCTGGTGGTCCAGGGCTTGACCCAACTAGCAGTTGGGCGGTTCCCTGTCCACTCTGGTCAACATAAGGCTTTCCCTGAGACCCAGGTTTCAATTTCCAGGTTTTCAACACAAGTATTGAAATGTCATTCATGACATAGAACCTTAAACAGGCCTAGACGTTTAGGAGCAAACTTTCATAGGGAACTTTCATGCAGATTGTTGTGTTTGGCTCCTGGGGACGCCATCCAAGAGGACACAGCGGGAAATCTTTATAACAAAAGATTTGAGGTTCAAAGCTAGCCTTGAGTTAGCCTTCAGGGCGAAATTAAGGGCACATACCTTAATTTCCTGGAATACAATATGAGGAATTCCTTTTGGCTAAAAGGAAAGGGAAAAGCTTGAAAAATATTAAAGCCAACACAAATGTGGATAAACTTGTCTTTATTAGGAGAATAAATTCTACTTAAATAGTAGACAAGGGTTGGTGATCACTCATTAGGTAGACAGAGTGGCCAAGGGGGTCACTGTCATGGCCAGAGGCTGTCATGTACCAAGGCACCAAAGGGGAGCTTATTCATCCAGATAACGTGTAACAAGGGCCCAGTAGAGGAATGGAGCAAAGCAGGTTAGGTAAAGCAATCCAGCAGCTAAGAGGTGATAGGCACCAAGGTTGGGAATGACACCTTTGGCCAGACTGAGGATGGTCAGGATAACCATCCCAGCTCTGCTGTGATTGTAGGGCTGAGGGATAGGAGGATCAGGGGAGTAATAGGGAATGTCAGCCATTCCAGGATCTGGACCTGGATGGTAGTCCATGGGTGTAGGTCTAGGGTGGTACTCTAGTCTTCTGGTTTGGCTTCTGCTCAAGTGGTATATAATAAAATCCTAATAAATAAAAAAAACTGAAAGATTCATTCACTTTATTTGATGTTGTCTGCACTTGATTTAAGTGTGGGGAAATGGTTTTTATACCACTCATCTGGTCTAACTCAGAAAATATTACTTCTTACTTTTGGTGAGCCCTTAATGTACCAACTCTTGGGTACTGGCTTCTGGGTAGTAATGGGGAGCATCTTGGAAGGTGAGGATTGGGATCTGAGTGACTTGGTCTGAGCAGGAGAATTCTGTTGGCAGCTGGTAGATAATTGGCTGGCTCCATTATCCTGAGATTTTACTTGGTTGGGGATAGAGGTTGGGGCAGTACTAATTAATTATTCAGGTTTTGGATCAGCGTCTGTTGATTGGTGATTATTTTTAATTTGATCACAACCTGTAAGTAATTTTGAATCCTGCTGTCAGGAATATCCCTGACAACACTGGCGTTCAGAAAGTTGTTCTGAGCACACTGCAGTATAATAAACAAAACAAAAAAAGGCAGCAGATCCCCCTTATTGGGGAAACTGCTGCAGAAAGCCAAGGCCTTGAAACAGGAATTAAAAATAAATTTTTTAATTTGGACGGGTTTTATACCCCGTCTGCGGGCCGCGCGGCCGGCCGCCGGCTGCACGCCAAATGGGGAAATTGCCAAAAGTGGAAACCCAAAAAGGAAATTTCCCCAAACCCAAATGGAGGGGGAACTGCTACCCAAATTTGTAATCTACCAAATCTGGAGGGGGTTGACAAGCAGTCCAGCATTACAAATAATGCATCAACTGCAAAAGCTGAATTGAAATGCATTACTGTGCCTGAAAATACTCCAATTCCATGCCATGCCAAGGATAACAATTCATTGTTTGCAAAATCACTCCCATTCCATTCCCAAAAGGGAATTCCAGACAACACCAAGTGTTTGAGGTCCCCTGTCCAATGCTTTGTATTATTCATGCCCCACTAAGGATGACAGTATATAATAAATCTCAATCACTTGATGGTAGTTTGTGCTATCATTGAGCGGAATTACCCCTCAATAGTATCACATAAATCAACACCCAAAAAATTTTACACTACAGAAAGTTAAGACACTAAGCTTTGTCTGCCCTTTCCCAGGAACTGAAGATGAACCACTTAATCTTCTCTGCTGTCCTCACAGCCTGCCTTGGGATTGGGGGCCACCAACACTCTCATCAGCATGGGCCTTACAACAAACCACCCAACAAGTACTTCTACAAGGAGCCAGCGCAGCTCAACTCCTCTGAGACGTACTCCTGGCCCACGCTGGTGTCGCCCTGCTCCACCCAGCACGTAGCAATCTATTCCTTTGTCTTCTATGTGCTTACATACTTTGCCGGTAATTTTGGACAATTTAATGTACAGTCCAAAGTCTTTAGATGGATGATGACGGTCTATTCCATCTTGACAGCACTCACAGGATTCCAAGTCTCCAACTTGGTGCCTTACCTAGCTAAAATACTCCCTCATTTTATGGGGCTTTACACCTGCAGCTTAACTGAGGTGCTGTACACAGCCAATTTATTGGCTGCATTACCAACAACCTCAGTTGCTGCAAGATTATTATTTAGCACCTCAGTGCAATTGGTGGTAGGGGAAACAGGAGCAGGAACCAGCATTTTTGAAGATCTTCTTGATAACAGATCTTCTTCAGAACCCAGCAGATCTGATTGAGTGCGGCATTGTGTGCTCCCAGCCCAATTGTAGTATTGGGGCTGGGTCCCCCAATTCCAATGGGAGCCACAAGCTCTCCTGGGCCAGTATTAAAACTGGCCCCAGGACAGGACCTAGTCTCAGTTCAATTCAAACTGCCCAAATAGGCCAAGCAGTTTGAATTGGCCCTCATCCACCTTGGTGGGTGGTTGGGGTTCAAATCCCCCAGTGGGATTTTGCGGCCACCCTCACTTTTGCTTGGTAGCTGGGTGTGGGGGTTTAAACCCTGTTCCTGTTGTTGCCGGGCTGGCCCTTACAGTCACATTGGGGTGAGGTCATACCAGGATCAGACAAGGGCAGGTACAGTATTCCAGAATGGGTGGATATTGGAACAGACCCATTTACTGAAGACAAGAATTTCCCAAATTTGAAAGCAAAACCAACCAAATCTTAGCATTTATCACTATTCAAAGGCCACATCAAAATAGGATTCAATGGCACAATTTACAACATCTCCCCCCTCAAGATTGGACATAGGGAGTTGATATTTGCGGAGAAATTTGGAATGGACCCAGGCAAAAGGGCGGCTAGACAACAGTAGCTTCACAGTATACTCAACGCCTGTCACGGCCCATACCAGAGTCCAACTGGACTCCCACAGGGGAGGCAAGGCAGGCCTGGAAGGCCATGTACACAATAGGCACAATTTGGACCAGGTAGTTGACTGCAGGGCAACAGCGCCCATGCCAACAAAGTGTCAACATGGTCACTGTCAACTCAAAACTCTAAATCTCCTATGTTTTTTGCTAGCTGCACTAGCTTAATTTTTTTAAAAGCATTCAGGGGTGCAAACCCAGAAAACATGACAAAATTGTGGCCATTTTGACATGATTTAATATTAAGCTTAATAAAAAACTCAATTTAACCAGATTTTTTCTTTACATTTACTAATAAAAATTAGTTTATTTTTTATTTGTTTTCACAACGTAAAAGTGTCAATGTCAACACCTTTTAAGCTGAACTTATTTTTAATAACAAAACTGAAGCATCTACAGTAAAAAATTAAGTGCACATTTAAATTTTTTTAATGAATTATTATATTGAAAAAGACAGTGCACATATATTTGATTGTTGGAATGTTCATGTTATAAATATATATGTGACACTTATTACGGCTTTAATATATTAAGTGGATTGGTGACTAACGGCAATTCAATAATTTAAGCGTGAGTTACTATGTAAGTTACTATAGAATTTATTATTAAAAATAATGTCAATACTTGTAAATGTTGTTTATTTGCTTGTGATCATCCGCTGGGGTGAAGTTACAAATTAGAGTGGCACAATTAAGCTTAAATTAATATGTCACCTCATATAAAAAATGTTGTAAGTGATGTTGTTGACACTTTACCCTTTTGATATCTACCAACAACTTTCTTAAGAACTTTCAATATACACAATGGTAAAATATCACATTACCACTACCCAAATATTATTTTTAATAAAAATAAAGAACTTTGATAATTTTTTACTTATTTTCATATGTTTTTTTAATTTTATTATGTAAAAAAAATACACATAAAACAGTTAATATTTGCTAGCCTGCGTAAATTTAATTAAGCGTACTATGTTTTTTCATAGTAAATTTTCAAAAAAATGCCAACAGTAAGAATGTTGTCAAAAATAATGTCTACAATTTTTCTAATTGTCAGTGAGAATTCAGCTTTTTTTACTAATTGTAACTCATAATGTCAACGCTTTTCAGTTCTCATATATAAAACTTTATGTTTTACATAATAAAATCATCTGATTTTTTGATATTGATAAGGAGTGCCTTTTGGGAAAGCTTCAAATATGGAATTAAGAAAGAAGAGAAGTATATTTCATTGGTGTGATATTAGGCTGATTGACCACAAATGATCAGGTTAATCATTGCACGCAGATCTTAATCAGTTACACGCCGTATTATTACTGGTCATCATTATATTAATAGATATGGCAGTTATACGCCGTGTAATTGTTAGTTTATTATGATAGATGTAACAATTATACACCGTATTATCACTGATTGTCCCAATGTGATGTGATTATACACTGTATATTGCTTGCTTTATTATAATTGATGTAACTATTATACACTGTATAAACGTTAGCCAATATAGTGAATATCACTGATTACACGGCGTGTAATCACTAAATCATCAATTGTATATCACCTATTCTACCCTACTGGATGTTGTATCAACTCAGCCCCAAACAGCCTGATGAACGTATATGTTCATATCAAACAATTGATATACAAATGGCTAAGAAATACTGAGTTCGGATCAGTATTACACGGCATATAATCAGGTTCCTTATTGGTTTGGGTCAGTATTACACGGCAGATAATCCTTCAAGTCACTAATGGATCAAATCTGCTATTATACGGCGTATAATCCCTAATTTTACTTGTTGCATTAATAAGCAGAAGGTTTGCCAACCAGAAAAGGATCACTGATTAAACCCTGCAAATGGAATACCGGAATTCTACCTTCTGATGTAGGAGGGCTGAACAGGGACAATTTCTAAGCACCAACTAAATATGGCGTAGTTTCCCAGCGCAATAATAGGCGTGTAAGATACAGCCAATCAATAAATGACAGTAGGCTAGCTCAATAAGAGCGTAGGCTGTAGCTGAAGTGCCATGGACGCCTGTTAAGGCCAGCAGCATATCACGTGCCAAGGACAGCCAATCAGGATGGGCGTAGCCAGCAAAGATAGACATATTGCAAAGGTAGCCACTGAGAACTGTCTGAAAGGACAAGAAAAAGGGTTGTTGTAGTATATATTGATATAGACACCTGAAAGGATGAGAACAAGTTCTTAGTTACACCTGGATAGATTGCAGCCGCTGGCTAGATTGTACTCCAGTTTCAATAAACGTAATTATCTTCAAAGTTCTACTCTATTGCAGTCTGTAGTGCTCTTGCATAGGATTAGGTAGAGTACATTTGCAAGGCTAATATCTATCTATAGCTTTAAAAATACCAGCAATATCACAAGTTGCTCAACAATTGGATAATACTTTATACCTATATAGACTTGGCTGTGGCAGGGATTTAGTTGGATCAAACCTAGGGGTTGGTCATGTGCGAGATGGGTTCAAGCCACTGGATACTTGGAAAGTCAGGTGATATTGCTTGGTTGCCTTTCCTTGTATGTCAAACAGTATATTGGAAGGGCACCAAATTGGGCGATGGCTGGATGTTAAGTAGGTTGGCGGTAGCCAGAATGCTTGAACATCCAGACCCTCGACAATATGTTGTATTTTTAACTTTTCTCTTTCATCTTTTCTAATTTTTTAAAAAAATATATCTAAATATAACAATTTTAAACATTTCTCTTAACTTTTAACTTGTTATTTATAACTTTAATAAAGTAAAAACTATACAAGTATTTTTTACCTTTTAAATGCCAATAAAAGCCATATAAAGTTCACTTTTTATATATTATGTTTTTTAGTTGTTTTTAAATACATTGCTTTATTTTAAACCATTTTACTTATTATTTTAGGACAATAACACCTATAAGGAGCCCAAAGGAACCAAGCATCCCTCTAAGCCCAACAAAGCCACCAAGAAGAAGCCTGTCTCATCAAAGAAGGCCACTCCCAAGCCCTCCCCTGAGCCCTCTTCTGAGGCAACCACCAGAATTAACTCATTCTGCAAGAAGACTTACTATATGTTGATAATCAGAATTAAAAATACTTTAATGTCAACAGCATTAAAAAGTCATAATTAAGTTTTAACTCATCCAGACTACTAAATGTTGACACTTTTTTAATAAGCAGAAACCTGTTTCCTGAACATTTTACTTAATAAAAATTAAGCTTTAAGATACTTTTTAGGGTAATGTGACAACATAGATTTTAAAAAGTTCATAAAAAATTATACATGAATTTTAAAAAATTTCATAAAAATACACTTTTATTTTATTTTACTATGAAATTAGCTATCTTTACTATAATAATTTTTTCCCACTTATAAAAACAAAAAAATCCAATATACAAAAAGGTACTAAATAAAATTTTACGTATTATAGAAAAATATAGCAATCAAAAACAGTAATATAAAGTTTTTCTATATTGAAAACTACAAAAAACATATAATTTACTAGTAAAATACCAATATAGGCCATGTAATACAGTCTAAAGCATAAACCTATCAATAGAAAATCTATGATTTTATAAAAACAGTATCATAAATTATTAATGAGTTATTTAGAATAACTATTTATTTAAAAATATTATACTTAATATATAAGAACTATATAATAAATTAGGCAATACTCAATAAATTTAATGAAAAGCTAGACTGTGATCACCTGGTTGCCATTAAGAACTGTGGCAATCTTCTTGATGTATTCCCCAATCTCTGAAAGCTTATATTTGGCCTTGACAACGTCCTTGATCTTCTCTTGATATTGTTTCTCTTTGGTGGTTCTCTTCTACTTGGATGGGTGGTTCTCAATATCTCTGATGGATGCAGCAGTATTCCCCTGTTGGACTTTGAGGTGCTCGTAGAAGGTATTGTATCTGGGCTTGATTCCAAAGGAGGACTTGATATGCTTATGCCAGCCCTCCAAAGATGAAGTTGTTTTCATCTCATCCTTAAGATCTCCTGGTAGCAGTTCCAGTTGGCTTTGGCTATGGGCTTGCTCTGGTGCTTAGTGACCTTACGTCCAATCCACTGTGGTTTGTAATATTCAATGAAAGGGTAGAAGGCATCCTCATGTTTCTTGACATATGAATCCTGGCATAGGAGCTCAAAGGCTTGTCCAGCATGCTCCAGCTTTACAACGGCTAGTGCTACAAACTGCTGAATTAAGAACTTGCACTTTCCTGATGTATCTAGACAATGGAGCTTGCTGAGCTCAGGTAGACCCTTTAGTTGCCTGTTAACAGTCTGTCAAGAATGGAAAAAAACACCCGTGGACCTCTCCATCAAAGGTGTTTAAAAAAGCGTTATACTGGTGTTGAAACTACAGGCTTGACCCGCCAGCAAGGTTCCAACCAAGCAGGTTTGTGACCCCAATCCAATTATCTGTTCACCCAAAGCCAGACTAGGAAGTCAACTCAAATTACCAAATCCATCAACATGAACAGATGATGATCCTTCACGGTGGATACCTTGATTTGGCGCTTGACTCATTATCAGGATCAAGCCACCCCCTTCTTTCATCCAACTGTGTGATCACCAATCTTGTTCCTTCTATCCTTGATTCACATGAACTATATAATCATCATCTCTCAATAAAGATTATTATCTATCTTCTAAATATTTTCCCCATGTAACTCTGCTAAAACAGCACAGTTACAACATTGGTAGCACAGGTAGGTTCTCCATCCTACCTTATCTTGAAAAATTCCGCCTGTTGCCTGCACACGCTGCGGCCAACAAATCCTTGACTGAATTATGTCTGGCCTCCCGCCCAACTGGACTCTGTATACTTCTGGTACCAAGATACCTGATTGTTTTGTTCTCTACAAAAATACAGTGATCCCACTACCCGCCTTCAACGCCATGTCTGTGCAAGGTTTCTTTCAGGATCCATCCTTGATGCCGCGACCAGCTGATGAAACCATCATGCCCGCCTATGTAGCGCAAAGGCTACAAAGTGCTGCCTTGGAACCCTTTGCCGGGGCCAACAACAACAACACCGCCACATGGATCCAGTCCGCCCAGAGCAAGCTGGCTCAGATGGAATGCCCACAGCAATTTTGGATTGCAGAGATTTCTATTTGCCTGACTCACAACGCTGGCACTTGGTGCAACAAGTGGCACAAAGAGCACACTGAAAAGAACTGGGACACTTTCAAACAGGACTTCTTGGCAAGGTTTGTGCTTAAGGACACAGCACTCATGATCATACCTCAAGTAAAGAACCTGACCCAGACAGGCACCGTTAAAGAACTTACCTGCGCCTACAAGGAACTCCGTCTCTGTGCCCCATCTGACATGGCCTTTGACACCCCAGCAACACACCTCACACACTACGACGCCTTTAAGTTGCACGTGATGAGACATGTGAACCTGGACCAAGTAACCAACCTACAAAGCCTGTACTGTGAAGCAGAAAAATTGGAACAAATGTCCAACACGCTACACAAGGCACAGACTGGAAAACAAGAAAGGCCCAAGGACTCTCATCCAAGCGGGCACTCCTCTCAACCACCTCCTGGAGGCAACAGCAACAACAACAGCCAAAACCCACAGGTTCAAATGGGAATGGAAATGGAAATAACAGACAGTCAAATTGTACCCATTTCCGTGTCACTGCCACCCAAGGCAACCAAGATGAGAGAAAATCCTGGGGAGAGCACTAAGAAAGCCAAGCTCTCCCCACACAACTCCTGACTTGCCCAACAATGAATACTGACCCAAGGACGTGGACCAATGTTCAATGATCCAAGTACCCTCAGAAGACCCGGTACTATACACCATCACCAGATATCCCAATAAATTGATGTCTTACCCTTTCTGCTTTTTGCAGTTACACAGGCTCAGCACTCCTGGACTCGGGCGCAAATCAAACTTTAGTCAACAGCAGCTTTGTGGATAAATTCAAGCTGGCCACTAATCCTTTTTGGATTAAAAACTTGGTCTTGGCTGACAAACACCACATTGCTGTGACAAAGGAAAATGCCCCCTTCCCTGTCATGCTTGAGAACCTCCACTCCACCATCCAAGGTCCTGTCATTGACTTCCCTAAGTTTGACATTGTACTGGGACTAGACTGGTTACAAAAAACAACCCCCATGTGGAATAGGCAACCTCAGTGTTGACCATCAAGCGTGAAGGTGTCAACCACCAGATCTACCCGGACTCTGTGGACCAACTCCTATGCAACCACGTCTTTGTACACATCACAGAGACTTTGGACAAGAAAGAAAACCTGAAAGCAATTGACTGGGATTCTTGCCAGTATGAAATCATACACTTCAAGGACCACCAGGACACCTCCACGCCTCAAGATTGTGACATTGTGGCCCGCCACCCAGAAATCTTTAAGGAAGCGTTACCTGGACTACCCCCTGAGAAGCACATCCAACACTTGATCCAACTCAAGGGGGCTGTGCCCAAGGCACGCCCCATCTATTGACTGACCCCAAACAAAGACAACACCCTGTGCGCCTATCTCAAGGAGGCACTGGAAAAAGGACTTATCCGCCCCTCACAGTCTCCCTTTGGGGCCGCCGTATTCTTTGTGGCTAAAAAGGACGGTACCTTACGCCTGGTCATAGACTACCGCGCCTTGAAAAAAGTTACTATTAAGAATTGTTACCCATTGCCACTGATTGATGACCTCTTTGACGCCTTGGGAGGAGCCACTGTCTTCTCCAAGATTGATCTAACTGCAGGTTACAACCAGATTTGTATCAAGGAGGAAGACATCCCCAAGACAGCCTTCTGCACCAAGTACAGTTCCTACAAATGCGTGGTACTCAACTTTGGCATGACCAATGCCCTGTCCACCTTTGTAACCTTCATGAACAAAGTATTTGCGCCACACATAGGCAAACATGCCCTAGTGTACCTGGACAACATTATTGTCTACAGCCTCTTGGTGGAACAGCACCACAAGGACCTGGAGGAAGTCTTTGCAACCTTGGCACAACACAAACTGTTAGCCAAACCCTCCAAATGCCAGTTCTTCCAGGAGCAACTACCCTTCTTGGGACACATAGTCTCAAAAGACGGCATCAAACCTGACAGTCAAAAGATACAAGCCATCTGCAAGATGCCACCTCCCAAGGACAAATCAGAACTCTGCACCTTCTTGGGAATAGTGGCCTATGTACGGCGCTTCATACCCAACTGTGGCGTCTTGACCGCCCCCTTGTCTGTCATAACAGGCGCCAAGTACAAGTTTGTATGGACCCCCCAACGTAACCTCTGTTTTAGACGTCTCAAAGAAAAGCTCACAACAGCTCCCATCTTATAATATCCCAAACAAGACGGAGAGTGCCAGATGGAAACCAACGCCTCAGATGCATCCATTGGGGGGAGTACTACAAATTAAGAATAGTGATGGTGACTTCCTGCCCGTAGCCTACAAGTTGCGCAAACTGACAGATGGGGAGTGTCAATACCTGATCCACGACAAAGAACTGTTGGTCATTGTACACTGCCTAGTCAAATGATGCTGTTACCTGGAACAGCAGGAAGAATTCACAGCACTAACTAATTATAAGTTGCTCATCTACTTCAAGACACAAGTGAACCTGTCACGCCGCCAAGCACAGTGGATGGAAATCTTAGAAAGGTTTAACATGTTCATCCAGTATAAGCCTGGGGCCAAGCTCACCATGGCAGACACCCTGTCCTGTCTGTATGTCCGTGCTTCTAGGGGAGAGAATGGGTTCAACCCAGACTGGCCTCTCCTAGTGCTACACACAAAAGACAAAGGGTTCCCTGCAGGCACAACCAATATCACCAAGGAAACGGTCATCAATAATGAACATCTCTTTGCTGACGTATACAGGACTCTTCACAGAAAAATGTTGGATGGCACAACCATTCCCTAAATCCTCACACATCAACAAGTTGATACCATTCTTTGCTACCACAGAGATCTTGGACATACTAAGAGCCTAAATCTATACAAATTCCTAAAGCATAAAGCCTGGTGGCCAACCTTATACCGCAATGTCCAGGAAGTGTTAGAACAGTGCAAGGTTTGCAAAAAGTTTGCCAAAAGCAAAACCCCGCCTAAGTCTGTACTCCCCATTCAAACCCAACTCCCGTTCAAAGTATGGGCTCTTGACATTGTGGGCCCCATGCCAGGAAAGCACAACAACAAAAAATACATCATCACAGCCATTGAATTTGCAACAAGGTGGCCAGTAGCCCAAGCGTTGAAGACACACACTGGCAACAATGTACAACAATTTATTGGCAAAGAAATAATCAGCAGGTTTGGAAAGCCAGAACTCCTGATAACCAATAGAGGCAAAGAATTGACCTCCAAAGACACCAATGTGTACCTCACCAAGAATGGGGTCAAACACGGTAACAACATCATACCACTCACAGGCCAATGGACAAGTAGAGCAGCTTAATGGTAGCCTTGTGCAAGCCTTAGCCAAACTCACCGCCAGAAGATCTGAAGACTGATATAAGCAGCTACCAACTGCATTACTTGTGTGCCAAACCTAAGTGAACAGATTCACCGGAAAAAGCCTGTTTGAACTGGTATACGGCACACAGCCAAATATTGTCCAAGCATTGACAGGACCCAAACTGGAAATTCCAAGTCAAGTCCCCCTTGCTCAGATCCCCATGTTGCAGAAGCAAACAAAGGACAAGCGGAAAAAGAAGAAGAAAGTTTACAAAAGACTTTTGTTCCCATCTGCAATAGACATGAAGTTGGGGACAAAGTCTGGGTCATGAATGTTGACAAAAGCAAACTATAACCCAAGAAAATAGAGCCAGAAATCATTCTAAAGGTAAACAACAATAACACTTACCTTGTACAAGGGCTTGAGAAATGCAAGCAAAAAAGACCTTACACCACAATCACCTACGACCCTGCAAAGCAAGACAGAAACAACAAGAAACCGCCCTGCCTGCCACCAAACAACAACTGATTCAATATGGCGCCCTGGCTCCTGACAACCTCCCTGACAACTTGCCCCCAGAGGAGGCCAATCTTCAGCCGGGTGTGTGTGTTGAAACCACAGGCTTGACCCGCCAGCAAGGTTCCAACCAAGCAGGTTTGTGACCTGCAATTTGATTATCTGGTCACCTGAAGCCAGACTAGGAAGTCAACTCAAATTACCAAATCCATCAACATGAACAGATGATGATCCTTCACAGTGGATACCTCAATTTGGCGCTTGACTCATTATCAGGATCAAGCCACCCCCTTCTTCTATCCAGCTGTGTGATCACCCATCTTGTTCCTTCTATCCTTGATTCACATGAACTATATAATCATATCTCTCAATAAAGATTATTATCTGTCTTCTAAATATTTTTCCCCGTGTAACTCTGCTAAAACAGCACAGTTACAACACTGGGCAGTTTAATAGTCCATGATTATAGTTGAGGGGCCAAGTGCTTTATCATGAGCTTCCTGTTATGCAGCAAGGGTGGCTTCATTCTTTTTATCATAATCTGGATTGGCTCTAGTGTTATGGTCAGGGGGACTCTTTTTATTATTGGATATGGCTTTGATGCCATCCTGAAGGATTTTAAAGGCCTTTGTGTAGATCTCTTCTGTTTCCCCAAGTGTCAGGAATGACAATTTGGATGCTCCTAAATCTCAAAATATGGAACCAGAGTTGAACCCTGGAAAAAAACCTTTGCAGACTGCCAGACTCATAGGCTGGGAACACGTCAACCCGCTACTAATTAAATAAGTTGCTACCAGCCTGCCAGGACTCAAACCCTTAGCTGTCCCGCAGGATTCTGCAAGCAAACTGCTAGTGCAAGATGCTGAGAATTCCCCTGAAGTGCCAACGCCTGACACCAGCGGTTTGCCCAGTGAAATAGACAAATCTCCCCCCTAGGAATTATTCTGAACTCTCCCAAAGTCCCAGGGAAGGCACTGAACCCAAAGAGGCACCCAACACTCAAATCAATAAACAGAAGGATTCAAAGTCTTCTCACCCCAAAGCAGCCAGTGGCAAACTGCCAGTGCTAAGTGCCACACTGCTATCTGAGACATCTGATGCCAACCCGCCCAAGTCCAGAAAACCCAACCAAGAAGTGAAGCCTGGCAGTGTGGGATAAATACCTGCCAGGCCAAGACCAAAACCCCATTGTCATTTTTAAATAAAAGTTATGAGATATTGGCTTCCCAAATTATTGCTGTATTTTATCCTTGTAATCTGCCAGCTCATTTGAAGATCATCTGACCCCCCTGCCAACCTGCCAGCTATGTACTGCCCATCAGGTGCTCCCTTTGGTCCCGTCTACTTCACAGAGTACCCCCTAAAGCCTGAGTACAGAGACTATACCACCGACAACATACTAGCCCGGGACCCCTTGGCCAGAATCACTGAGAGAACCAGATACAACCAAGAAAGCCCTTGGTACATTACCAAACCCGGCCTGTTCAGAGATAAATACAACTTCCTCCCTGCCTACCAAATAGACATGGAGCCACCTGTCACCCCCAAGCTAATGCCTGCCTCTGCCGCCAAACTCTCACTGGACCATACCAACAAGCTTTTTGGAATTGTATATATAACTCTCACGGGAGTAATAGATACTATTGTTCCCGCCACTGGTCTGTGTTTGTGGGTGGTAAAGTCAATGTCCTACCTCATTAAGTTAGCACCAATCCTTTGGTGGGCCCTGCCCACCCAGTCCGCAACCCACTAGTTCCCAGACGCTAGCAAGCCGGCCAGTCAGGGTTAGTTCCCTGACATTATGACAATCTATTTTAACACTGGTACCCTGAGCCCCAAAATGTTGATTATTCTTGGGGCATTTTGTATGTTTTTTGTAATGATAATTATTTATTACACATTTATGATGACCAAAAACCTGATCTCTTCTGCGTGGAAGAACACAAACATAACCCCAGATGACCCCAAGAACTCTGACCCCACCACCAAACCCGCCAAAAGACCCTCCTCTCAGGTTCAGAATGTGATAGTCAACCAATCCCTCACCAAAGTGGAGATGCCCCAGATGGGAAAACTCACTCTCAAAGAGGCCTGCTGCGTCATACCAGTGCTCCAACTACATTTTTAAGCCAATGTCCTGTCCTATTCCAGTGACACTGAAAAGGTACTGGGAGTAGCTGTCATACTATCAGGAGAAGCCCCTGATTGGTTTGGCAAAGCCACCGCCAAAGATGTGGAATTTTTCCTGGACTATGCCAAGTTTAAAGCCAAACTGATGGCCACAGGGGAAGACTGTGACACCAGATACTACACCCTGAACTCCTTGTTGGAAATCTGACAGGGGGCCTGCCCCATCCAAGCTTACATTGACAAATTCCTCAAGTTAAAGACTCACACCCAACTGGAAGACAAACTGGCAGCCATCATCTTCCAAAAGGGAGTCAGCCTAGCAATGAAGGACTTGTTGAAGCACCATCCGCCCACCCTCAGCCTAGACAATCTGGTCCCCCTGTGCAAGGGCCTTAGCATGAACCAAGATAATGCTGGCCCCTCCCAGACTTGCCAAACCTAAGCACCAACCCCCAACAGAACAGGAATGACACCCAAAGATCTCCAACAACACTATCACAAAGGACTCTGTTTCCACTGCCATGAGGCGGGCCACTTGACCAGAGTCTGCCCTAAGAAGAACACTGCCCCAATCTCACTGGCGCAAATAAACACTTCTTCCCAGTCTTACAAATTCATCCAAGTGACCATAGAACTATTGGGAAACAAGCACAGATTGAAGCTTTTATTGATACAGGAGCTGATGAAAGTTTCATTGACGCCGGCCTGGAAAAGGAACTAGGCATGACAGCTTCAGAGCGTAGCCTACAAGTGGTCATGGGAAACAGCTCTCTTGACACAGGCTATGAGTGTGAACAAGAATTCCTGTTGACAATTGGACATAATGTGTACCCGTTGTCCCTGATCCTCCTACCCAGACTACCCCACCCCCTTATACTGGGCGGCTTCTGGTCTGACAAACATGGCCTGATCCTGAACTACTACAAACAAACCACCATGTTGGGCCAACCTGAATCTTGCAATACCGTCCCCTTTTGCATGAGCCATGGCCAAACCCCTACCAACAAACTCTTAACCATAAAGATAGAACCTATTGTTGGGATACTACCCACGCCCCTACAGAAATGGGATCACATGTTTAGTGAAGAGGCAGCCATCAAACTACCCAGCCATTCAATCTACAACCACGCCATAGAACTGCTGTCAGGGTCTCAACCGCACCACGGCCCCATCTACAGCTGTAACCACCGCAAGCAAGTGGCCTTGAAAGCATACCTTGAGGATATGACAAACAAAGGGTTCATACGGGTTTCAAAAGCCCCCTGCTTGTTGCCCATGCTGTTTGTAGGAAAAAAGACGGTGGGATGCGTCCTTGCGTAAGTTACCAAAAGCTGAATGACATCACGGTGAAAAACTGCTATCCCATCCCCAATGCTGACAACCTCTGTGATGTACTGACTGGAGCCCAGGTGTACTAAAAAATTGACCTCTGAGACGTGTTCAACCAAATCCAAATAAAGGATGAAGACAAGTACAAGACTGCCTTTAAAACCTAATATGGGCTGTACAAGTACCTGGTGATGCCATTTGGCCTATGCAATGCCCCCAGCACCTTTTAAAGGATGATCAACACTGTACTGGGGGAATACCTTGACCGTTTCTGTGTGGCATATCTGGACAACATCCTCATCTACAGCAAGTCTCACAAGGAACACCTGCGCCACCTGGACCTCATATTGGAGAAACTCTCCCAAGCCAATTTACATGCTAAGCTCTAGAAGTGTGAGTTCTTTTAGTCGGAGGTTAAATTCTTGGGATACATAGTGAAGACTGGCGGCTTTGCTATAGCACAAGACAAAGTAGAAGCAATAACATCTTGGCCGGTGCCTAAAAACAGAAAGGATGTGAGAAGTTTATTGGGTCTGGCAAATTATTGCAGAGATTTCATCAAAAAAATTTCTCACATTACTCTCCCCCTGACCTGCCTTTGCTCTGACAAGGTCATCTTTGCCTGGACTCTAGAGTGTACCGCTGCTTTTGAGACCTTGAAACTCACCTTCACCTCTGTCCCCGTCCTGGCCATGCCAGATCCCTCCAAGCCATTTGTTCTGGAAACCAACACGTCCAACTTTGCAGTGGGAGGGGTCCTTCTTCAGGAAGGAGGGGATAGTATGCTACATCCTGTAGCATATTACTCCAAGAAGATGCTTCCTGCCAAAAAAACTACCCAATCTACAACAAGGAGATGCTTGCAATAATGAAGACCCTGAAACATTGGCGCCAGTACCTATGTGGCGCTGAATTCCCAGTAAAAGTCCTAACTGACTACAAAAACTTGGTTTACTTCTTTAAACCCAGACAGTTGAACCAGAGACAGGCCAGATGGGCTCTAGAACTGGCCAACTACACCCTGACAATTGACTACAAACCCGGGAAAGTCAACATAGTACCTGATGCACTGAGCAGAAGAGCAGATATGATCCCCACCACAGCCGAGACCAAGGACCACAACACCCATGTACTCCTTGACCCCGCCAGCCTAGGCATCCAACTGAGGTTCATGAAGATCATGGCCTGTAAGCCTGACATCATTGAGGCGCAGAAATTAGACAAGTATTCAGCGGAACTCATTGCCAACTTGACCTCAGACCCAGATAGCCGACACTACAAGAAGGGATTATCATTGAAAGGAACTACCCTGCTGTTACACAACCAGATCTACTTACCAGAAGGTGAAACAAGGACCAAAGTACTCATAGACTACCACAATTCAGAGATGGCTGGCCACCCTGGCAGACTCAAGACAATCTGAGGAATCAAGAAGAATTACGCTTGGCCCCAACTGGACAAAGATGTGGCCGCCTACATCAAAGGCTGTGAGACATGTGGAAGAACCAAACCCTGTGGATCCAAACCTGAGGGCTTGCTAAGACCACTAGACATACCAGCGGGACCCTGGAAGTCCGTTTCAATGGACCTTATTGTGGAACTACCCCCTTCTAATTTTTTCAATGGAATCCTAGTCATGGTAAATAGATTCACTAAAATGTCCTATTTTGTCCCTACCACCACCCACTGCACTGCCGCAGAGACAGCTAGACATTTCCACAACCTTATCCTAACCCAACACAGTACTCTGGTGGAAATCATCACTGATAGAGGACCACAATTCACCTCCAACTACTGAGCTCAGGTGATGAAGGACTTGGGGGTAAAGCACTGTGTATCAATCTCCTACCACCCACAGACCAACAGCCAGACTGAACAGGTGAACCAAATACTTGAACAGTACCTACAACGCTATGCCAACGCTAACCAAGATAACTGGGCCAAGATGCTACCCATGACATAGTACGCCTACAATAGCAAAGACCATGCATCTACTGGAATGTCCCCTTTTAAAGCCAACTACGGGTTTGGCCCCTCATGGGACCCTAGTATTAGAAACAAGGAAACCAACCCGTTGGGGCGTGCCTGGATTGAACAGATCCACAACACCCAAACTATATGCCTAGCAAACCTGAAACAGGCCATACAGACATACAAGGCCTTTGCTGATTGAAAACAGACCCCCAGTAAACCCCTCCAAGTTGGAGACAAGGTCTATTTGGATTCCTGTAACGTGCCCCTGCATGTGCCTTGCAGAAAAATAGCTCACAGAAGAAGTGGACCACACAAGATCACCAAGCTCATTGGAAAAGTAGCTTTCAAGTTAGACCTACCCCCCATGTGGAAGATCCATAACGTTTTCCACTGTGCCCTGTTGTTCAAAAAAGACAGAAACTCCCTACCCCACCAGAAGATCAAGTCAAGACCCCTGCTAATCCAGAAGGACCACTCAATTGATTATGAAGTTGAATACATCCACGGCAACCAAGTCCACTACAAGACCCCCCAGTACTACGTCAAGTGGGCAGGCTACCCCCCAGAAGAAAGCACCTGGGAACCTTTGAGCAATCTAACCAATGCCAAACAGGCCATCCAACAATACCTTGAGAAGAAGGCCCAAAAAGGGGAATTTGGGGGAAGAAGGGGATGATGTCAGGAATGACAATTTGGATGCTCCTAAATCTCAAAATACAGAACCAGAGTCAAACCCTGGACAAAACCCTTTGCAGACTGCCAGACTAATAGGCTGGGAACACAACAACCCGCTAATAATTAAAGAAGTTGCTACCAGCCTGCCAGGACCCAAACCCTTAGCTGTCCCACAGGATTCTGCAAGCAAACCGCCAGTGCAAGATGCCAAGAATTCCCCCAAGGTGCCAACACCTGACAACGGTGGTTTGCCCAGTGAAATAGACAAATCTCCCCCTGGGAATTATTCTGAACTCTCCCAAAGTCCCAGGGAAGGCACTGAACCCAAAGAGGCACCCAACACTCAAATCAATAAACAGAAGGATTCAAAGTCTTCTCACCCCAAAGCAGCCAGTGGCAAACTGCCAGTGCTAAGTGCCACACTGCTATCTGAGACATCTGATGCCAACCCGCCCAAGTCCAGAAAACCCAACCAAGAAGTGAAGCCTGGCAGTGTGGGATAAATACCTGCCAGGCCAAGACCAAAACCCCATTGTCATTTTTAAATAAAAGTTATGAGATATTGGCTTCCCAAATTATTGCTGTATTTTATCCTTGTAATCTGCCAGCTCATTTGAAGATCATCTGACCCCCCTGCCAACCCGCCAGCTATGTACTTCCCACTAGGTGCTCCCTTTGGTCCCGTCCACTTCACGGAGTACCCCCTAAAGCCCGAGTACAGAGACTATACCGCCAACAACATAATAGCCCGGGACCCCTTGGCCAGAATCACTGAGAGAACCAGATACAACCGAGAAAGCCCTTGGTACATTACCAAACCTGGCCTGTTCAGAGATAAATACAACTTCCTCCCTGCCTACCAAATAGACATGGAGCCACCTGTCACCCCCAAGCTAATGCCTGCCTCTGCCGCCAAACTCTCACTGGACCATACCAACAAGCTTTTTGGAATTGTATATATAACTCTCACGGGAGTAATAGATACTAATTTTCCCGCCACTGGTCTGTGGTTGTGGGTGGTAAAGTCAATGTCCTACCTCATTAAGTTAGCACCAATCCTTTGGTGAGCCCTGCCCACCCAGTCTGCAACCCACCAGTTCCCAGATGCTAGCAAGCCAGCCAGTCAGGATTGATTCCCTGACACCAAGAAGCAGAAAGTAGGCAAATGGGAGCACCTTGCCTTCAACAAGGGAATGTACAACCCATAGTTGGTAAAAAGGCGGGGGCATACTGCAAAGGTACTGTCACATAACCAGGTCTCTGAATCTCTTAACTGCTCCAGGTTCTGTTGTGTAGCATAGCATATAATTCTTGCCTCTTCTGTAGGCCCAGCATCATGTAAAAGGAATACCTCATCACCATTGAACATCTTTAACTCCTCTTTCAAGCCTAACTCTCCTTGGACCATGGCAGATTTCTTATGGGGGAATAGATCACAGCGTTTGTCACATATGTACTTCACTAACTGGTTGCAGTCAGGGATGAGCTTCAGGTTCTCATTACTTAGGTGTGTGGTGGCCTTAACTTCCAGATCAGAAGCCTTGACATCTTTGGAGACTGGGACCATTTGGTAGAGGTACCACTTTAGAAACATTTCAATAAGATTGATTGGAGCATTGTATGTGTGCTCTCATTTTTCACTAGTGACTTTATCCCATCCTTCTGTATTGATCCTGGCAGCGCAGCTTCTATCTTAACACACATAATGTTTGCTTCTTCCTGCTCTCTTGTGATTGTTGCAATTAAAAACATATCCATCACAGACTAAACTTGCACCTCCTTTGTCAGACATTAGAGGGAAAAACCAAGGGAACTTCTTTGGGAGCTTAAACTCTCCTTTGATGTTACATATATTTCAACCCTTTAGGGGATCCCATGGGTCAATTGGTGCTTGATGATATTCAGAAAGGTAATTATCAGGATCTTCTTTATTGATACTTGATGAGGAGGATGGAGGTGCAGATTTGTTGGATGGTGGAGGGAAATTGTCTGGAGTTAGATTCTTGTGCTTCTTGGACTGGGATGAGCTTGATTCCTTGGGGCTTGATTCCTTTGAGCTTGATTCACCTGGGCTTGTTAGGGTTCTGGACTCTTGGGTGTTTTCTTTCTTCCTTGCTTGTTTAGTGGAACCTTATCTCCTTCTGATTGGTACCAGCTTGGAGAAGAGGAGGGGGCAGGGGAAGGCTCTTTGCTTTCAGGGTCTGGGGTCTTCTTCTTTGTCTTCTATTTCTTTGAGGGCTTTTTGGCAGTTTTTTTGTTGGGGTAGGGACTTTGTGCCTTTTCAGAGGCTTTGGGCACTTTCTTGGTTGACTTGGGGTTCTTTTGTGACTTCTTGGAAAATTTTTCCTACAATAATTAGAGTAGAGTTCATAAATTAAGAATAATCATGTGAAACATGAATAAAATTAAATAACAATCATTTGTTTTATTTTTTATTATAAAGTAAATAGTTTATAGAAGTATGAAAAGTAATTTTAGAGCTAGTTTATTAGTAAAGAATAGAAAAAAACATGTTTAAATAAAAATTTGACATTCTGGTAGTCACAATAGTCAAAAATATTTAATTTAGTTTGTCAGCATAAAAAACGCTTTAATCTTGACGTCAACATACTGACAGTCAGAATAAAAGTAGAAAAACACTATGTAAATCACTTATAAAGCTTGGCTAATATTTTCTGGAGTTGGTTTTTTAAGGCCAAAATTGATTATTTTTAAATTTGAAACATTTAAAGATTTGCAGATGTAACTTATGAAAACTAAATAATAGGGATTGCAGAGGGAAGTCTAAAGTCTAGCCCTGGGTACTTTGGCCTGAATTACCATAACATTGTATGTGTGCTTTTTGTTAAGCGGCAGTGTTTTACTAATAAACCAGTGAAGGTGTCAACATTCAGGCAGTCAGTGTTCTTTTATAGTAACTCTCCTATTAAATCCTGCTTAATTTATGTCACTTTGTTTGCTTAGCCAAGCCCCTTTGTTGCAATTTAGGCAACACGTCAATTTGACACAAAGTCAAATTATAAATACATATATAATTTCTAGTTTTAACATATGTGTGTTGGCTTAAGTGAACTTCCAGAAATAAGCTATTGTTTATCCAGTGAGTTTAAAATAACAGTAAATATCTAAATAATGCAAATAATGCTATTAAAGTTGGCATATGTTTTTTTTTCAATGCTTATCTTAGTATTTATTTTATAAAAACAGTAGTATAAAATATAAAAATAGTTATTTTTAGAATATTGTATATTTTATTAAGAAATTTATGAATTCTTAATTGGGGTCAACATCCAGATATTACTTACTGTAGTCAACCTTAATGTAAAAGTACAAAGAAACTTACATTTTCATAGTAAATTATATTAGTTTTTTGGCTTAAAATTAAGCCTTTGTTTAAATGGTGTTGACATTATGCCTGTTCCTTTTTAATTTTGCAATTATGACTTAATAATTCACTATGAAAAATATAGCTTAGTTTTGGAAATCCCCAATTCCGGCAATAAATACTAAAATAATTTCAACTTACTGAGTGTCAACAAAATGCCAACATTCAGTAAGTTGACTTGCGGAATGAGTAAATTCTGGCGGTTGCCGTCTAGATCAGTCTTAACCAGTCCCTAAAAAGCTTCAGATAGCTTTCCCTTTAATAGCTCCTTGTTTCAGTCCCTGTTTTCCTCTCAGAATTCTTGGTTTCCAAAGCTTAAACTATCCAGTTTCTTTTTCTCTACAATATTTTTTACTTATTCTCTTACTTTAGCCAATGAAAACCCAAAGCTTCCTGGTCCCCCCTCATTTTTAGGCTTATACTCTTCAGTTAAAGCCCTTAGAACCTTGATCAAACAAGCTTCAACCTTCAGCCAATCAAACACCCAGATTGAGCTGTTTTGAAAATATGTTTGCCCAAAAAATCCCTCTTGACCCTGGTTCAAACCTGGTGTTGTCTTGCTCCAGATAAACATCTGCTCTGCGTTTTGAACGGTTTTGCCATGATTCCTGTCACGTTTCTCCAGGCAAACTTGAGCGCTTTTGCCTATGTTTTACTCAAGAAATTTTTTACCTTAATTTCTTCAGCGTTTCTCTAAGTTTCTCCGCATTTTCTCTAACATTTTAACCATTTGAAACTGCCTGCCGCTTGCTTCTTGCTTCTCTTAATGACTTTGGCAAAACATCAGCCTTTGCCCTTAGAGTTTCTCTGTTCTGTTTCCGTCTGCTCTGGCTCCTTCTTACTCAACCAATATCTTATAAATTCACAGTGTATTTTCTATGAGCTATTTCCTGCTTTCTCTTTATCTTTTTTATTATTTATCTTAATCTTTTATCATATTTTTTAGCAGTTTACTCAATTCTTTTTTTAGCTTATTTCTTTTCATTAGTCCTATTCCCATCAGTTCAAGTTTATTCTGCCTGCTCTTTCCTCTACTTCTTCTAGCTCTTCTCAGCCAAATTTTAGTCCTTCAACCAGTACTTCTCCATGATCTTCCAGTCCTTCATCTAGTCCTTCTCCATGATCTTCCTGTCCTTTAGCTAGTCCTTCTCCATTATCTTCCTGTTATTTAGCTAGTACTTCTTTATAATCTTCAAGTCCTTCAGATATGAACCACCAAGGTTCCATCCTCACTGTGAATCACCTTGTTTCCATTCCTCACTATGAACCATCTAGGCTCTATCTGCAGTCCTGTTAATAATACCTCAGACTCAGGCAATAAGTCTACAAGGCTACTATGTTTGACTGGGCCCCTGTAAGTGACCTCCACTTGGGCCAATCAACCACAGACAATCCTCATGCCTGTGCAGTTGTCTTTGCTCACTCAGGTGGTTAATACTGAGCTTTCAGCTGCAAATAATCAAACTTTACTTCCCAGAGATCTGACCATTATCAAGTTCTGAAGCTGCTTCCCAAATAAGATACTCTTAAATTGCCTCTGAGCATATACATGCTCCCAATGATAACTTCAAGACCTCCTCAAAGCCTCTAGGAAAACACAGACAAGGACACCTTACCAATCCATTAGGTATGCCCCCCTTACAGATCTCCTGCAAGTGGTCAAGGGATTGTGGAGATACTTCAGCTTCTCCCTTCCCTAGCAGTCTTTTGTTACCTTCCAGGTTACATAACCCATTCTTCCTAGTAGCCCATCGCAACAATCCACATGTGAGCAGTTTTTCAGGTGAGGGTTGATTTGGCTTCAAATAAAGACACTATGCTGAAGATTGAGCGTGTGTTGTTGGTTGGTTGCAGGTAGAGGCCTAGTAGGGAATAATGGCTACTAGGGAAGTTAAGGCCTAGCTAGTAGGTAACAGAGGACTACTAGAGGCAAATGTTGTCCCCACCAAGCAGGAACTATTAGCTGTTGTGGGCTAGAGGTCCTCCCCCCAAGCAGGGAACTGTAGATGCTAGGGGCAACCATAGTAAGTTAAACTGCCTGGTGATCAACTCCCTGGTGCTTGACACTATAGTAAAGTGAGAATTCAGCTTTATTCCTGATTGACAACTGGAAATTGACACTTTTTTAATTAACAGATTTTGATGTACTGAAAAATTTCAATATAAAAAATTAAGCTATACAACTATTTTATACTAAAGTGACTCCAGAGAGCTGACAAATGCAATAAAAGTGTATTTTAACTAATGTAAAAAAGGAGAAATAAGCAATTATTTCTCATTTTACTATGTAATTTACACTCTTTATTATAAAATTATTTTTGATTACCATAAAAAATAAGATTACAATGAACCAAGAAAAAACATAATCATAACAATAGAAGTTATGAAAAATATGAAGAAATATTAATATTTATTTAATATAGCTCATATAAGCACAACTGTGAATATCATATGTTTTATTTGGAAATTAACAAAAATTAAGATATTTCAATCACTTTCAACTATAATTATTCATCTCAAACTTGCCATGTTTACATAGAATAATCAGTGCTATCTAATCAAATAAAATCAAAAAATCAAAGATTAAAAATAAAAACTGAATGATCAAAACTAAAAAGTAAAAATTAAAGCTAAAAAGTTAAAAGTAAAAATCATATAACTGAGCAAGCAAGTAATTTTACTCTTTGTCTTTCTTTCACCTTTTCATTTCAGCCCCTTCCAGGATGGCAGTGTCAATAAGCTCAAGCTGCTTCTTAAGCTCAGAGGCCTTATACTTGTGCTTGGCTGCACCCTGGATGGCCTTGGTGAAGAGGGTGGAGCGGGTTGTAGGCTTGGTGGGGGGGACACAGTTGGCAAGATCTCTGAGCTTGAAGATGGTTTTCTCTTTCTCATGCTGAAGGAGGAAGAATAACTTAACAAACTGTGGATGAAGCCCAAAGTTGGCCTTAAGATTCTTGTGATAAGCCTCTAGTGCCAAGGTGGTCTTGAGCTCCCTGTTGATGGCCGGCCAGTAAACTTTCCAACTGGCCTTGGCGTGGGCCTTGCCTTGCCTCTGCCTCACGACATTCCTGATCCACAGGGGCTCAAAGTACTCAAGGAAAGACTTGAACTCTGAGTGCTTTACTATGTAAGGATCCCTTGAGAGAACCTCAAACCCCTGCACAGTGTGCTCTGGCTTTAAAAAAGACAAGGCACTAAATTGTGCAAGCACAAATTTGCAGGTGTCCAAAGTGTCCCTCTGGCTCAACTTAATAAGCTTGGCATGGGCCTGCAAATTCTGAGCAACTGCTTGGTGGAAATGGAAGTGACACCCCTGCACCTCCCTGCTGAACAGCTGCTCAAATGCATTGAACTGAGCAGGCTTGAATTCTGTGATGCAAATGTGAGGTCCCAGAGCTCTCAGCCTTACCTTTTCATCCAAGTCCAGGGTGGCCTGGTCCTTGTCAGCGGCAGGAGAGTTGGCGCAGGTTTAGGGGGGGGGGGTCTTCTTGGCATTGTTGCCGTCAGGAAGGAGGGGAAGTTATTGGAGAAGGATGGATAAAGCATGGGTGTAGATGGCCTTGGTGGCCCCAAGGAGAAGAAAGAAAGCAATTAGAATCACCTGGATGTCAATCTGGGCATGGATCATCCAGAGCTGTTTGAACATCTGGGGGCAAGTGGCAAAGGTACCATCAACTAGCCAGGTTGAAGCCCTTTTTAACTCCAGAAGGATCTGCTGAGTGTTATAACAGATTATGCAGTAATTGCTTCTGGGCCCATTGTTGTGAAGGAGGAAGCGCTCCCCACTTGGAAGCTGCTTGAGCTTATGGGTGAGTGTAAGCTCAGAGAGGACATCAGAAGCCTTGAGAGGAGGGGGATTGGCAGCAATTCTTTTGTTGCTGATGAACTTAACAAGTTGCTCTTGAGTTGGAACCAACTTGATATTGTTGGGTTTTAAATGCTGCAGGGCCTTTATAGCCATATCAGATGCCTGGAGGTGAGAGGATGTTGGGATCATCTGGACAAGGTATCATTTTAGCATCTAGGTTATAAGATAATTAGTGGGCTCACAAGTGTGCTCCCCCTTCTTAGCAGTTACCTGCTCCTAATCCTTGCTGTTTAGCCGGTCCCCACAAGTCTTATCCTCACATACAAAGTGCTTGCTCTTGGTGGCGCGCTTTTGATTATTACAGTTGAAAATGTAATTATCTGCAATGTAACCAGGACCACCCTTTACAGACATGATTGGGAAGTACCAGAAGAAGCACTTAGGAACTTTGAAATCTCTGTCCATATTAAAAATATTGTGGATGGCCAGTGAATACCAAGCCAGGTGACCAGAAGCTTTGAACTTCTTGTAATATTCCTCAGGCTCATCATGGGGGTCAGATGAGGGAGGGGGGAAGAGCCATCAGGAGGAGGGGAAGGGTTCTTTGAGGCCTGTTTGGATGCCTCCTTTTTCTTACCAGAAGAAGAGGTGAGCTCCTTGGCAGCCTTTGACTTCTTGGTACAGCGCTTTTTGGTGGGTTCAAAGTTAGCCTCTGACTCATAAAAAGAGTGGTCAGTGAGGGAGTCATCACTTTTATTTTAGGAATTGGGAGAGAAGTTGAAGATGAGGGAGGAGGGGGGAGGAGGAGTGAGAGGAGATGGGGTGGGGGGAGATGGAGTAGGAGACTTTGCCTTTACAGGCTTCTTGACACACTTGGGGGTAATGGCTGGTTCCTTGGAGCCCTTGGAGGCTTGGCGCTTGGTAGGCTTGTTGGATTTGGATGTTCTTGGCTAAAGAAAAGTTTAGTTTTATAAATAAAACAGTATAAAAGATATAAAACCAGAGGTAAAGAAAAGTAAAAGTTAAACAAAAAGTATGCAAATAAAGCTTTATTTATCAAGAAAAAACATAACAAAGTAAATAGAAGTAAAATAGGAACTCAAAGTATAGATATAAAGGTTAAAACATACAAAATACTGTAAATTCAGAACCTGAATGTAAAAATGCGGGATTGTCAAATCCTTGGTACAAATTTCAAATCACTTTTGCAGGATAGCCTTTTTTAATTAAATTGAATGCTTTGTATTTTTATTTGGATTCTTAAAAATACAAGGAACTTGTAGACACTTTGCAAATTTCAAGTCAAACTGCACATTTCCAATGGACAAAATGAATTAACTCAAATCATATTTGAAGTGTTCAAATCCATTAACCATTTCATTAAGTTTACTATGTTTTTTAAATTGTGGGATTGTAAAATCAAAGAACCAAATTTCAAATCACTTTTGAATGCCACTAGTAAACTCAAATAATAATTGCAGGAACTGTAATCCAAACTAAATGTACTGTAAGAAACTAGGACAAATCAACCCAAATCAAGAATCTCCACTCTGGATAAAATCAAATGAAAAACCCAATCTCAACAACCATGTTTATACATGAAATCAAATGAAATGAAAATTTTGTTTAAACTGGAAATGATGAAATATTCTGCACTCTAAATCACTATTATAGCAACCATAAAATCATATAATGATATATGAGCTACCCTCCTGATGACGCAGAAATTTTTTAAAAGTTTTTTGGCCCCCAATGTGGCCAGGGGCCATAAAACTTAGAAAAAAATTCTAAGGAAGGAAGGAGGGGGAAAGATAAACTATTAGTTTACTACAAAAGTGTTGATATATTACTATTAAGGATACTTGATTACAGTAGCTTTTAAAAAATGCTAATAATAAAATAGAATTATATATTACAATCTATCTTATCACTTTGTCTTTTCCTTGATATGGATAGTTTAATTGCTGTTGATAATGTGCTTGCATTTAATTGGATATTTTCACCTCCAGTTGCCTTGGCAATAGGAAATCAAGTTGCCTCTGCAACCACAGCTGGCCTCGCAGAGGCAACTTGATCTCCTATTGCCAAGGCAACTGGAGGTGAAACTATCCAATTAAATGCAAGCACCTTATCAACAGAAAATAAACCATCAACATCTAAAAAGGCAACTTGATAAAAATAGATTGTAATATATAATTCTACTTTATTATTAGCGGTTTCTAAAATCTACTGTAATCAAGCATCTAAATTTTAGCTGTCCTAAAATGGAATAGAGTGATTTTTGAGAAGGCCTGTGCTTCCTAAAAGAATTAGCACAAATTCACTCTAGATCCTTTGAAATCCTTTTTAAGATGCCTATAAATTATATTTATTTCAAATTCATCTCATTTTTGATTTAAAAGTTGGTTCTTGGATTTGATAATCCCACAATTTTATATTCATTGATTTTTACATGTTGTCTATGATTTGTTTGAAATACAGGAAATCTCAAATCATACATTAGAATCCCGCATTTCTGGTTTATGTATCCCACATTTGTTTGATGTGTTTTGTCTTTTGTTGTTGAGTTATCTGCTCAAGGGATTCAAAATTTGCCAATTTAAATCAATCAAAAAAGTCAAATTAAATGGTTGATTTTATTAAATAATTTAATGTTACTCAGCTGATTTGCCTGTAAAAGTGATTTGAAATTGGGACCAAGGATTTGACAATCCCGCATTTTTACGTTTAGGTTCTGAATTTACAGTACTGTCATGACCTAAAAGATTGTGCAAATGTGTTCCCTTGAAAGATGTGCATACTTATATGCTGGGGCTGCCAGAAAGTTGCTCATTGCCATTCTTAAAATAAAGTGTTATGAACCTTTGGTTCACTCAATTATACCCTACCTCCTTTTAGCACTTTATCTTTTCCACTTTGATCCCAGGTCCTGTCCCTGCTTCCTGCCAAGCCCAAGAAAATGTGGACCAGACGCCCAAAATATATTGACCACCAGGAGCTCTATACAGCCTGTTCCATTTTACAGAGTATTATTTAAACCCATCCTATTAATAATTTACCTTAGAAGAGATCCTAATTTACAACCCAGAAGCCCATACCAAAGAAACAGAGCTTATTGGGTGTGAAGAAATTTGGATTACAGTACAACCCCTGCTATTTTGCAACAAGTATAACTACCTGCCTGCGTACTTGGTACCAATGAACCTACCCTTGACCCCATAGCCTGACCACCTGCAAGAATTTGTGGCTGCACTGAATCTACCTCCACTCAACTATTCAGTATCCTCTATATAACGCTCACCATCCTGGTTGATTAATGGTACCCATCAATGGTCCTTGGGCCCTACTTGGAAAATCATTCTCTTATAATTTAAAGTTAGCTCCCATCCTGTGGTGGGATTTTCTCTCTGGGCCTGCAGGCTGTCTGCCTGCAAGCTCTACTGAACCTGCTACAGGCTAGCTTCATGACAAGCAGGGTTGACAGGCACATGGATTTCTCCACTTTCATAACTTGCCCAATATTTTTAAATTTATTGAAAATTTTAATTGTTTATTTGGAATTCACCTGTGACAGTCCACATGTTGGGTGGTTTTGCAGGCGGGGCTATTGTTGGCCAAGAGAAAATCTAGTGGGTTTTTCAGGAAGAGGCCTACTAGGGAATAATGGCTACTAGGGAAGGTAAGGCCTGTTTAGTAGATAACAGGGGACTACTAGAGGCAGATGATGTACCAGCCCAGAAGGAAATATTGGCTGCTGTGGGCTAGTTAGATTTCCTCACTCAGCAGGAAACTGTGGCTGCTAGGGGTGAGGAATGAGATAGCTCAGCAGGGAACATTAGCTGTTTGTGGTGGGGGGTGATTCAGCCTGATGGGTAGCGTGGGCTACTCAGGCTGGATGATGTTTAGACGCTGGCAAGTAATGCAGGCTGTCAGAGTAAGAAAGTGTGTCAGCATGGTGGGTAGTGTGTGCTACTCAGGCTGCATGTTGTTTAGACTCTGGCAGGTAAGATGGGCTACCAGGGAGGAGAGGATTTTTGAGAGCTCTACGTACCCTAATAAGCTTACAGGAGGTCTGTGAGCAAGCACTCTACCTAACAGACTGGTAGGTTGTCCTTGTCTGTGTTTTCCTAGAGGTTTTGGGGAGGTACTAAGGTTGAAAGTGAAGGCATGGATATGCTCAGGGGTGTTACCAGGGTGGTTGCTTGGAGATGCAGCTCTAGAACCTGGTATGATCAGGCCTCTGGGAAGTAAAGCTGATTACTTTGCAACTAAAAGCTCAGACTTAATCACCTGGGTGAGTAAGGACAAATGCATAGACATGTTGATATATGGTTAGATGTCCTAAGTGGATGCCGCTTGCAAGGGACCAGTCAAACGCCAGTAGTATAAAGACCCAACAATTAGGGAAGTACTTTAGAAAAATAAGGGACCAAGTTGCTAACTTGGAAACCTGTGAGAGCTGTCACAATTAGATAGACCAGCATCATCAATCAAAAGACTTTGGGGTGTACATTATAGCGTCTGAAATTACCGGCAAAATATGTGAGTACGTAGTATATACAGAGGTATATGGCTACAGGCTGGGTGGAGTGGGGCAATACCAGCGTGGGCCAGGAGTACCACTCAGAGGAGTTGAGCTGCGCCGGCTCCTTGTAGTAGTACTTGCCAGATGGATTGTTGAATGGCACAGGCTGTTGATTATATTGGTGGCCCCCAATCCCTAGGCATGCTGTGAGAACAGCTGAGAAGATTAGATGATTTATCTTCTGGTCCTGGGAAAGGGCAGACAAAGCTTAGTGTCCTTTTTAACTTCTCATAGAGTAAGTCTTTAAATTAATTTATGTGATACTATTGAGGGGTAATTTCACTCAATGATAGCACAGATATCATAAATTGATTGATCTTTATTATATACTATCAGCCCTGGTTGGGCATGAATAGTGCAAAACAATGGACAGGGAACCCCAAACATTTAGTGTTGTCTGGAATTCCCTTTTGGGAGGGGAATTGGAAGTGGTGTGCAGATAATGAATTATTACTTTTGGGCTTGCATTGGTTTGGTGTATCATTGGATGCTTTCTTGCATTCAATTTTGAATTCTGAAGTTAATGCAGGAATGGGTGGGTTGAGCAGCTTGTTAAATCCTTCCAAAGTTGGTAGATTCCAAATTTGGGGAGCAGTTCCCCCTCCTTTTGGGTTTGAGAAAATTGTCTTTTTGGGTTTTGTTAGAGCAAAGTGGTATGCGACATGATTCAAGGATATACAATGAGGATATAATAAACAAATTGTAAGTTACTTGACTAGCAGGAGACCAAATTGAGAGAATGGCTTCAGCATCTTGGATCCAATGGTGGTGTAACAAAAGATTGAGAGAGAAATTGTCAGTAGGCAAATGATTTTTAGGGGTAAATTTGAGAGAGACTCAGAAGGCGTCAACAGGTACAGCGCAGGCCAGGTTGCAGCCATGGAATCAATGGCAACCTTGACGGCCACAGAGGCTAATCTTTTGAGGATAGGGGCAAACAGCCCCAAATGAGCCATCATTTTGGGATAAACTTTCTTTTATTTTGAGGTAAATTAAGCTATCTAGAAACAAGTTTCTAGAGGGAAATGGGGAAGTCTTAAGGGAGATCAGGATGTGAGAGGAGGGGGTTCTGTGGCATCTGATTGGCTGGCAAGAATATTTTCTGCAGTTGATGGCCCTGCATTGGAATTTGAGTCAATGGCGTCAATAAGTCAGAAAATGTTGGGGACCAGCAGGTCAAGCACTGCCATCCCCAAATAAAGTATAACACATAATTTTCTTGTCATAATTAATTGGGGAAAAATAAGGCAGGTCCAGATTTTCCAGGGCTATTTGGGCAACCCCAGCTTTGAACCATTTTTTGTCTATGACAACATTTAAGTTGTCTATTTCTTTCAAGGGTTTGGCTGCAGTTCTTTGCTGGTTTCTGGTTTTATGTGGACACACTATTCCTTCCATTTGATTTTCTACCGTAACAGGTTTTGCAATTTGGCAATTTCCCCATCTGGCGGGGGTGGACAGTCCCACTGTGGGGGGTGTACTGTCCCCTGCCGGCTGGCTGGATGGCAGCAGGCAAGTGCAGGCAAGCTGCCAGGCTGGGCTATAAAGGCCCAGCATAGAATTAAAAGATTTTTTAATTTTTTTGGTGCCCTTCCTGTTTGGTAATAGTTTCCCCAATTAGGGGGGAACTGCTGTCATTTTTTATCTTGACCTGTGGGACCCATTGTGACCAAAATGCTGTTTTCTAAAGGGTTGATGTCAGGAATATTCCTGACAGTAGCCATGTAGACTCATGACTGGGTCTACAGGTTCTGGTAATGGGGACTGAGATTAAAAACTGAGGTGGTTCATAGTGTGGGATCAGCAGTGAAGACTTTTAAGATGACTGTATGATCACAGTGAAAAATAGTTGAAGGACTAGAAGATCATGGTGCAGGACTAGTTGAAGGACCAGAAGATTATGATGCAGTACTAGTTGAAGGGCTGGAATTTGGCCAAGAAGGGCTAGAAGAAGCATATAAAGGAGCTAAAATGCTTGTTTTGAACTCTGGAAAGTAGGATTGTTTATGAGAAAGAAGCTGTAAAAGAATTAATACTGCCATAAAATATGATATAGAGATTGGAGAACTATTATATGTTAAAAAGGAAGGTAAAAGGAAATAATCCACAGTGTTTAAACTGTGAATTTATTAAAGGCTGATTGAATAAGATGCTGTGGAAAAGAAGCCAGAAACAGAACAGGGAAACTGTAAAGAAAAGACTGGTGATTTGACAAACTAATTAAAGAGAGCAAGAAGCAAGCATCAATTGAATTTGAAGTGTGGAAATGCTTAAGAAATGCAGAGAAACTTGGAGAAACGCTGAAGAATTGAGGGTTCAAAAACCCCTTAAGTAAAACATGTGCAAACGCGCTCAAGTTTGCCTGGAGAAATGTGGCAGGAATTATAGCAAAATCATTTGAAACACAGAGCAGCTGTTTATCTGGAGAAAGACAACACCAAGTTCAAACATGGTCAAGAGCAAGTCATTTGGGTGAACTGTTTGAAAAAACCATTGAATCTGGGCGTCTTATTGGCAGCATGTCAAAGCTTGTTTGATCAGTGTTTTGAGGGCTTTAACTGAATAGTTTAAGCCTAAAAAACAAGGGAATGAAGCAGGAAAATCAGGGTTTTCATTGGCTAAAGTAAGAGAATAAGTTTAATATATTGTAGAGAGAAAGAAACTGAATAGTTTAAGCTTTGGAAACTGTGAGATTAGGCTGATTGATCACAAATGATCAGGCTAATCATTGCACGCAGATCTTAGTCAGTTACATGCCATATTATCACTAGGTTATCATCATTATATTAAGTGTAGTAATTATACACCACATAATCACCAATATATTATAATGGATATGACAGTTATACGCCGTGTAATTTTTAGTTTACTAAATTAGATGCAATAATTATACGCCGTATTATCACTGATTGTCCCAATGTGATGTGATTATATGCCGTATATTACTTGCTTTATTATAATTGATATGGCTATTATACGGCATATAAACGTAAGCCAATATAGTGAATATCATTGATTACACAGCATGTAATCACTAAATCATCAATTGTTTATCACCCATTCTGCCCTACTAGATGTTGTATCAACTCAGCCCCACACAGCCTGATGAGTGTATATGTTCATATCAAACAAGTGATATACAAATGGCTAGGAAATACCGAGTTTGGATCAGCATTATACAGCGTATAATCAGGTTCCTTATTGGTTTGGGTCAGTATTACACGGCAGATAATCTACAAGTTGCTATTGGATTGAGTATGCTATTATACGGCGTATAATCACTAATTTGACCCGTTGCATTAATAAGCAGAAGGTTCACTAGCCAGAAAAGGATCACTGATTAAGCCCTTCAAATGGAATACTGGAATTCTACCTTCCAATGTAGGAGGGCTGAACAGGGACAATTTCTAAGCATCTACTAAATATGGCGTAGTTTCCCAGCGCAATAATAGGCGTGTAAGATACAGCCAATCAATAAATGACAGTAGGCTAGCTCAAGAAGAGCGTAGGCTGTAGCTGAAGTGCCATGTACGCCTGCTAAGGCCAGTAGCATACCACGTGTCAAGGACAGCCAATCAGGATAGGCGTAGCTAGCAAAGATGGACCTATTGCAAAGGTAGCCACTGGGAACTGTCTGAAAGGACAAGAACAAGGGTTGTTGCAGTATATATTGATATAGACACCTGAAAGGATGAGAACAAGTTCTTAGTTACACCTGGATAGATTGCAGCTGCTGGCTAGATTGTACTCCAGTATCAATAAACATAATTATCTTCAAAGTTCTATTCTATTGTAGTCTGTAGTGCTCTTCATAGGATTAGGTAGAGTACATTGGCAAGGCTAACATCTATATGTAGCTTTGAACATACCAGCAATAATACAAGTTGCTCAACAGAAACCAAGGATTCTGCAAGGAAAATAGGGACTAAAACAAGGAGCTATAAAAGGCAAAGTTATCTGAAGCTTTTCAGGGACTCACACAGTGGATTACAAAGGCCATAGGGACTGATACAAGTGGATTTTAAAGGACACAAGGACTACCCAAGGTGCAGAAGACTAGGATAAAAGTGTAGGAAACCAAGATAAAGGTGAAGAAGTCCAGGATAAAGGAGATAGAGCTATAAATAAAGAACTGTAGTCTAGGATGAGAACAATTAGGCTCTGAAAAAAGAAGCTGGAACATAAGACTAAGGTGCAGGAACCTAAGACTGAGAAGCAGAAGTCTAAGACTAAGGACAAGGAGCCTAAGGCTAAGGAACAGGAGTCTAGTGCTGATGAGCAGAAGTATAAGGCCAAGAACAGGGAGTCTGAGATATTGTAAAGACCCAACAATTGGGGGAGTACTTTAGCAAAATAAGGGGCCAAGTTGGCAACTTGGAAACCTGTGAGCACCGTCACAATGGGATAGACTGTCATCATCCATCAAAAGACCTGGGTGTGTACGTTATAACGTCTGAAATTACTGGCAAAATATGTAAGTACGTAGTATATACAGGTGTATATAGCTACGGACTGGGTGGAGTGGGAAAACAGCAGTGTGGGCCAGGAGTACTGCTTGGAGGAGTTTAGCTGTGCTGGCTCCTTGTAGATGTACTTGCCAGGTGGTTTATTGAATGGCCCATGCTGGTGATTGTATTGGTGGCCCCCAATCCCTAAGCAGGCTGTGAGAACAGCTGAGAAGATTTAATGGTTCATCTTCTGATCCTGGGAAAGGGCAGACAAAGCTTAGTGTCTTGTTTAACTTCTTGTATGTAAAGTTTTTGAATTGATTTATGTGATAATATTGAGGGGTAATTTCACTCAATGATAGCACAAACTATCATCAAGTGAATTGGCTTTATTATGTACTATCATCCTTTTGGGGGCATTAATAGAGTAAAACACTGGACAGGGAACCCCAAACACTTGGTGTTGTCTGGAATTCCCTTTTGGGAGGGGAATTGGAAGTGGTGTACAGGCAATGAATTGTTAATTCTGGGCTTTCATTGTCTTGGTGTATCATTGGATGCTTTCTTGCATCCAATTTTGAATTCTGCAGTTAATGCAGGAATGGGTGGGTTGAGCAGCTTGTCAGCCCCTCCCAAATTTGGTAGATTCCAATTTTGGGCAGCAGTTCCCCCTCCATTTGGGTTTGGGGAAATTTTCTTTTTGGGTTTCCCCATTTGGCAATTTCCCCATTCAGCGGTCTGAAGGGGGACTGGCTGGCAGATGAGGGCTGGCTGGCTGGTTGGTAGCAGGCGCGCGTGGCTGCAGGCGGGGTATAAAACCCGTCCAAATTAATTTTTTATTTTTAATTCCTGTTTTCTTGGCTTGGCCTTCTGCAGCAGTTTCCCTAATAAGGGGGAACTGCTGCAATTTTTATTTTGTTTATTGAGTCCAATTGTAAACAAATTATTGTCCTGAACCAAGGTGTTGTCAGGAATATTACTGACAGATATGTTTGGAGGACTCTAAGTATTGGTACATATCAATGGCTATCTTGAACCCTGGGCAATATACCAGAAGGTTTCTAAAAGGATCTTTCTTCTTAGAGTAGATAAAAGCCCATTTTAACCCCTATACATACATTTGAGATGCATTTTACCTTATTAGAGAATGACATCTCCTTCCAGCCAGTCCCTGGCTATGACCCAGGGCACACTTTGGGGACTGGTGAACAGGAACCCCACACCACCCCAATGCTGACTATGGCCTACTTGTAGTCACCAGATTCCTGCATCAGCTTTAGAAAGATGATATGCTTAACAGAGGAGATAGTCTTTCAAGTGGCCTTTTTAGTGCAGTTGGATTGGTATCCTGCTCAGGGATTGGCACACAAGGCATATGTACCTTGTTGTAGAAAGCCACAGCCTTCTTTAACACCAGATGCCCCTCTGTGGTTCTATAAAACATGGGCTCTTCAATGTCTTCTTAGTCACTGCCACTTATATATGGTTTGTAGCTAGTGTCAAGCACAGGCTTAAACTTTTTTATCATGTTTTTTGGGACTTCTTACTACCAGTAAATGGGGTCAAATACAAAATAAGCAGCTCAAATTACTTGATTCTAACTTTTTTGGATGTGACAACCTTGGTAGAAATTCTGGTTATCTTTGGAACCCTAGGATTTACATTCTGTGCCCTTTCACCCTGGCAACTTGAGCCGGTTGTGTCAGTGCAACCTCAATAATATTCCCTCCTCTTCTGTCTCCTTCCTGAGTTGGCACTTGTGTTGCACTCACTCAATTTTTTGACCCACAGGGTTGTCTCCAACCATAGTGCACACTGGTTGCATTGTCACTCTGTTGTTATGTTTGTTTCATTTAAAGTATAATAAAATACTAAATAAAACTCAATTACGCTATACACTGCTTTTGATTTTGTTTTTATCTGAATATGGTTATTTAATTAGAATTAACTCCATCCAACTATCTTAGTAATGATTTTTATTTATTAATTAGTTCTTTTTTAGCTTTATAAAGCCAACTTTAGAATTTCTGAAATAATTTCCACCCATTTCCCCCAGATTTTACGACATACCTAAACACTCAGAACAATGTTTTTATAATTTGTTTCAGATCTAATGTCTTATTTTATATAAATTGGTGTCATTATTGTTTAAATTTTATTTTACACAAAAACTGAGTGGTTTTTTTATATGTTGAATTGCTATTGTTTTGTTTTTTGTTTAAGTTTTGACTCACTGCGCTTGAGTGTATTTTGTCACCAATTTACATAGTAAGCATATGTACACCAAATGTCAACTCAAACTATTTTGTTTGTGAACTGTGTATTTTGGTTTGTATTTTGAATATATTTGTTTGGAGTGTGAGAACTCTGTTGCTGTGTTAACCCATTTTGTCTATTAACACCCAAAATCCCTGTTAACAGAGTGTATATGTTTCACTGATAGTTGGAATTTGCTTAAATATGAGTTAATTTTTTTAAATCTGACTTAGTTTTTCTTGTTTCTGTAGCTTTTAAAACTACTGTATCATATTGGAAAATACATCATAAAATACTTTCAAATCAACCAAATTACCAAACCTGTAAGGAGCTGTGGTTCAAACCAAACCAGAAAGGGATTAAACCTGTGTCTGCACCCAGCAAGCGCCTGCATGGGGCCATATAAGCTTTCCAGGGTAATCAAACCCTTGTCAAGCCACCAGGGCAAGCAAGACACTGTACCAATTGCCCTGAGCATTTAGGCTAGGGGCAATTGGCCTTGGCTGTCACAGCCCATACCAGAGCCCAGCTGAACTCCCGCAGGGGAGGCAGACCAGGCCTGAAAGGCCATGTACACAATTGGTGCAATCCTGATAATGTAATTCACAGCAGTAGCCATAGGACGCCAACTTTCAGTATGGGTCACAACCTGATTGGCCAGCCCCAATAATAAAATATAGACAAACCCCAACTTACTGAAGTCTTGGGCAGGAAGCATGTTGGGTAAGGGGGGAGTGGAGGGAATCTCCTTCATGATGGCCGAAATTGGGCCTCTAGGGTGGCCAGGAGAAAGATCCAGGTGATGAGGGTGAAAGAACTCCAAGTTAACGGTGCAAGGTGGCTCAACCAAATGAACAGGAGCAGAACCAGGAGGGAAAAAATAGGCGTGGTTGTATTGTGTAGTGAATTTGCAAATAGATGCAAACAGAATGATTAGATTGATGCAAAAATAGATAATTCCTGCAAGAAAATAATGGGTCCTGGCCATAAAGTTGTTTATTTTAAGATGTTAACAGTGAGGAAGGCTCTGTTACAGGAATTGCAGGATAGTATGAAGCCATTTCTAAGTGATGAGGAATTACCACCCAAATCCACATAGAATTAATGGTTAACCACCAACATGGCTTCAGATATCTTTTTGTAAAATTTCCAATTTTAATACCAGGATTAAGCAGAATAATTAATCCTAACCAAAGTAGCCCAAGATAAATGGCCTGAGACAGCAACAACATATCTTCAGAATAAAATTCTGGACATTGGGAGACAACATAATTTTCAGTTTCCAGAATGGAGGGGGGGCTTCAAGATCAGCTGGTACAAAATTAGCATTGTGCGGCACCAACAACAAAGTTCCAACTGCTGGGCCCCATCTTCCAGAAATGATTTGGTTGAGAATCAGATTGTACGGAATATATTGTAACAACCCAACCACAGGATGCATTTTGAAAATTTAAAATTAGAACTAGGGATAAATGATTTTTATTGAGTAAAATTTTGGGAGGACTCAACTCTTAGAGTTGAAACAGTGAGAATTATTCAATATATATCAGAAAATTGACTACTCAATACCACCTGAATCTTGGCCTCCTATTCCTTCCACATTGTCAAGTAAGTATCTGGTCCAGGTTGCAAAGAACCTTGTGTGACCAATCTCTAACAACCATTTGATTAACAAGCTTGTATCAGGTGACCCTCAAATTACGCCAATTACTCAACATCAATTTGCAAGGAGGAACTGGTTTCAGCTGACAGACTGGAGCAGCCATAACCCATTTCCAGTTGACCGTTTGATTTAAATCTGTTAACTTGGTAGAATTTGATAAAGGCTTTCCGGCTTTTGAGCCTTCTTGCTTGGGCAGATAATTACTGGCATGATGGAACCTACTGTAAAATTACCTTCCGCTTTAGCCCTGGGCACAATACCACCATCTGGGAGATGGGATAAGGAGAAATTCTTGTGGACAGGTGGGAGTTTCATTGCAACTAAGGTAAGTTCAGGGTGGCCAATAGCAGTGGGATTGCACTTGTAGAACTCATGAATCAGATCTGGGGAATGGAAACAATTGTAGTGGGAATCCAGGAGTTCTCAGAATCAGGATAACCCTTCCACAACGCCAAATATTCCAAGCGTCTTCAATTCTTGCGGGAAGCCAGAATACAATTCAACTCATACTCAAGTTCTCCCTCCACAAGGATGGGTTGGGAAGAAGGAGTCTCTGTACCTTTAAAGGGAGTAAGAAGACATTCATGAAAGGTGTGGAAAATATTGAAAGCAGGAGGTAAATCCAGCCAATAAGCAGAGGGACCAGTTTGACATTCAACTTTAAAGGGACTAACTTGCTTAGGCCCTAACCTGCAACAGGGAACCTTCAGTTTCATATTGCAAGCATCAACAATGACTAAATCACCTGGTCTGTAAGTGGGACCTTCCTGGCGCTTGCAATCTGCATATTCCTTGTAAGTTGTCACGGCAGCGGCAAGAGTAACCTGGAGCTCCTGATAGACCTGCTTCAATACAGCGGCTTGATCAGTTGCAGCTTCCACATTGCTACCCAAACAAGGACCCATATTTGAAGAAGGGTTGTAACCCACATTGGCATAGAAGGGAAATACTTGAGTTGACGTGCACGGGGTGTTATTATATGGGCACTATGCCATGGGTAGATTATCACACCAGTCATCTTGTCACGCATTAGTGTAGCAACGTAGGTAGACCTCCAAACTTTGGTTTACCCTCTCTGTTTTTCCGTCAGATTGGGGGTGAAAGGCTGTGGAATGACATAATTTGATACCAAGAATTCCAGTAAAAGCCTCACAGAACTGAGCAATAAATTGAGGCCCATAGCCACTTACAATCTCCATTGGGATGTCATGTAGGGAAAAGATTATATTCACAAATAACCTAGCTGTTTCCACTAAAGTAATTGTGGTTGAGCAAGGTACAAAGTGCGCCATTTTTGTGAAACAATCTACCACCACCATTATTGTGTTAAACCCATTGGAATTGGGAAGTTCACCAATCAAATCCACTTACACAGACATACAGAGTCCTGCAGCGGGCTGCAGTGGAACCAATAAACCATTAGTTTTGTTCCAGCTTGCCTTAGATCAAACACATACCAGAAAATCATGAACAAAAGCTGCTACCTGCACTGTCAAACCTTTCCAGGAAAACTGGTGGCGGCTTAGTTCCACTGTTTTGTTTTTCCCTGGGTGGCCTGCTGTCAGAAAGATGTGATGAGCCTCCATGATTTCTTCCCAAATAGTTCCTTCTGGAACCCACAAGCAGCCTTGATGATATAGAACTGGACCTATCTTATGATAGCCCTGGGGCTGGCCTACTGGGTTTGCACATGCTAGCTCTAATAGCCTATCATAGCCTTTGGACAAAGGTTGCAGAAACTTAACTTTGGAATATAAGTCCAGGTCTGCGCCCTCATTTAAGGACATGGTGGCCAGCATAGCAGGTGGAGGAAATACAAAGGGTACCACAGCCTCATCTGGAATCATAGTGTGTGTGTTAAGCTCAGTGTCCATACTAGAATCTGGGAGATGGAAAGGGTTTCTGCTCAGTGCATTGGCCAAGTGATTGTCAGATCCCTTAATAAACTTGTAGCAGAACTTGTATCTTGCCAGGTCACCATGCCATCTGGATTAATGACCTGACAAAACCCTGGGATGTCAATAATACAGAAGAGCTTTGTGGTTGGTTCTTACTATAAATAGATGACGTGCCAACATGAGATGGTGATGCCAGTGTTTTAATAATTCCACAACAGCCAACAATTCATTATCATAAATCATGTAATTGCGTTCACAAGCCTCCATCTTCCTGGAGAAATACCCTACAGGTCTCTCATTCCATCACCAGAAGTCTGCAACAGCATACCAGCCACAGCGTATTTAGATATATCTTTGGAAATCACAAAAGGAAGCTCAGGATCTACATGTCTCAACACAGGTGACGCCAACAAAAAGCTTTGACTGCTGGGAACACACTTGCGGTCTCAGGCGTCCAAACCAAAGTTGTTTTTCCACTAGCCAAATATAAAGGGGCGGCTACTTCAGACATGTGAGGGGTGAATTTCTTCAAGAACGTACAAGCACCCAGGAACTACAGAGTTGGGATACTGTCACAGGTGTAGTATACTCTTAAACCGCAGCTTCCTTGTCAGGGGCAATTGTGGCCATCCTCAAAGATAATATTACCCAGATAGGTAGCCTTACATTTAAAGAATTCACACTTACTCCTTTTAATGATCAAGTCTGCCTGGAGAATGCGCTATACAACTGCTGACAGGTGAGCCTTATGCAACTCCTCATCTGGAGAGAACACCAAGATGTCATCCATATATGCAATGGCACAAACACCTAGGAGATCTCCCAGGACTGAATCAATTAACTGCTGAAAGCAAGCTGGGGCATTCTTCAATCCAAAAAGCATTGCACAGAACTGGAAGATACCCTTCTTAGTTCTGAATGCTGTTAACCATTACATTCCTTCTGTAATCCTGATTTGATTGAAAGAATTCAACAGATAAAGTTTCAAGAATACCTTGGCCTTCTCAACACACCTAGAGATCTGTGCTTCAAGAGGTAAAGGATAAGGATACGGAATTGTAATATTATTTGAATCCCTGTGGTCAACGCAAGGACAAAGAGACCCATCAGCCTTTTGAATAAACAACAACAGGGAGCAGATTGACAAAGCCTTTTTAAAATGTATCCCTTTGCCAACATGTCACAAGTCCATTCTTCCAAACATGTGTCTTCCTTCAAGGTTAAAGGGTAAATAGGAGACACAATTCTGATCAGATTAACAGTGACCTTAAAGTCAAAGTCAAACTGAGTGTGCTTGGGAAGGACCTTGCCTCTGGTGGCGTCAAATGCCGCAGACCAGGGTTGCAAGCATGCTGGTAAATCCAAACTTACAGGGACAGGAAACAATTGTATGGTCTGTGATGATTGCTCCAATTCAGACATATCCAACAGCGGAATACAAATAGTTATAACCAAAGAGTGTTCCACCTGTAGCTCATTCTTCTCTAGTAAGATTGATACATTATGATCTCCACCAACTCACTCCCAAAATGATAGGATACATCAGGGAATAGCAAATAGAGAACTTGCAGTAAAAGACTGACCTGCAACTACAAATGTTACTGGCTTCTTCAGCTAGAAAGAGGGAAACGTTTGACAGTTTCCACCCCTAACAAGCATACCAGGGTGGTACTTGAGGTGTAGCAAGTCTGCAGTCTACACACTCATAAAGTTCTTGGAAGCACCTGTATCCAACAAAATGGCTGGCTGATAGATAGTTTGACCATTATCAATGCTACCATAAAACAAGAAGTAACCAGAAGCAGATTTATTTGCAGCAAAGGTGGCAATCTTGGTAGGGTCCTGCTTTTTTTGGTGGTACAGACGGCAGCTAAGGAGTCAGGATGCTCCTGGAAGTAACGCTCAATCATTTCTTGGACAGCAGCTGGAAGAACGGGGTGATCACAATCAATGGGAACAAGGGGCAACTCTTTGGACATAACCGCGGAAGACTTTGTAGGGATGACATGATGAAGCATTGCCAAAGAACTCTCAGGACTAGACACCACTGGTGTAAATTCACTGCCATCTCTGGCTTTGTATTGCTCAATTTTCCCTTGTTGTACCAAGAAAGGTTCTAAAACACCCGCCAAACCCCTTCATTCTTTAAATGATTTAGCTCACACGGTAGATGAGAAGCTTGTACTGGCCTACCCTGCAGAACCTCTGCCTTTGGTTGCTCCCTCCTGGGAAGAAACACTGGTTAATTTAGACTACTTATTAGCTTGGTATTGCCCACTTCTAAAAGTCATTAGAGCTGGCCAATCAGAGGTCGCCACATTGACACTAAGCAACCCAAGTGAATTCCAAATGACCAGTGCCTCTTCCAGCCAATCAGATCTGACCGCGGAAATTGGAATGAAACCCTCCAGTTTCCCTGCCCCTGCCTAGAAAAGTTTTGCCTCCAGCCAATTGGATTTAGTTCCACTGTCATGTGACCCATCTTATTTGCAGCCCGTCCCTTTTATGCAAGCAAGGGAACTTCTAGTCCCCTGCTTGTCTATTTTCCAATAATATTAAAGTTTGGAGCCATCCTGCACTTTATTTTTATATTTGTGTTTATTTGGAACCCAGGTTTGAGTTCCTATAGCCTAAAGATTGTGGTGTTAGTTTCTGTTCCAAGCTTACCTTCTGCCAGCTGGTTTTGAACCCAGCTTCTCTTCTGGTTTATTATGCTAGTATTGGTTCATCTAGTAGTTGCCTTTCCCGTTCTTGCTTTTGAAACAGAGTTCAAAAACTCAAATTTTCAATTGATTTTCCTTATAATACCTATTATTATTTTGAATTTTCTATTAAAATCATTGATTTTGAACCCGCTCTTGCTTGCTGTTCTTCCCAAGCCTCTCACAATCATTGTAAAGCTCTCTGGACCCGTTCTGCTACAGTTTGGGTCTATTTTGATAAGTATACCCTATCAGCCCCTGTTCTGCCTGATTTTTTATCTGAAAAATATACTGACCTACTCCAAATTTTGTGAGGAACATTCCTATGATACTCCCAGCTCTTAAATTTGTGTTATTTTCTTTGGCTCCGTTCTTGCTGCTTCTGTGGTCCACCTCCCCTGATTTATGGGGAAAAATCTCTTTGTTGGCCTGTCTGGTAGGTAGAGACCCTGCCAGTCTCTGGGACCTCCCCAGCAGTCTTCTCTTTTATGGAGAGGCTGTGGTCAAGAGCCTGACATGTGATGATTTGGACTTGGACAGTGTGGACCTTACTTCACCCGTTTCCAAAGAAGCCGTGCCTCCCATGCCTCCCCTCCCCAACGTGGTCCAGAGGCATGCAGTACCCCCCAGGCCCTCCAAGGTGTCCTCTCCCGCTCCTACCTGCACTCCTTGGTTGCTCACTGGCCTGATACTGATGGGTTTGAATGCCTACTTCCCTCAGTTGTCCCCAGTATCCTCCCTGTGGTCCCCCCTCTGAGTGGCCATCCCAGTTCTGCACTGGATGGCATCCTGGTGGTTTGTTGCACCGGGATGGGAGCCAAACTTAGTTAGTTTAGCCCCTCTCTCTCACAACTGGTGCTTCATTTCCATTGGCATTTTTGTTCACCACTGCCAATTGCAACTGAGAAGAGCTAGGGGGAGAACAATCCTGACTTTGGTTGGAAGGAACTACCATGGAGCAGGGACCAGAAAACCAGGAGCGTGCAGCAGGTTTATCCTCAATTACCAACGTACCTTGCTTGGAAGTTGAAGGATTTGAGACCAGAGAAAGAATTTTGCTTACCAGGGTCTCAGTTGTTAAAACAGGGAATCCCAAACTTCCAAATCCTGGGCAGTCTGGTCAACTGCTAACCACAACACTGAGAGTTTATTCACCTTGGGAACATCAATTATACGACAGTAGGCAAGAAACTGAGGAAGGAATATCAAAAGCGGAGTAGTACCCTGATGGAAGGCATACAGCTTACAATATACTTTGAGCTCCTCAATAGATACACACAAATTTTTTTCAAAGGGTATAGAGATGCACTTTCAGTTAAAAACCGTGGATTGCGCTCCACCATGGACAACAACCATTCACAAGCATCCTCAGAAACCTTTGTCATCACATGGTAAACTTGGGATTTGTAGCTAAGGCTTGAACTGGAATAGAATGATAAGGCTGAAAAAACTTCATGCAAAATCTCATCAGTGGGTGGAGCAGGAAAATAATCCAGACGCCAAAATGACATGATACAACGGAAATAGGAAACAGAAGATCCAGTCTCAACAAATGCAACTGGAGATGGAAACCACAAATAAAAAAGCCCAAACTGAAAGCTCAGAAAGGAACTGATACAAATAAACATGGTAAACACAGATATCTTGACGGAGCAGGAGAAAAAAAACACAAATTCATGACAAACTGCTTCCAAAATTCAGATGTAGAAGAGTTGAGTAATGTGACAGAAATCACGGGATAGTATGAAGCCGTTTATAAGTGATGGGGAATTACCACCCAAATCCACATATAATTAATGATTAACCACCAATGTGGCTACAGATACTGTAAATTCAGAACCTGAACAAAAAATGCAGGATTGTCAAATCCTTGGTCCAAATTTTGAATCACTTTTGCGGGCAACTCAGCTGAGTGAAAAATAAAATATTTAATAAAATTAACCATTTAATTTGACTTTTTTTGGTTTATTTAAATTGGTAAATTTCAAATCTCTTGAGCAGATAATTCAACTAACAAAAGACAAAACCCAACAAACAAATGCGGGATACATGAATCAGAAATGCGGGATTCTTATGTACAATTTGAGATTTCCTGTATTTCAAACAAATCATAGACATCATGTGAAAATTAACAAATCTGAAATTGCAGGATTGTCAAATCCAAGAACCAAGTTTCAAATCATAATTGTGATGAATTTGAAATAAATATAATTTATGGGTGTCTCAAAAAAGATGCCAAAGGATCTAGAGTGGATTTGTGCAAATTCTTTTAGGAATCACAGGCATTCTCAAAAATCACCCTATTCCATTTTAGGTTGGCTAAAATTTAGATTGTAATATTCACAAAATTGACATATATAACAACAAAATTGACTAAAATATACATTCCTCTTCTCAAGTTTAAAATTATAATAAAAATTTTATTACATCTTTTTTCAACAAAAACCAAGTCAATGAGCTGTTCTCTGGCCCTGACAAAATTATGCAGGGCTACATTGGGTCTCTTAATGGTGAAGCCTCTGTCTATGGCCACTCCCAACCCACAGGCCCCTCTGCAAGCACCACCCAGGAGTGTGTTCTTTCTCCTGCAACTTCCAGCATGGCCCTGTTTGCCCATCATGCACAGGCAGCTGCCAACCCAAATCCTGTATCAAAAATGGCATCCAGAACCAGCCATTTTAGCCATGGGGTCACCCAGAGAGCCCAGAACCCCAAAACAGCCAATCAGATGGCACTGCCTAGTTTCCAAGATGGACATATCCCTTCCCCAGCCAATCAGCCTGCAAGATGCAGAAGAAAATTAATCACCCCGGAGATTTTTCTCAAAATGGTTGAAAAGCGAGGCAAGCTTATGTCCCTTGGGGAAATTGCAGCCGCAATTGGTTTTGCAAAGTCAACTATGGCTGCAACCCTGAGAGCCCACGCCAACTGTGGTCCCCCTACCAAGAAGACCCCAACTGGTGCTTGTTCTTCAACTGAAGGTGAAAAAGCACACCCTCTCATGATGGCTATTATGAAACATGACCCGCAGATGCCCCTGGTCCAGGTACGTCTCCAGTTGGGACTCCACAGCATCTTCACCAACAAAAGAACAGTGAATTCATGGATGCACAGAGTTGTGGTTTTTGCCAGACTCCTATACAATCAGGTTCTTGCTGGCCCCATTCTGGTGGATACCAACCCATACAATGCAACCATTATTAATTTTATTAAAGGGAGGGCAATGGGGGCCCGTAATGATGTCATCTTCCTATCATACGCTAAGATCTCAGCCAGAATCTAAGACTTTGGAGAGAAGCGCATCCCATCTGAAGTGTACAAGCACAGCCCAATCTTGTATTGTTTTGTTGGGGCTTTATTGGCAGCTTCCCCATTAGGCGTCAATTATTACTTGGCAATATCAAAGACCGCAGATGGTTATGCCTACCAGACAGAGCTCAAGGCCATGCTGGAGGAGTGGGCCACACAAAACACCATGCACACAGTTGTACTGAGTGCTGAGATGGAGCAGCGGGAATGGGCTACCCAAGAAATCAGGGCTGCAGGGCATACATGTTGTTCCTACCCCATCAACCATGCCAAAATGCATCTTGCATATGTATGTCTCTAAAATTTTGGTTCTGCCCTCAGGTGCTTAAAGCCTGCCACCTACAACAAACTATGCACCCAAATTGATAAGGGTTATGAGCTTTTCCCTTCTGTGTCCGTCCAGGACTTATTTGATCTCATCACCTTCTATGCAAGTGATAGTGATAAGTCCAGAAAGGACTCTTGCCTTCCCCCTTGCCCATTCATCTGTTTTGTCAAGCCCGCATACATGACAGAAGAAGAATTTGAGCAATTGAAGTAAACCACTCTTGCTGCCCCTTCCCAGTCAACAAACCCTGCCTCCTCAACCCCCCATCAAGCCACCTGCCTTCCAACCCTGACTCCCAAGCCACTACAAATCTCCCCCACTATCTCTGATGCCGTCCCTTTCAAATGAGCAGATGAAGACAATGTTCATTCCGCTCATTCCCTTCCCGTCCTTTGATTAGTAAATAAATCTTTTCTTTGTGATAACTTATTAAAATTTATATCTCTCTTTCAATTTACAATTAATAATAATTTCTTTTTACATTATTGACATTTCCCATAATTAAAACAATGTTGTACATTTTAAAAATAGCTTAAAATCATGAGCATATATATTTTTCATCATCATTAATAAATTAAAGACAATAAATGTAAATAGTGGATTAAAATATTGCAATTAGACGTCAACTCTTGATATTTTGATATTATGTGCATAACTCAATGTATTTAGTTTAATAAAATACATTGTAAACTTGGCCTTTTTTCATTGTAATTTATTGAAATAGATTGTGTTTATATTAGAGAGCCATTAACTCTTAGTAAAAATATTAATACATAGTGCATTTTACAGCCTGTATATTTACCTATTGGTAATAATTCTGTAAACTTTTCAGTCAGATTTTACAAGGTAATAATAATGTAATGTGTTATAAATTAAAGTTTACTGTTATTAATTGGTTGATTTTCTTTGCTGTGGCAATTTTGCATTTTCTGATATTTCCGCACTAGTATCCAATTGCACAGGCAATAGGAAAACAAGCCACCACCACGAGACTGGATGTAGTTGGGGTAGCGGCTTGTTTTCCTATCACCTGTGTAATTGGATGTGAAATCAAGCAATTGGATACTAGTGTGTAAATATCAGAAAATACACAATTGCCACAGCAAAGAAAATCAGCCAATTAATGACAGTAAACTGTAATTTATAACACATTACATTATTATTACCTTGTAAAATATGACTGAAACGTTTATAGAATTATTACTAATAGGTGAACATACAGGCAGTAAAATGCACTATATATCAATATTTGTACTAAGCGTTAATGGCTCTCTAATATAAACACAATCTATTTCAATAAATTACAATGAAAAAAGGCCAAGTTTACAATGTATTTTATTAAACTAAATACATTGAGTTATGCACATAATATCAAAATATCAAGAGTTGATGTCTAATTGCAATATTTTAATCCACTATTTACATTTATTGTCTTTAATTTATTAATGATGATGAAAAATATGTATGCGCTGAATATAGTACTATAAAAAACAGTTTTTTGATGGAATTCAAACAATATGTCAACAATCTATAACTTAATCAACAAATTAGAAGCACACCTTAAAAAGGTTGTTGAGATAGAAAGAAATATCAGGGAAATAGTGACAGGGAAGCTGGGTAACAAGGGCCAGCCACTGATAAAGTCAAAAGAAGATGCTTTGGATAAGTTGGGAAATATTATAGATGAAAAGAATAAAGAAAAATGACTTAATCTACAGGGAAATATTTTATCAAGTCTTGAATTCAACAACACAGCCTACAATTTGTGGGAGTTCTGGCAGGGGGCCAAAGAAAACAATAAGAAGATCAAACTAATTGAAGGAACAGAAATTCAAAAGGAAATCAACACCAATGAAGAGGAAACCAACCAGATGGAAACAGATGAAAATGAAACACAAGCAAGAAGCAGAAGCACATCAAGAAATACAGAAGCTTTATCAAATGAAAATCAAGAGGAAGCACAAGTTGCAAGAAAATTAAGAAAAATTAAGCCTAAGAAAATTAATGAAGAGCATCCAACGCTCATGAAGTTTGCTGATATGGCGCCTGTGGCTGAGAAGGCCATAGGGAAAACAATCAGTAAGTCTTTTTATGTTTAACTTATATTTATTTTAGTCATCACCAGGGATGGGGATTAGGTTGCGGAAGTGGCGGCTTTTACGCCGAGTTGGTTTTATGGGGGTTACCAGTCACTGGTGGCCCCTATAAAACAAATAAATAAAAATCAAATAAATAAAATAGTTCAACAGAATATTAATATGTTTTTTAATAGTAAAGCTCAAGATAGGGAATATCAACTACCTGCAGGGTGCTTGCCATGGATAAGGGAAGCATACAAACTAGGATCAACAATCAAAATCAAAGAAATGAATGAAATTTGTGGGGATATAAAACTGAACTTTGATGAATACATATATGAAAGCGTTCAAAGGTTCCCCTTCACAAATATCAACAAATACAAAAAAAAATTAATAAAAACTGACTTTCAAATTGGAAATGAATATCTGAAATCTGCAATTTTAATGAAATTTTTAAAGCTCTATCAAATAAAGTTGGGATGCAGTCCTTGTGAATAGTTTTAAACCTTTAATGATATTGGTTGCCAAGGCCTGGGGGGCTGATATAAGTTGGGCGCCCCCAGAACCCTCTTCAAATTTAACCAAACATCCTATATTAATAGGTTATTAAAAACTTTCAAAAAATTGTGCATGTTCTCAGAAAAGTATACCTCACAACAAATCCACGTTGCAGTGTACCTGGGAATCCTGCTCCACTGCATATTGAAAGCCAATGTGAAAAAATTAGAAGATGTACCTATACAGATTGACATATGCCACGTAGCCCTCAACAGACAGAAGACACCACAGGGATACAGGACAGTTGAGCACGTCCTATATGACTCATTTGCAATAGCAACACTATATGGGTACTATGTGCCCCCCCCAAAAAAAATCTCCTAGTTAATTCTCTCACCTGATTGCCTTTTATAAGATGTTTGGACACCACTGAGGTGTTGAGCGCCACCCCTCTAGCAATTGGCGCCAGAGTCATCCACCACATACAGAAGAGTATGTTTTCCCAATTGGACGCATTAGCAGAAAATTTGATTTTGGGGTATAATTCCCCGGAATAATCACATTCCCCTTGCAATTCACATTCCCCTAATAAATCATTTTCCCTTGCAACTTTAAATTTTTATTTTATTTTTTACTTTTTTTATTTCAAATATTAAAATTTTAATACTAAATACTTCACTATTAAAGTTTTACTGGTAAAATCTTAATTGTGAAATATTTAATATTAAGATTTTAATATTAAAATTTTCACTGTTAAAATCTTTAATATTGACATATTTAATATCAAATATTTTGATATTGAATAAAACACAATTTAATAAAATTGTTATATTTCAATTATTTAAACTTTAATATTTAACTTTTAAGATTTATAATTAATATTTTAATTTTAATATTATAACTTTTATTTTAAATTTTATTATGTAAATTATAATATTAGTATATCTAAGTATATTAGAAGTCATTAGTTATAGTTGCCAATACATCAAATAAAAAAAGAATTAAAAATGTTTTTATTTACTACTTGTCAAGTACGGGTCCATTTATCAAAGATAAACATGGAGAATTGAATTTATCTGCATCATGCGGCCTGCTCCACTATTGTTCTAAAAAAGATTGTTTACAACTCAAATTACCTTTCCTGTGTAATATGATTTGATACACATATTCAATATACTTGAACTGCGTCCTAAGTACAAATTAATAAGGATTATATAAAAATCATTGGTTTCTGTGTTGTGTGGCTATAGTGGTACTGAAATAACAAGGATCAGATGATGACCTGCAAGTTCCAATTTGTGGCTTAGAAAAGCCAAAGTACCATCAAGGATTCACAATTATTTAAAGAAACTAATTTATTTCTATCTTTTTTAAATTTATTCATTTGTTAGCGCAACAGTCAATACAATATTTAGTGCATTATAATAAAAATATATTCTTCATACCTAGTATAGTTAATTTTACTTACTTTTTCTACATATTCTTATATGTCTATAATACAATCAAACATCACATTATTATATATAAATAATAACTTTTGAGACCTAATAAAAACAAAATGAATAAAAATAAAAACAAATAAAATCCAGAGTGCCCATTTATCTGATTGGCTTGGAGGCCAGGGCTTTTGGGAGGAATGATTCTGAGTGCTTGTAGAAAGCCTCCACCACATCAGGTGGCATCACAAATTGGCTGACCTCAAGAATATTGAATAGGTCCTCAGTGTCCTGAGGAAGGCCTTGTTTCACCTTATTCTTGATCCAATCAAACACCTCCTTGATTGGATTCAGGAATGGGGAATACAGCAGGAGAAAGAGAAGTCTCATTGGACAATCAGCAAGGCAGTGGCTGGAGGAGTGGCTATTCTTGTCAATGAGGGGGAACTCAGACACAACCAGATCCACTTTGTGGAGCCCAACATTATCAAGCACAACAATGTTGGTTGTGCTGCTATAATTTATCCAAAGGTACTCCTTGACAGCTCGGAGAAAGTCAAGAAAGGTCCTGCTGATATGGGAGCCTTTGATCATCTGGTATTGATCTAACCTGTGAGGACCAAGAAGTGCGACCATTGAATAGGTCTGGGAACAGACAGCTGCACAATGGTCTACGCTGTCCTTGGACCCCTTCTTGACCCACCCATGCCTGGACCTGAGTGAGGAGGAAAACAACAATTTGTTGATATAGAAGAACTGGACATTCCCAGTCTTTTTTAGTGCCAGATATGTCTTGGCATAAATGTGTCAATCCTTGATGGTCTTTTCACTGTTTCTATTATACAGAGAAACTCCGAGCACCTTCCAAGAGAAGCCCAAATCAACCATTGTTTTTTAAACAAGGGTTTTAGAAACAGAAAGCCCAAACTCTGTGGCAAGAATTGATTGGACAGCAAGTGTGTCCAGGTGGCAATCCCTAGCTACCCACTGCTTGATTGTGTTGATATGTATGGGCTGAAGGAGTTTTGGCTGTCTTTTTGCCTCGGTGGATTTGCTAATTTGCCTGGTATTGCCATACTTGGTGTTGATGTTGGCAATGTACCTGGCTGTGACACCAAATTGTGACGCAATATCTCAAACCGCCATTCCCCCGTCCAAGCAGTTGAGGAGAGCTTCACGCTCACTATCTGTCAACCAATGCCGGCCCTTGGCAGGTACCACGGCATCCTGGCTACCAGGCTCAACACAGGGGATGGGGACCTTTGTGTAGAAGGTGAGATCATGCTTGCTTGCAGTGGCGCCATCAATAGTGGCATATGACACAGGCACAGGTGGCTCATCAGTTGTGGCCAATGGCTCATAGGTGGTGTCAAAAACACAGGGGCAGGAAGTAGCAACTCTTGGGTCAAGAGTGCGGGGCTGGGTGATGGCTGGGTATACAGTAGAGGTGTAAGTAATCTCAATGTTCCTGGTGACCTTTGTGTATGAGACTTTAGTTGCAGGCCTTGAGAGCGGCTTCTGTCTTGGATTGAGGCTACTGTTCCTGGCTTGAGATGCAGGAGGTGGTTGGCTGGCAATGACACCTTGGGAGGCCTGTGTATTGACATGACTCCCCTTGAGTTGGGTTCTGGGCCTGTTCTTGGACCCTCTGGGACGCCCTTGTGGACAAGCTGCCCCACAGGCTGGTGCAGGAGCGGGTTGGGAATGTGATTGACAGTCCATAAAAATAAAATAAAAAATATATATTAGATTAAATATGTATTTATTTGGAGTTATTGGTTTAGTTGTGGGTAGTTATTTTCTCTTGAGTTATCCTTGAATAGTAACAGAATTTCTATATCTGTGATTTGAAGTGAATAAAATTATATACTTTCTGGGTTTGGATAATTTTAAAGTTTAATAACTTTTTATGTCTAAACATGGTTATTGATATTGAATTTTTAGTTTGATTTTAGTTGTGGTGGAGCTTCTTGATTTGGCTTGGTGTTTCCTAGTGTGCTTAGTGTACATTAAATTTGGATTCCAGTTCCCACAATTAATATCTGAGTTTACTAGTGGCATTCAAAATTGATTTGAAATTTGGTTCTTGGATTTGACAATCCTGCAATTTCAAAAAACATAGTAAACTTAATGAAAATGGTTGATGGATATGAACGCTTCAAATCTGATTCCAGTTAATTCATTTTTTCCATTGGAAATATGCAGCTTGACTTGAACTTTGCAAAGTGTCTATGAGTTCCCAAATTTTTAAAAATTCAAATAAAAAAATAAAGAATTCAATTTAATTAAAAAAGGCTATCCCGCAAAAGTGATTTGAAATTTAGACCAAGGATTTGACAATCTCACATTTTTACGTTCAGGTTCTGAATTTACAGTATCTTTTTGTAAAATTTCCAATTGTAATACCAGGATTAAGCAGAATAATTAATCCTAACCAAAGTAGCCCAAGATAAATGGCCTGAGACAGCAACAATGTATCTTCAGAATAAAATTCTGGACATTGGGAGACAACACAATTTTCAGTTTCCAGAATGGAGGGGGGGGCTTCAAGATCAGCTGGTGCAAAATTAGCATTGGGCGGCACCAACAACAAAGTTCCAACTGCTGGGCCCCATCTTCCAAAAATCATTTGGTTGAGAATCAGATAGTACAGAATATATTGTAACAACCCAACCACAGGATGTATTTTGAAAAGTAAATTAGAACTAGGGATAAATGATTATTATTGAGTAAAATTTTGGGAGGACTCAACTCTTAGAGTTGAAACAGTGAGAATTATTCAATATATATCAGAAAATTGACTAAGCAATACCACCTGAATCTTGGCCTCCTATTCCTTCCACATTATCAAGTAAGTATCTGGTCCAGGTTGCAAAGAACCCTTGTGTGACCAATTTCTGACAACCATGCTGATTAACAAGCTTGTATTGGGTGACCCTCAAATTACGCCAATTTATCAACGTCAGTTTGCAAGGAGAAACTGGTTTCAGCTGACAGACTGGAGCAGCCGTAACCCATTTCTGGTTGACTGTTTGATTTAAATTCGTTAACTTGTTCAATTTTGATAAAGGCTTTCCGCTTTTTGAGCCTTCTTGCTTGGGCGGATAATTCCTGGCATGATGGAACCTACCGTGACAGGCTCCTCCTCCTAACTACTTTTACTTACTGTGGAATACTTATCCTTCTGTGCCACCAGAGGCCTGGAGGCATAATTTCCAGTGATACTTGAAAAATGGCTTGGAAATTGCGCACTGGGATCTGAGGGGAAAGACATTGGCTGGTATATCATGAACATTAGTTTGGCTGCAGCATGACAAGGTGCCACATCTATTATTAGAACCCACAAGCAATTAAGTGCCTGATTGCACAATCAAATGATTGCTTTCCTGATTTATTATTTACTGATAGCAAATGTACCCAATTTTGTGTTTGATTTAAATTCCAAGGTTTTGCAACTTGTGGGCCTCACAAACCCCTGGCCATTTGCGGTCAGAAAGGGGGTTTTCTTCCAGGAAGGCAGTTGGCAATGATTTCCAGAATGTTGGTTGTTTTATCTCAAGGAAGGCTAGCTGATTGTCTAGGGCATTATGGGCCCTGACATTGGCTGTTAAATTGACCAGGGCTAGCAGCCCCCACCAGCTCTAAGCATACAAGAGAACTGGATGGCTCCCAAGTCACAGTCAAGTGTGCTGGTTGGGTACTGGAGCAAATCCAGTACCAGTTGGGACTGCTCCAGTCCTCAGTCAACATCATGACTACTGCACCAGTTTTGTGAGAGGGGGGCTAAACTAAGTTTGGCTCTCATCCTGGTGAGAGAAACCACCAAGATATCACCCAGTGAATCACTGGGACAGGCACTCTAAAAGGGTACCAGAGGGAGGAAACAAGGGGTAGCCAAGGGAATTAGGCATTCAGTCCCATTAACATCAGACCAGTGAGCAATCAAGACGTACACATGGAGATGTGTGCCAGAACCTCAGACAACTGATGGAGAACAGAGTACTCCTCTTCAAGGTGAGGGGGAGGAGATGCAAGTGCCTCCCCAGCAAAAAGAGCGTACAAGTTGTGGTTGAGAGAGTACAAGTTCAGATTATTGCAAGTCAGGATATTAACCAGAATCTCTCCTGAAGAGAGGAGACTACCTGGGAGAAGCAAGAGGATAGAGGGGTCATTGTCCACAAGGTGTGCAGAAGAGGATATATGGACCTAAAGGTCTGGGAAAGTGTACCAAAGGAGCGGCAGAAACAGGGCTAAGAAAAACACAACAAACTGTAGAACAGGGAGTATAATTTCTGTAAACTCCAGGAAATTTGGAGTTCAAAGGTGAATTTCACAAGCCTTTTTTATAAGAACTTATAAAAAGGGGGTCACCACAAGTAAAACTCAAGCAGGAGTGGACCAGGAAGCTTGGGTGAGCTTGTGGATGGTCTTGGATGACTTTGGTGGCACATATATCAAAAGCAGGTTTGAAATTAGATGAAATCAAGAGAAATTTAATAAAAAGGTAAGTTTTTATGCTAAATATTAACTCAAATTTTGAGTCCAAACTGTATTTTCAAAATAATAAGTGTTCAAAGTAACTACTATACCCTAACACTTCTCCTAGGGGTTTTGGAAAGGCTGCTAGGTTTGAACAGGTCCAAAGAGAGGTAACAATTATTAGAAAAATGACTGACACTTTTAAGGATTTAAAGGAACTCAAAATAGAGTTCAAGGATCAAAAAAATTAAACAGTGTAGTAGCAAACTCTAAGTTTATTGTAAGAAGAAAATAAAAAGCAGGGGACTAAAAGTCCCCTTGCTTGACTTAAGGGAATGGGTTGCAGTTTGGATGATCACCTGATCACTTGATTTGATCTGATTGGTTAGGGGAGGAATTTTGCTGGGTAAAGCCAGGGGGACTGGAGGATTACATACCAATTTCCAAACCTCCATCTGATTGGCTGGAGTTGGTTTTAGACTTTTGTGATTCATTTGACTTTGTGAGTGTTAATGTGGCGCTGTTTGATTGGTTATCCCTAATTGTTTTCAAAAGCAGGCAACACCATGCCAATAGATAGTCCAAATTAATTAGTGTTTTTTTCTCAGAGGGGCAACAAGAGCTGGAGGGTCTGCAGAGTAAGATAGTACAAATCTTTCATCCACAGTGGGAGCTAAGTTCCTAAAGAATTTAGTGATTTGGCTGGAGTTTGGGAGTTTTTCTTGGTGCAACAAGGAAAACTGGTGTAATACAAAGCCAAAGGGGGAAGAGAATTTACAGGTTTCTGTTCCTAGTCCATTTTCCTCCACTGTGGTTCCTGCTGCTTATGTCTTAGTTCCTGGTGCCCCCCTCTGTTTCTTCTGCCCTTGCCCACACTGTACTTTCTGCCCCTACCCAGAATAACAATAATTCTGAGCATTGCCATGAAATGCAAGAACCCAATCTAGCCAAACCATAAACATCACCTGATATATTGATAGTGCACATCACTACCCAGGAGACCAAAAATAACCAATCAGTTGATAACAATACCCTCCTCAACCATGTAATAGCTACACCACAATGCAATTAATTATGTCAGGAACACCTTTTCACTAATTCCTGACAACAGCAATTATTCTCCAGGGTTTAGAATGGCTAGCATCTCTTTTCCTAAATTTGAGGCTCCTATGGACCCTAAGAATATTTCTTTAGAGGGTAGCATTAGTTCTTTATTACCTTGTAAATTGGGATTTTCCATTCTAGAAAACAACTCTTGGCACACAATAGGGATAAAACCTGGGTCTCTGCTCTTGCATTGCAGTCACCTAGATGAAGTTGGTGATTTGAATTTGAATTCACTTCACGCTTTATCTGAGAATCAGGCCTCCAGCCAATCAGATTTTACGCCCAAATCTTTGAATATCAAATTCACTTTTGCCCCTGTTAATGGGCAAGAAGCAGCTATGTTAAGCTCTGTACTTAATTAAGAAATAAGTATTAACAGAGCTTTATCTGTTTCAGGTGGGTATTACAACCACCAGAAGCCACCCTAAGCTGTAACTTCTCAAACAGCTGGGGTAAATTACATCTAGCTGTTTGAGAGGTTCAGCAGGGGTCAGTTATATAGTTTAAAAATAACTTTATGTTTTTTTTTAAAGTGAAAGCCACTCCTGCCAAGGTTCCCACCAAATTTCCCATGATTTTACCCCATTCTCATGAAAACTACACTTTTAAGTCCTTGACAGCCTATATATGGCTCCATTTTGTCATGGATTTAATTGTTAAGTTAATAAAGTCCTTTCCCAAACCAACTTGACACCCAATTGTTCTTGCTTCTTTCTCACTCCAATAGCCATGAGGTTACTCAAGTCCTCCCAATGGGAGACATTTGGGTATAAATGGTTGGTTTGATTGCTCCTTGTGCAGGACTTTACAGCAAGTGTATTGCTTGAAACAAGAGCAGATTCTGGTTCTTCCACTCCTCCTCATTATCTTGATAAGTCTTGGCGCCAAGTGATACCAGGTGTATGGTATATTGTGTCAGGAATATTCCTGACATAAATCAGATTTTTACTGAGGAAAAATGCTGGAAACAAGTAAAGAAAGTGCCAAGAAAAGGAGCAAATTTTGACAAAGAATTTCCCCCAATATTGGGGGAAAAGAAAAATCAATTTTTGGGAAAAATCAATTTATGTGAAAACCGGAATATTTTATCATCCGGGAAGGTGCCCGCTGTCACCGCGCAGACGCCTGCCTCCCACCCACCACCCGCGCACCCAGCTTGCCGCCTGCAGACCTGCCGCCAGCCTCCCACCTGCCCGCTCCCCAGGCCCCAGCCAACTGCCAGTTGCCCACCTGGGCCCCAGGGCCCACTCCCCAGCCAACCAAAACCTACCATGACAACCAGCCAATCAGAAAAGTCCCTTGCCCCAAGGGGAAATTTTAGGAATAATTCTTGGGTCAAGGAAGAAGGACAAATTCATATTTCAGAAACCAATCCCAATTCTGAAACTGTAGAAGAAAGGCCAAATTTAGTTTCAAAAGATAAAAATAATATAACCTACAGCCAATGGAATCTGGTGTATTGCAACAATCATCTAGGCCTAGACTCCAACCAAACTAGCATCCCCAAACCAAAAATAGAAGTGGTTAAACCCAAGAGTTGTCATCACCACCTGACCACCCATCCAGAGGAAATTATTGGCCCCAAGCAGAACTGTCTAAAACCCCAACAGATTGCCCAGGAACAAGGGTTTGGCCATCCTTTCAAACACTAATTCCCAATTCCCATGACCAAACTTTTGGGGTCTCCAGTCCCCTGTTTTTACTCCAATTTGAAAAACTTTGCAAGTGGGGGTACACTATAAATAAAGGATCTTCTCTCAGTAATAGCTTGTGCTATTATTGAGACTAATACCCTCAATATAAGTGAAATTTCAACTTCAACAAAAATTAACTTACAGATCAAGCCCCTGCCAACCCTCCAATTCAAGGAAGATGCATTACCTCATCTTCACAGCTGTACTCACAGCTTGCCTTGGGATTGGAGGCTACCAACAAGGTTCAGAGTTCTTTGGAACCTCCACAGAAGGACTAGGTTATGACCCATACCACAACCCTGGCCAACTGAACTCTTCAAACACTGGACCCTGGCTGCCTCTGGTTTCCCCCCATTTGACACTCTCTATAGCCATGTATACGTCCGCTTACTACATCCTCACTATTTTGCTGGGAGTTTTGGACGCTTCAACATACACACTAAGGTCTTCTGTTGGCTGATGGCGGTGTATCCCATAATCACTGCCCTGACGGGTTTCCAGTTCACCTATTTGCTACCATACATACTCCAAGTGATGCCCACCATTTCAGGGTATTACAACTGCCACACCCTTGTCTCCAGTCCCTCCTATAACAGAGAAGCCACAAGTGTTTATGAACAATAATCCAAATACAACACCTAAACTATTCCACCCCTTGGCTTTGACCTTCTTACTCAGCTACCTAGGAGCCTAATTCCTTCTTGGTAGATTTAATCCCCTCTTGTGGAGATATTGCTTGCTTGGGGAGATATTTCACATGGGAATGGTCTCTGTTCCCATTGGTATGTTGGTTACTGGTTTGAATCCCTCCGCAGCCATACACCTTCTTGGTGGTATGTTTCCTAGTGGATGGGTTACTGACACCTTGCTTGTAATGAAAGCCAACCAATCAGTACCCAGCAATCTAATCATAATGAAGATGAGACCAGATGCCACTGGTATAGTTCCCAGCCAGGTTCTCAGCCAAGATTCCCTTAGCCAATCCCCTGCCACTGCCTTGATGAACTTCCATTCCCAAGCTCAGGACAAAGTTCCTGGATCTCTTCCTCCTCTTCCTGTTCCCCTCCAAGTGCCTGTGACCAAAGGATGAGCCGCTGGTGCTTTCCAAAAAGCTACCAACAGTCTTGTTTAAGGAAGACCAGATGAGTGGTATAAAAACCACTTCCCCTCAATCAAGTCAAATGCAGACAGCATTAAATAAAATGTATGGTAAACTATAGCATACTAGCCTTTATTCCAGACATATTATTACAACCTTGGACCCAACCTTCTCACCAGCCTACTCACCAAACATTCAAACCCGTATAGCCACTTGTGATGGACTACCAACCAGGGCCCAGCCCTGGAAGGGCTAGCCGCTACATACTACCTATACCTCACCCTATTCCTCAACCTGCTGCTGAGGTACAACCCTATGACTACAGCAGATATGGGATGGTTATCTTAACTATTCTCAGTCTGGTCAAAGTTATGGTACCCCACCTAAGTGCCTAATGACCCCTTGCAGATGGCATGCTGTACCTGTCCCGCTCCTTGCCCTTCTTGTACTGGGCATTGGTGTCACGTTATCCCAAAGGGTGGGACCCTTTGCTGGCATCTTAGTACTACCCCACGCCTGGCCCTGATAAAACCCCATCCTGAAATAATATTAATATGTGAAAAATAATAAGCAACTTAACTAAAACAAAATAAAAATGATAAAAAACTATAAATCTATTATTAAACTTAAACGTGATAGCAAATATAAAACAAAAACTCAAAATTCCACTTTTAAAACTATTCAATCGTTTATTGCTTCTCGGTGCAGATGGTAAAGCCATCAGCAAAGGAAGGGTTGTCTCTGATAGCTTCAGTAATAGCATGATTTAAATTCCAATTGGTTTTTTCTCTGGCAAGTTTTATCTGTTCTTGTTGGTTTCCATTAGTAAAGATGACATAGACTGGGGCATTAGGAACAGCAACCTCTTCAACAGCATTGATAAATTCATTGGCATCTTTGGCTTTTAGAACAATTCGCTTAAGTCCTTTCAAGTTGAAATCTTGAATTTGCTTTGCCCAGGTATTAGTAGCATCGAGAGTGAGAATAAGGTGTGAATGATCTCTAAATGCACTTAAGAGGGTACGTGCGCCTGAAGTATCAGTGAAATCAAAGTAAATATTCAATCCTTTATATGCAACTTTTTCAGCCTTGGGGGCAGTAGGCAGAAATGTTTTCTTTGCACCAGAGATTACATCTACCAATTTCGCATGTTCAATTAATTTTGGATCGAATATGAAAGGAAAGTCCTTTTGACTAAGCTTATAGCCAGCAAAGAAATCCACACCAGGGCAGTCTTCGATATCCTGCTTGGAAAGTAAGCATTCGCCATTCTTGCAGAAACTAAGGTTCTTCTCGCTTTCAAACCCGATAGTGATATCCTTAACGCCTGACTGGCAGAAGTCCTTGAGTGTTTTGGCGTAGGCTCCACTGATGAGAGCAGTAAGAAAGAGACGAAGAGAATTCATTGTTGAAACCAAGACATGGTCTTTCGATTTATACAGGCAACAATTGAACCTGGCCAATAAGAACCGAGGCGCGATGTATCAAGCAATAATTAGCTGATTGTTTTATCAAATAATCAAATGCAATGATTTGATTTTAGATATTTTCTTGTTATTTAAGATATAAAGGCGAGTCTGTCTGCCTGCAATGTCACCTTGAGTGCGCTCAAGCCTTAAGGGATTGAATTGAATTAATTGATCTATAATTTTATTTAAAGTCGATTGTCAAGCCAAAAGCTTGATTTGGCTCATTCTTATCTACAATCCCTTACATCTTTGAAAGTATGATGGTTGAATTTGGTGGGGTGTGATCTAAATTATATAAAGTGAAATCTATGCCACTTAGACTTTAATAAATATTTTTTATTGCTTGATTTTCAAACTATGAAGTACCCATGCAAGATATCAAAGTGGCTTAGCTACATAGCTTATTCAACTCCAGAACTTGTGTTTTAAAGTTAGAAGGGGAGCAACATGTTGCTTTATAATTTGATTATGGGTTGGATTGATTTGCCACGCTTTTATATGATTGGATATCTAAACTTTGCGCTTATGATTGACTTGATTGGAGAAAGAGAGCTAGATCAATTTGAAGATATCCAATTCAAATTAGGAATATAAATGTTAGTTTAAGTATTAGATAGTTGACTTACAGACAATAATTTATTGATTTTAAATTGCAATAATAAGGAAAAATCTACTCGGATTTGTTACCTGATCCAAGTAAGTGGCTACAGATTGGTTCATAGTTAACATTTCTTGTCATTGCAGCATCCTAATTAGAATATCAGTAGCGTAAACATGCAATAATATAATAGTCCACTTGGATGCATCACCTAATCCAAGTAGATGCATAATGTTTTAGAATTAACCTTGCTTACCATTGTAGCTTCTTAATTATGATGTCAGTAGAGTGAACTAGCATTAATAATATTAAGACCCAATAAAATAATTTTTATAAAATTTGGAGTACCCAGATAAAAATTCCAGATAATTCTAATCAAAATGGGTACACTTGAATAAAGTGAATTTCTCAAAGTAAAATCACCAAAATTGAAGGATATTTGATTCGTGCACTTATTTTCACCAGGGCTTGAACCCAAGTTAAAAAGAAATTTAAACCCTTTATAGTTAATTTATTATGGTTAATCAATTCTGTAAATTCAGAACCTAATGGTAAATACAAGATTGTCAAATTCCTAGTCTGAAATCAATCACATTTGTGGTTTGGGTTTTTAATTAAATCAATTTTTTAGCATTTTATTTGAATACTAGGTGGTTGCCCTGTCCGAGGACAGAATTAAAGTTGAATTTAATAAATCAATTAAATATACTTTATTGTATTTATAGGCTTTGATTGCTTATCACATGTTTAGTTAAATTTTATTTAATTGCTTTATTAAAAGGTAATTTCAATTATATTTATTTAAATTAAAAATAAAAATTGTATATTCCAAGTATAAATAAAAACTAAATCTAAATAAATGTAGTATCACTGCCAGGTACCCACCCACTTGGAAGTAAACTTCCAAGATGATGAATGATAGCAGAATGATTTAGTCTGCTAACCAAGGAGCCCACCAGAAGGGATACCATTCCAAGGTGGAACAACTCCCCAAATAGTTGATAATAATCCAAGAGAGGTTTGAATCAACACAAGAAGTACAACCCCAGATAGCTATGAAGGAAGGCAGAAGCCAACAGATAGAACACCTTGGGATTGCAGGCTTTTCCAGAGACTTATAATTCTGAGGCTCTTCCTTACAGGGTGGATTGTGTGATAGTGGTGTAGCTGTATACCAGACTCCTAGGATCACATGCCACCAGAATTTCTCTAAGTAATGAGGATCAGGAGAGGAACCAGAATCAGCTCTGGTTCCCAGAAAAATGCTGACCTTATAGGCCTACAGCAAGATGATTCAAATGTTGCAACTGAACTAATGAGAGTTCAGTATTTGATTAGGGAAGACAACAGTCCAACAGAAAGGATAAGAATGAATAAAATAAGATGTAGTTTATTGAAGGATATTGTGATTAATGTACCATATAGGGAAAGCCACAAGGCCACCAGGGGGTGGCACAGTGGCAGGTTCTATGTAAGTTTTGAAGCCAAGGAATAACTTTTATGGGGATCAACAAGTTAAATTGGTAGCACTCCTAATTAAGAGATAGTGCCCGCAATTTGACATTATCATCAGATTGATCTATGCCGTTAGATATGTCCTGGGGCAACTCATTGAACGACCCCTGTGTATTGTAAGATATGTTGGTAGGCAAGGAGGGAGACTTAATTGCAATACAAAGAAGCCATTTATATCCAATGGGCTTCCATAAGGAAGTATTGGGCAATCTCATGGTTTCACTGGGGTTTAAGTCAAGGTAAAGAAGGAAAATCAATTGAGTGATTGTAAGACGTTGTTGATTGAATAATTTAAAAGATGAAAATTGCCAGCATTATATAGCATGGTGGGCATGAAAATCAGTTGGGTGTAAAATAAATGAGACTTGGGGAAATGAAGAGAGATTAGAGAATGTGGGGAAAGTTAGTGAATTTAGAAGCTCAAAACTGCATAACTTTACAAGTACTATGTGATACAAACATAATTACTGAGAATTTACACAGCTTCATCCTCAAAGACCAGAAAAATTAGGGGAATCTCCATTCATTTTCCCCACAGAAGCTAGGGAAAGAGCTAAAGACACCAGCAAGAGAGACAGAAGACAACAGGTTTAATAACACAGAACCAGAGTCAAAAGGCGGGCCAATGTCACCAGTAGTGTTCAAAACAAATTTTGAAGTAGATCTTGCAATTTTTGATTAGCTAAAACTCAAATTTAAAGATAATGATTGGCCAAGCTCTAAATTTACACTAACCTCACCATTTAGGCGGCTGATTAAGTATAGAAAATGAACGGGTTCAATTCCCGTAACCAAATTGGTTAATAGTTTAAGATTAACCGGCACAATATCCAAAGGTAATAAAGTGCTTAAGCTACATGTTAACACTTGCTCATTAGGTGTTTCATCTATCTCTAAGAAGGAAGAAAATTCTTCTCCACTAATAATTGCAGGATTGTTGACAAGAATGTCAATGTCAAAACAGCAGGCTCAACCTGCCAGCAAGGTTCCAACCAAGCAATTTTGTGACCCGCAATCCAATTACCCGGCCACTTAAAGCCAGACTAGTAAGTCAACTTGAATTGTCAAATCCAACAAAATGAACAAATGATGATCCCTTATGATAGATACCTTTTTTTGGCGCTTGACTCATTACCAGGATCAAGTCACCCCCTTCACCATCCAACCATGTGATCAACACAATCATGTTCCTGTTATCCTTGATTCACAATGATTATATAATCACTATCTCTCAATAAAGATTATTATCTAGTTTCTAAATATTTTTCCCTTTGTAACTCTGCTAAAACAGCACAGTTACAACATCAAGAAGGGAATTGCTGATAATTACTATTAAGTTTAGTAAAGCAAAACCAATCATTTTAAAATGTTACTTTTTATTTACTAAATTCTTTTAAAAAAGTAGAGCTGATCTGCAGCTTTAAAATAAGCTATTGGATATAAAAATTGGCTTATTATTCACTGAGATACATTGATTTTAGTTTTTTGGTGTATATCAAAAGTAACTTCAGATAATATCAAATTAAGTCTGAGTCTTTGATTATAAAGTGAACCCAATTCCAGCACTTGACTATATATCTCAGAATCTAGATCAGCTAAAGCCATCATATTTGGTACCATTTTGATTATAATCATCTGAAAAATTGATCTACAGTACCTAAATTTCATGAAAATCATTATATTGAATCATAGTTTTATCATAGCTAGCTTACTTCACTTATGTTCTTTTGCAATGAAGCTGTGGCAAGCAAAGTTTACTCTGAAACAATATTCAGCCACTTGGATCAGGTCATGCATCCAAGTGGAATGTTCTATTAGGTTTTCTTTGGGTAGATAGATTCTAAATGTTCAAGCCTACAATCTCCTTTTAAAATCTCTTTAAAAGATTAATATATATATAAGTGAGTCTGTCTGTCTGTCTATCTGTATGTCTGTCTTGATGTAATGTTGCCTCAAGTGGGCTCAAGCTTTAGGGGAATTGACTGAATTGATTTTTCTGTAAATTTGATTTTAAAAGTTGATGATCAAGCCAGAAGATCAATTTAGCTCATCCTTACATTCAATCTCTTACATGAATCTTTGAAAGTATACAGCTTAAATTTAGTGGAGTGTGGTCTAAATTATGTTGAACTAAAATCTAAGTCACTTAAACTACTATAAATTTTTATTTAATTACTTAATTTTTAAAACAGTAGCCAATCTCATACAGCCATATCAAAAAGGTTTATCTGTATAGATTATCCAATTCTAGAATGGGTGGATTAAAATTAGAAAGAAAGCAGCAATTGTTTAAAATCTTTTTATATGATTGGGTGTTTAAACTATGCTGATGATTGAAATGACTAATAAAAAGAGAGCTTGATCAGTTTTAAAAATACTGAATTAAAAAGATACATAAATAAAGGTTTAAGTACAGGACAGTTGGCTTGGACATTTAGAATCTATCTATTCCAAAGTGAAATAATAGAATATTCCACTTGAAGTGTGTCACCTGATCCAAGTGGATTAATATTGTTTCAGAGTAAACCTTGCTTGCCACAGCTTCATCCCAAAAAATATCAGTGGAGTAAGCTAGCTATGATAAAACTATGATTCAATATAATGATTTTCATGAAATTTAGAGGCTGTAGATCAATTTTTCATATGATTCTAATCAAAATGGTACCAAATATGATATATTTAGCTGCTCTAGATTCTGAGATATATAGTCAAGTGCTGGAATTGGGTTCACTTTATAATCAAAGGCTCAGACTCAATTTGATATTATCTGAAGTTACTTTTAATATACACCAAAAAACTAAAATCAATGTATCTCAGTGAATAATAAGCCAATTTTTATATCCAATAGCTTATTTTAAAGCTACAGATCAGCTCTACTTTTAAAAGAATTTAGAAAAAAATGTAACATTTTAAAATAATTAGTTTGGCTTTACTAAACATAAAAGTAATAGTCCACTTACTTAGATTTATATTATATATTTTCTACTTGGACATAGAATTTTAAACAAAATAAATAAAATTTGAATTAAATTAAAAGAAAGCCTTTTTAAATAAGAATTTTAAAATAAACAGATGATAAGTAATCCAAGCCTAAAGTTACAATGAAATACATTTAATTGATTTATTATATTCAATGTTATATCTGTCCTTGGATGGGGTAACTACCTAGTAATAATTATATTGTTCAAATCCATCAACCATTTTCATTAAGTTTGCTATGTTTTTGAGATTATGGGATTATCAAGTCACACAACCATATTTCTAAGCATAATTGAAAGCCATTAGTAAACTCAAATAATAATAGTATGATTTGGAATCTAAATTAAATGACTGTCAATACATGCTTTCTTGAAGAAGAAGAGCTATTGTTTTTATTAAAGGTATTATGCATAGTGATATTGGGAGATCTGAATAGAGAAAGATGTGCTTCTAATTTGTGTGTGATATTGCAGCAACTGGCGGAGTTCTGTTGTTACTGGAGCCAAGTAAAGGGAGGTTCTGTGGTCTTTGGGACGCAACACCAGCAGAGGTGGTTTGGCAGGATTCTGAAAGTATCAACAATCTGCTCTTATTGTACTTGACACTAATACTATCCAATTAGTATTAATTTTGATGATTATTATTTTTCTACCTTCCAAGTGATCTTGGAAGAGATTTTTATAGTGTAAAGGTGGCGGCCATACTAGCATCTAGCTGCAGATAACTCTTACTAGCTAGCCTATCATCCCCAAGCTACTAGTTTTAACCCCCAGAGTTGGATTCCAACCCCAAATAAGGTTTTGGAATGAGGTAATATCCTAGGCTACTAATTTTTACTCTTCAGCCTGGATATCCCTTGACTTAGTTGAGAACAACTAAGTTGACATCCATAGGGTGGGGTCCCGTCTTGTGCATGGTCTAATGCAAAAAGCACACAGGCGGTCTTCCATCCCATTTCTCAGTGAAACAGGATGTTGTTATCCTGTCTGTATTCTGTTTGGCAGAATTGTGTCTGTTTTTGGAATCCTGAATGTCTAGCACATAATTATAAAAGCTTCTTGATTGACCAATGACCTGTAAACCGGAATGTCTCAGGTATCTTCTGGATTGCAAACTATAATAGTATTGATATATTTTCTCCATATTCTGGAATAGATGTCTTGCATCTGGCAGTGGCTTGTCTATTGTTGGCCCATGGCTTCAGTGCTGAGAATATGAATCAGTCAACCCTGATAGATCAGGATTTCCTGACAATGACCATTAAGTAAACTAAGCAACAACAAACCAAAGTAAGAGGCAACTATGACTAAAGTCAAATGAAAATTTTACTTTTAATAATCATATTTAGACATAAGAAAATAACATGTAAAATTGTCTGTCAGGGCCTACCCCACCAACAGCAATACCCAGCCGTTTGTGGGCAGCCCCAGCAAGCACAGATGGCCACATAAGAGGGTTTGACCTGCCCAAGAGGCCCTTTCTTTGTAGTTGCCTAGCTACACAGGGCTCGGGTCATACCCAGGACTCTAAATAGGGTCAAACCAAGTACCAGGGATCTGCCAAGGGTTAAGAACCCCACTAAACCTGGTAAATGGCTCAAAAAATAATAAATACAGTAGTTTTTAAACCTGTTGAGATAAAAAATTTTTTTAGTTCAGAACAAATTGTTTAAGTCATACAATAAATTTCAACCAGAATCAGTTGAAGGTCAATTTACTCAATAAAACTTCCATTTATCTAGGTCTGTGTTACAAAAATAGTCAATCACACAACAAAAATATAGTCAAATCCCAAATCCCAAAAAAGACAGTAAACAAATGTAACCATATTCAAAAAACAAACACAAACCAGTCATATTCTTGTGCAATCTACATCAAATGTGATAGTGATTATGTAATAAAAATGATACAAGCTGTCAGGAAAGACAATTTGGATGCACCTGAATTCCAAAGTACAGAACCAGAGTTGAACCCTGAACAAAACCCTTTGCAGACCGCTAGTTCCAAAGACTGGGTATCTGACAGACCACTACCAATTGACAAAGTTTTTGCCAACCCTCCAGGACCCAATCCCTTAACTACCTTACAGAGTTGTGCAAGCAAACTGCCAGTGCAAGATGCTGGGAATTTCCCTGAGATGCCAAAAACTGATACTGGCGGTTTTCTTGGTGAAATGCACAAGTCCCCCAATGAGAGTTGTTTCAAAATCCCCCAAAGCCCAGGAAGTGGCACTGAACCTGAAGTGCCACCCAACACCCAAGTCTCCAAACATAATGATTCAAAGCCTTCTTGTCCCAAAGTAGCCAGTGGCAACCCACCAGTGCCAAGCGTCACACCGCCATCTGAGACACCCAATGCCAACCCTCCCAAGTCCAGAAAACCTGATTAAGAAGTGAAGCCTGGCAGTGTGGGATAAATACCTGCCAGGCCAAGATCAATCCCCATTGTCATTTTTAAATAAAAGTTATGAGATATTGGTTTCCCAAATTATTGCCGTATTTTATCCTTGTAATCTGCCAGCTCATTTGAAGATCATCTGACCCCCCTGCCAACCCGCCAGCTATGTACTGCCCTCCAGGTGCTCCCTTTGGTCCCATCCACTTCACAGAGTACCCCTAAAGCCCAAGTACAGAGACTATACCGCCAACAACATACTAGCCCGGGACCCCTTGGCCGGAATCACTGAGAGAACCAGATACAACCGAGAAAGCCCTTGGTACATTACCAAACCCGGCCTGTTTAGAGATAAATACAACTTCCTTCCTGCCTACCAATTAGATATGGAACAACCTGTCACCCCCAAACCAATGCCTGCATGCACCGCTGAGCTTTCCCTGAATCATACCAATAAGCTATTTGGGATTTTATATATTACCCTCATGGGAGTAATAGATACTATTGGTCCCGCCTCCTGTCTGTGGTCATGGGTGTGCAATTCAATGTCCTACCTCATTAAGTTATTGCAAATCCTTTGATAGACCCTGTCCACCCAGACTTCAAACCGCCAGTTTCCAAATGCTAGTAAGCCAGTAAATTAAGGTTGGTTCCCTGACACAAGAAGAGAATAAATTTGTTCAGCTGCAAAAAGAATATTTTCTAACACAAAGCAACTCATTTTTTTGACAATCTTGGCTATTTTGGGACTCAAAAAGGAAATAGAAGTTTTCAAGAGTGGATTCACTAAAATCTACTAAGGGAACTAATACATTATTTTTAATGTACATACTTCTAAATTTGGGTATTTATGTCTGAGATAATATCTCAAATAGGAGCACACTATCAGGGATCCAGTCTTGGGCAGCTGGCCTGTTGGTTTTGAAAATCACTCAAGCTGGGTTTTTTGTGGGTAAAGCCCACCACAAGAGAGGTGCTAACTTAAAGAGATGGGGGAAGGAATTCCCCACCCAGGACCACAGGCCAGTGGCTGGGATTATAGTGTCAATCACCCCTGTGAGGGTGATATACACAATCCCAAACAGCTTGCCAGTGTGATTGGGTGGGAGGTCAGGTGAGGAGGCAGGCATAGGCTTGGGGGTCACAGGCAGTTTCATAACAAGTTTATAAGCAGACAGGTAGTTGAACTTGCCTCAAAACAATTTGGGTGGCAATAAGATCTAGAGGCCTTGACAGTTGTATCTAACTGCTGATTTTATGCAGGCCAAGAGATCTAGTTCAAGGATCTTTTCTGGAGTGTATTCCTTATACTTGGGATTTAAAGGGTACTCTGTGAAGTAGACAGGACCAAAGGGAACACCTGGAAGACAGGGATCTGCAGGTGGAAGAGAAGGAGGACCATATGATCTTGTACTGAATTTATAGAAGGCAAAGATAAAATAAGGCAGCAGCTGTGGAAGCCAAAATAACATAACCTTTATTCAAAAATGGCAATAAGTTTGGAGCGCGGGTCCTTTGGTCTATATAGCACCCCACTCCCAAACTTAATATTTTCCATGAGGGCTCATCAGGGTATTGGAAAAGGTGGGTCTGTGGGCTCTGGATGCTCTGGTTTAAAGGCGGCAAAATGGCACCTGGGCCGGGAGTTCTTTCATTAGTCAGAGATCTCAAATTTTCTACTTGATTATCTTGCTCTAGAGTTGTGGTCATGGGGTTGGGCTGCAGGACCGTGCCTCTTTCAGGGGATGGCTCTTGATTGGCCCACAAGGTGGTCTTCAAGCCCATGAAGCGGATGTTAGGAATTTTGTTGCCTCCATTAGGTGCCTTGATTACTCCTCCATTTGGTGCAATAATTCCTTTGGTTTGGCTAGTTTCACTTTTTGGGCAATTATTCTTGGCTTTAGCTTGCAGGGCTTGACCCCAGAAAAATGCAAGCAGGCAGTCCCTTAGTCCTCAGGGCCAGCAGCCAGCAGGGGCTCAGGGTCAGGGTTCAAATCCTGCCCTTGGGCCCGGGTTTCAAGGGGAAGAAAATTGTCAATACTGAAACAGAGTTAAATAAAATTAATTTTCTAGAAATACTTTTCTTTCTGTTTTTAATAGAATCTTTATTGCTTTTTGTTTAAAATGAGTTTCACCAGTGAAGATAGCTTTGACATCATCAAGGAGCAGTACCAGGAGCTACTCCAAGCTGAGGCTGCTGATCAAGGGAGAACAACCACTGTGTTTTATGTGTACATCCAATTCAATGCAAGTCAAGAGGAGTGTGAGTTATATGTATCACCAGCCCCATCTATGGGTGGCTTTTGTGAAAGCCAGTATATGCAACTGTGGTGAACTCAACTACTATGTATGTAAATCTATCATTATTTTTGGCTTAAATAATTTAAGCTAATTTTTACTAGTAATTCAGGGGGTCAAAACCAAAATTGAGATTAAAAACACTGGAAGTTGACTAAATTTAATAATTCTGTTAGTTCAAAGACCAATTTAAGGGTTAATTTATATGTAACTTTAATAAGAAAAAAACTACCTGTGTTTGACACTCTAAAAGTAAAAGTGGCCAAGTCAACACTTTTTAAGCCAAATCTTAATTTTATTAATAAAACACAATCTGTAAATTCAGAACCTAAACATAAAAATGCAGGGTTGTCAAATCCTTGGTACAAATTTCAAATCACTTTTGCAGGAAGCTCAACTGAGTAACATTAAATTATTTAATAAAATTATCCATTTAATTTGACTTTTTTGATTGATTTAAATTGGAAAATTTTAAATTCCTTGAGCAGATAACTCAACTAACAAAAGACAAAACACAACAAAAAATAGGGATAAATGAATAAGAAATGTGGGATTCTAATATACAATTTTAGATTTCTTGTATGTCTAAAAAATCATTGTAATACCTAAGTATTGAGGATAAAACTTTAGTAACATAAGATGACAGGTTAGGCGGCTTAAAGCCGTTCAAAGCATAGACAATTGGATAGAAGTTTACTGCCTGACAGAAGGCTTTGGCAAGGATGTTGCATTGTCTAAGGCTGATGGCAAGGTACAGTAGAGTAGCTGCGGGGATCACATAAGTAGCCAAGTTGGGAGTTGGGCGAGATGATGCCAGAGGTGTCCACGGGTTCAAAACCATTGAGTTGAGGTGAGTTGGCTCATTGTACAATATCTCTTTTGGTCCCTGTGGTTCAGGACCAAACTGAGTATTGGTTGGCTGGCGGCCCCCTATCCCAAGGTAAGCTGTCAAGACAGCTGTGAAGATGATGTAGTTCATCTTCTGACTTGGGGAGGGGTAATGGGTTTAGTAAGGTTACTTGCTTAGCCTGGGTAAAGGATTGATTAATGTGATAATATTGAGGAGGATATTCACTCAATGATAGCACAAACTATCATTGAGGGGTTTGTCTTTATTTATACTAGTGGACCTGCAAGGCATGATTATTGGAAAGCATAGCATTGGGGAACCAAGAGTCCAAGTTGCATCTGTTATTCCCTTTTCTGGATTGGCTTGGGTGGCTGGCAATTGAGAAGGTTTGGCTGGATCCAAGTTTGCATTGGCATAGTGCAAGTTTGGTCTTCTTCATGCATCCAAATTCATTTACTAAATTTGGTGCATGATTTAAATTGTTGAATAGCCTGTCAGTCCATTCCCCATTTAGTAGGCTCCCAAATTGGGCAGCAGTTCCTCCCAAGTTTGGCTTTGGGGAAATTGCCTTTCCTGATTTCCTTATCTGGCTAATTCCCAAAGGAGTGGATGGGGACTGGCCTGCTGGCATGGGAGGGCAAAGGCTGGCAGGTGGCTATCAGGTGGCAGGCTGGCCCATGGGTGCCTGGTTTGAGGATGGCTTGCAGGTGGGGCTGGAAAGAGTGGTGGGCGCCTGTTCAGTGGTGGTGGGCATCTGCTTAATGGCAACAAGCGCCTGCATGTTGGCAGCGGGCAACAGCTGTGGTGGTGGCAGGCTTCTGTGTGGAGGCAGTGGGGGCCCGCGCGGTGGCAGTGGACATCTTCTTGGTGGAGGCGGGTGCCTGCATGCTGACAGCAGGTGAGAGCTTGGTTGTGGCGGGCTTACACATGATGGCAGTGTGTATGTGCTTTATGGTGGCAGATGTCTGCACATTGATGGCAGATGTCTGCTTGGTGACAACAGACGTCTGCTGGGTGGCAGTGGGCGCCTTCATGTTGGCACCGGGTGACAGTTTATTGATTACACAACTGTAAGTGTCAGGAATATTCCTGACAATCATAGACAACATGTAAAAATTAATGAACATAAATTTGCGGGATTATCAAATCCAAGAACCAACTTTCAAATCAAAAATGAGATGAATTTGTAATAAATATAATTTATGGGTGTCTCAAACAGGAATTCAAATGATCTAGAGTGGATTTGTGCTAATTATTTTTAGAAATCATAGGCATTCTCAAAAATCACCCTATTTCATTTTAGGGCAGCTAAAATTTAGATCCTACTATTCACCAACTTAACATACTTAACAATGAAATTGATTAAAATATACACCCCTCTTTTTGAGTTTAATTTTTTTAAAAGATTATTAAGCCTTCTTTTAATAACAATCAAGTAAAAAAGTTATTCCCTGGCCTTGGGAAAATCATTCAGGCTAAGCTAGGTCTTCCAATAGCAAAGCATCTGTCTATGGTCATTCCCAACTGGCAGGTCCCTCCCCAATTACTACCCAAGTGTGTGTTCTTTCTCCTGTGTCCTCAATCAAGGCCCTGTTTACCCATCACACACAGACATCTGCTAACCCAAATAATGTATCAACACTAGCATCCAGAATTAGCCAATTGAGCCAAGGGGTCACCTAAGGAAGCAAGAATCCAGAAACAGCCAATTAGATGGCACCATCTGGTTCCCAAAACAAGTACATCCCAACTCAAGCCAATCAGCCTGCAAGATGCAGAAGAAAGCTAATTACCCCAGAAATTGTTCTTAAAATGGTCAAAGCACAAGGGAGGCTTATGTCCCTTGGGGAAATTGCATCTGCAATGGGTTTTTCAAAGTCCACTATGGCTGCAACCCTGTGAGCCCACACCAACTGTGGCCCCCCCTCCCAATAAGACCCCAACTGGTACCTGTACTTCAACCAATGATTAAAAAACCCATCCCCTTATTATGGCCATCATGGATTGTGTCATGCAAATGCCCTTGGTCCTGGTTTGTCTCCAACTGGGACTCCACAGCATTTTCAAAAATAAAAGAACAGTCAATTTGTGGATGCATGGAGTTAAGTTGTTGCTAGAATCTTGTCCAATCAAGTTCTCAGTGGTCCCAGTTTGGTGGATACCAACCCAATAATTAAACCATCATTAAGTTTATAAAAGGGAGAGAAATGAGGACGTGCAATAACATCATCTTCTTTCTGTACTCCAAGATTTCTGCAAATGCTCAAGATTATGGAGAAAGTGTATCTAATCTGACGTTTACAAGCGCGGCCCAAGTTTGTATCATTTTGTTGAGGTTTTACCAGAAGTTTCCCCATTGGGTGTCAATTATTACTCAACAATATCAAACACTGCAGATGGGTATGCCTACCAGACAGAGCTCAAGGACATGCTGGAGGAGTGGGCTACCCAATAAGCTGTGTATACAGTTGTAATGGGTGCTGAGATGGAACAGTAGGAATGGGCAACTAAGGTAATTAGGGCTGCAGGGCATACCTGTTGGTTCTACACCATCAAACACGCTGGCATGCATCTTGCTGGTGTATGTCTTTACACTTTTGGTTTGGCTCTCGGGCACTCAAAGCCTGCCACCTACAACAAACTATGCACCCAAATTTAGAAGGGATATGAGCTTTTCCCTTCTATATTTTCCAGGACTTTCAGATCTCATCATCTTCTATACAAGTGATAGTGATAAGTCTAGAAATGACTCCTGCCTCCCCCCACACTAATCCATTTGGTTTGTCAAGCCTGATACATTACAGAAGAAGAATTCAAGTAATTTAAGCAATCAGCTCTTTCTGCTTCTTCCCAGTCAACAAACCCTGCCTCCCCAACCCCCCATCAAGACCAAGCCACAGCCTTCAAACTCTGACTCCCAAACCACCACCCATTTCCTCCCCACTACTCTGATGCCATCCCTTTTACAGGCACAGATAAAGGCAATGTACATTCTGCCTATTCCCTCCCCTACTTTTCCTTTCATGAGTAAAGTAAAACCTTTCTTTGTTACAGCTTATTAAAATTTATATTATTTCTTCCAATTCATAATTAATAATATATTTATTTAAATTATTGACATTTCCCATATTTTAAAAAAAGTTATATAGTTGATTCTGTAATATATAATTTTTTGTATGAATATTTTTCTTTATCAATAACAAAGTAAGGACCAATAAATGTAAATAATATATTAGAATATTACAAATAGGCATTAAATATTTATATTTTGATATTACATGCATAACTCAATGCATTCTATATAATAAAATTCATTGTAGATGTGGCTTTTTCATTGTAATTTATAATTGGACTGTGTCTATATTAGGAATACATTAACACTTATTAAAAATATTGATACATAGTGCATTTTTAAGCCTGCATATTTACCTATTGATAATGATTTAGTAAAATTTATTTTTTATTTTTGAGTTAGTAATAATTCAATGGACCAATCAATCACTGTTTATGACCATTAATTGGCTGAGTTTCTTTTCTGTGGCAATTGTGCATTTCATGATAATTAGGCGCTGGTGTCCAATTGGTTAGTTTCACATTCCATTGCACAGGCAATAGGAAACATGGTTGCCACCTCAAGTCCGGGTGTGTTTGGGGTGGCAACCATGTTTCCTATTGCCTGTACAATGGGATGTGAAACTAACCAATTGGACACCAGCTGCCTAATTATCATGAAATGCACAATTGCCACAGAAAAGAAACTCAGCCAATTAATGGTCATAAACAGTGATTGATTGGTCCATTGAATTATTACTAACTCAAAAATAAAAAATAAATTTTACTAAATCATTATCAATAGGTAAATATGCAGGCTTAAAAATGCACTATGTATCAATATTTTTAATAAGTGTTAATGTATTCCTAATATAGACACAGTCCAATTATAAATTACAATGAAAAAGCCACATCTACAATGAATTTTATTATATAGAATGCATTGAGTTATGCATGTAATATCAAAATATAAATATTTAATGCCTATTTGTAATATTCTAATATATTATTTACATTTATTGGTCCTTACTTTGTTATTGATAAAGAAAAATATTCATACAAAAAATTATATATTACAGAATCAACTATATAACTTTTTTTAAAATATGGGAAATGTCAATAATTTAAATAAATATATTATTAATTATGAATTGGAAGAAATAATATAAATTTTAATAAGCTGTAACAAAGAAAGGTTTTACTTTACTCATGAAAGGAAAAGTAGGGGAGGGAATAGGCAGAATGTACATTGCCTTTATCTGTGCCTGTAAAAGGGATGGCATCAGAGTAGTGGGGAGGAAATGGGTGGTGGTTTGGGAGTCAGAGTTTGAAGGCTGTGGCTTGGTCTTGATGGGGGGTTGGGGAGGCAGGGTTTGTTGACTGGGAAGAAGCAGAAAGAGCTGATTGCTTAAATTACTTGAATTCTTCTTCTGTAATGTATCAGGCTTGACAAACCAAATGGATTAGTGTGGGGGGAGGCAGGAGTCATTTCTAGACTTATCACTATCACTTGTATAGAAGATGATGAGATCTGAAAGTCCTGGAAAATATAGAAGGGAAAAGCTCATATCCCTTCTAAATTTGGGTGCATAGTTTGTTGTAGGTGGCAGGCTTTGAGTGCCCGAGAGCCAAACCAAAAGTGTAAAGACATACACCAGCAAGATGCATGCCAGCGTGTTTGATGGTGTAGAACCAACAGGTATGCCCTGCAGCCCTAATTACCTTAGTTGCCCATTCCTACTGTTCCATCTCAGCACCCATTACAACTGTATACACAGCTTATTGGGTAGCCCACTCCTCCAGCATGTCCTTGAGCTCTGTCTGGTAGGCATACCCATCTGCAGTGTTTGATATTGTTGAGTAATAATTGACACCCAATGGGGAAACTTCTGGTAAAACCTCAACAAAATGATACAAACTTGGGCCGCGCTTGTAAACGTCAGATTAGATACACTTTCTCCATAATCTTGAGCATTTGCAGAAATCTTGGAGTACAGAAAGAAGATGATGTTATTGCACGTCCTCATTTCTCTCCCTTTTATAAACTTAATGATGGTTTAATTATTGGGTTGGTATCCACCAAACTGGGACCACTGAGAACTTGATTGGACAAGATTCTAGCAACAACTTAACTCCATGCATCCACAAATTGACTGTTCTTTTATTTTTGAAAATGCTGTGGAGTCCCAGTTGGAGACAAACCAGGACCAAGGGCATTTGCATGACACAATCCATGATGGCCATAATAAGGGGATGGGTTTTTTAATCATTGGTTGAAGTACAGGTACCAGTTGGGGTCTTATTGGGAGGGGGGCCACAGTTGGTGTGGGCTCACAGGGTTGCAGCCATAGTGGACTTTGAAAAACCCATTGCAGATGCAATTTCCCCAAGGGACATAAGCCTCCCTTGTGCTTTGACCATTTTAAGAACAGTTTCTGGGGTAATTAGCTTTCTTCTGCATCTTGCAGGCTGATTGGCTTGAGTTGGGATGTACTTGTTTTGGGAACCAGATGGTGCCATCTAATTGGCTGTTTCTGGATTCTTGCTTCCTTAGGTGACCCCTTGGCTCAATTGGCTAATTCTGGATGCTAGTGTTGATACATTATTTGGGTTAGCAGATGTCTGTGTGTGATGGGTAAACAGGGCCTTGATTGAGGACACAGGAGAAAGAACACACACTTGGGTAGTAATTGGGGAGGGACCTGCCAGTTGGGAATGACCATAGACAGATGCTTTGCTATTGGAAGACCTAGCTTAGCCTGAATGATTTTCCCAAGGCCAGGGAATAACTTTTTTACTTGATTGTTATTAAAAGAAGGCTTAATAATCTTTTAAAAAAATTAAACTCAAAAAGAGGGGTGTATATTTTAATCAATTTCATTGTTAAGTATGTTAAGTTGGTGAATAGTAGGATCTAAATTTTAGCTGCCCTAAAATGAAATAGGGTGATTTTTGAGAATGCCTATGATTTCTAAAAATAATTAGCACAAATCCACTCTAGATCATTTGAATTCCTGTTTGAGACACCCATAAATTATATTTATTTTAAATTCACCTCATTTTTGACTTGAAAGTTGGTTCTTGGATTTGACAATCCCGCAATTTTATATTCATTAATTTTTACATGGTGTCTATGATTTGTTTGAAATACAGTAAATCTCAAATTTTAAATTAGAATCCCGCATTTCTGATTCATGTATCCTGCATTTGTTTGCTGTGTTTTGTTTTTAGTTATTTGAGTTATCTGCTCAAGAGATTTGAAATTAGCCAATTTAAACAAACCAAAAAAAGTCAAATTAAATGGTTGATTTTATTAAATATTTTATTTTTCACTCAGCTGAGTTTCCCGCAAAAGTGATTCAAAATTTGGACCAAGCATTGACAAACCTGCATTTTTATGTTTAGGTTCTGAATTACAGTAGCTCCAGCTGTTCTAGATGCTCAGATATATAGTAAATGCTGGAATTGGGCTCACATGAAAATCAAAGGCATATACTTAATTTGATTTGTTTAAATTTATTCTAAAAACACATAAACTTTAAAAAAATCTCTTTGGATACCTAGCTGATCTTAATATCCAATAACTTTTTTTAAAGCTACATATAAGCTCTGTTTTTTGAATGAATTAGAAAAATAAAAATATGAAATTTTAAAATTGTTTTTCTATCTTTACTAAACTTAATAATGTTATATCACTTATTTATATTTATATTTTATTAACTTTATACTTGGAATATGAAACTTCAATTTCAATTAGATCTGATTAAAACTAATTTTAAAAAAAGAATGTAAATAGAGATTAAATTTAACATATTATGAGTAATCCTAGTCTAAAAATACAATAAAATATTTTGAATTGATATATTATATTTAATTTTATATCTGTCCTTGGACAGGGCAACCACCTAGTCCTCAAATAATTATGACTTAAAGCAAAGATTTACTTCATTAAAAAAGTACAAAAACAATCTATAACTTCTCAGGAAGCACCTCTTTTTAATGAAACTAAAGTCTGGATACTAGCTGAGAACCATAAGAAATTAGACTCAGTACATCAAGGCTCAGGAAAAGTGGTCCCATACCAATCAGATAGAGTCACCTACCTAGCAAAAATTAAGAGCTTACAAATTAAAACATGGTCAAGAAGTACCATTATAATAAAATTAGATTGAGAAAAATTCATCTTTTTTTAAGCTTCAACCAACCGCCTAACAACTCCAGAATCATCAGGCTTATGCCATGAAAACACCCTACCAGATGTTCCTGAACCACAAAGAAATCTTTAAAACTTGGAGAGAATCAGATTTGGCAAATATGAAGATCTTAATATGGCTATTAAAAAAGTATCATCCTTTACAACTTGTCTTACTTCCTGAATGCCTTCTGGAAAACCTCTCATGTATCTGAAAATACATTGATTCCTCTTCTGCTTGACAATTGCTTAATATGCAATTGCTAAATATTTGATTAATTTATCATTTCTTCTCTATTTCTTGCTTTTTCATAGCTTAAATTTTTCACTTTTAATAACATCAACTGGGTGACACTGCATCCTACCCTTAATAAAATAGCCATACATTGGATGATACCCCATTTTCAACTATCATTTTTATAATAATTTACATATATATCAATATGGCAGTAACACAACTTTGGGTACATTCTCATACAAACAATTTAATAGGTTCATGTCCAATATTTTCTGGTTTGGCTATTGATAAATTTCCTATTACATCTATCTACCCTGTGTAGTGAAGTGGCTAAATTTAGCCTCAATCTAAGCATTCAAATTGTTGAAACTGATCTATTCAGAGTTTGGTACTTGGGGTTGTGGGAAGAAAGCAGTTTAATAGGGGACAGAAAAGGAATTTAGAGTGATATATTATAAATTGATAAGGGTGAAGATTATTTTGCCACATGAGAAAGCCATTGCGCTACCAAAGAGGTGCCATAACTGTGCTATTTTAGCAGAGTTACAAGGGGGAAAATAACTGGAAACTAGATAATGTTATTTATTGTGAATATTGTTGTTATGTAGGCATTGTGAATCTGGATAATGAGAATATGATTAGGGCAATCACTTGGTTGGATTGATAGGGGGTGATTTGATCATTGTAATGAGTCAAGAAATAAATTGAGGTATTCACTGTATAGGGATTGTCATTTAGTCATGTTGCTAGTTTTGGGAATTTGAGTTGACTTCCACCTTTGGCTACAGATCACTGAAAAGTTGGATGGCGGGTCACAAAACTGCTTAGTCAGAACCTTGATGGGAGACTGAACTTGTTGTTTTGACACCCCATGGCTGAGGGTTGGCTTCCTATGTTTAAAGATCTGCTGGGAGGTAGTCAGGAGCCCAGGGCCGTACTGCATCAGAACTTGTTTGGTTGCTTGGAGGGAAGTCTTGTGTTGCTTCTGACGGGCCTTGCAGGGGCGTATTGATCATGGTGTGAAACTTTGTCTTGATTTTGTTTGCCCAGTCTTTGTACTAGGTAAGTGTTGTTGTTTACCTTCAACAAAATGATGGGGCTCACTTTCTCAGGATGTAGCTTACTTCTGTCTGTGTTCATCACCCATACTTTGTCACCAACTTTGTGCCTTACTTTAATGGGGACAAACATGTTTTGATGATGTTTCTCTTCCCTTTCCTTTTGGTCACTGTTGGAATGGAGTATTTGGGGATTAAACAGGATGGTATCTTGTCAGAAATTTCCAAATTAGGCCCAGTAAGGGCTTGAGCAATGTTTGGTTGTATTCCATAATCAAGTTCAAAAGGACTTTTTCTGATGGATCTGTTCACCCAAGTACAGCACACAAGAAGTGCAGTTGTCAATTTTTTGCGCCACTGTTCAGGTCTCTCAGAGGTGAGTTTAGTGAGGGCTTTCATGAGGCTCTTGTTCAGCTTCTCTACTCTGCCATTGGCTTGAGGGTGGTAAGGTGTTGTCACTGTGTGCTGGACCCTGTTCTTTTTGGAGTATATGTTGGTGTTTTTGGAGGTTGAAACTTTGCCTCCATTGGTGATTAGCAGTTATGGATTTCCAAATTTGCTAATAACTTCTTTGCCTATGAAGCGCTGCATGTTGTTGCCAGTGTGTGCCCTTACCACTTGCGCTACCGGCCAGAGAGTGGCAAAATTGATGGCTGTGATGATGTATTTCTTGTTGTTGTGTTTTCTGGGCATGGGGCCCACAATGTCTAGGGCCCATACCTTGAAGGGTAGCTGGGAGCAGATGGGCAACACAGACTAAGCTGGGGTCTCACTTCTTGCAAACTTCTCACACACTCCACATTGGTTGATAACTTCCTGAACATCCTGATAAAGAGTTTGCCACCCTGCTTTATGTTTAAGAAATTTTTAAAGGTTATGGCTCTTTGTATGCCCCAGTTCTCTGTGTTAATATAGGATAGTGTTGACCCTCTAGTGTGTAGGGATGTATGGAATAGTACTTCCATCTGTCATCTTGCAGTGAAGTGTTCCATATACATCTGCAAATAAGTGCTTGTTCTTGATAACTGTTTTTTGTGATGTCTGTGGTGCCCAGAGGTAACCCTTTGTCCTTGGTGCAGAGAACTAGAAGGGGCCAATCTGGGTCTAACCCATTCTCCCCTCTCATAGATCTGACATATAGACAAGAGAGTGCATCTGCCATGGCAAGTTTGGGTCCTTTCTTGTACTATATGATCATGTTAAATCCCTTGAGGAGTCCCATCCAGTGTGCCTGGTGTCTGGACAAATTGGCTTATGTTTTAAAGTAGATGAGGAATTTATGGTTGTTTAGAGTGATGAACTCTTCTTGGTGTTCCAAGTAACAGCGCCATTTAACAAGGCAGTGTACAATTGACAGTAATTCCTTGTTGTGTATGGAATAGCAACACTTGCCATCTGTTAACTTGCACGGCTTGTAGGCCACAGGAAAGAAGTTGCCATTGCTGTTCTTGATAATAGTACACCTCCAATAGAGGCATCAGAGGAATCTGTCTCCATTTGATACTCTCCATCTTGCTTGGGGTACTGGAGGATGGGAGCAGTTGTCAGCTTTTCTTTCAAAAGCCGGAAGCAGAGGTCTCTTTGTGGGGTCCATACAAACTTGGATTTGGCGCCAGTTATGGCAGATAAGAGTGCTGTCGGGACGCCACAGTTGGGGATAAAACAGCGGACGTAGGCAACCATCCCCAAGAATGTGCAAAGTTTGAAATTGTCTTTTGGCAGTGGTCTTTTACATATGGCCTGGATTTTCTAGTTTTCAGGATTGATACCGTCTTTTGAGACTACATGCTCTAAGAAGGGTAACTGTTTGTAGAAGAATTGACACTTAGAGGGCTTGGCCAACAGCTTGTGTTGTGCTAGAGTGTCAAAGACTGCTTTCAAATCCTTATGGTGTTGCTCCACTGAGGGACTGTATGCAATGATGTTATATAAGTATAATAGAGCGTGTTTGCCAATGTGAGGGGGGGAAACCTCATTAATGAAGGTGACAAAGGTTGATGGTGTGCTTGTCATCCCAAAGTTGAGCACAACATACTCATAGACCCGTATTTGGTGTAAAAGGCTGTCTTGGGTATATCTTCTTCCTTAATACAGATTTGGTTGTATCCTGCTGTCAGGTCAATCTTAGAAAAGACAGTTTCTCTGCCCAGGGCATCAAAGAGGTTGTCAATAAGTGGAAGTGGGTAACAATTCTTGATGGTGACTTCATTTAGGGTGCAATAGTCAGTAACAAGGCAGAGGGTGCCATCCTTCTTTGCCACAAATAATACAGCGGCACCAAAGAGAGACTGTGAGGGGCAGATAAGTCCTTTTTCCAGTGCCTCTTTGAGGTAAGCGCGGAGGGCGTCATCCTCATTGGGAGTGAGGCAGTAAATAGGGTGCGCCTTGGGTACTGCTCCTTTGAGTTTGATGGATTGCTGTATGTGTTTTTCTGGCAACAGTACCCATTTCTAAATTAAAAATGTCAACAGTGGCCATGTTGACACTTTTAATGTCAACACTATAGTAAAGTGACAACCCGGTTTTACTTAATGTTGTTTCCTGGATGTTGACACTTTTTTAATTAACAAAACACTTCACCCTGAAAATTTTTAATATAAATATTTTAAAATACTTTATTATACTAAAATAATTAAAGAGAGCTCAAAACTGCAATAAAAATTTACCATAAGTAATAAGAATAAGGAGATATAAGCAACTATTTTTCAGTTTACTATGTAAATTACACTCTTTATTATAAAATTATTTTTTATTACCATAAAAATTAAAATTCCAATGAAACAAAAATAAGATATTTTTATATATCATAATAACTACAAAATATAAGAAAATTCTAATTTTAATTTATTATACTTTATATAAGCATAACTGAAAATATCTCATAGCTTAAAGATATATTAAAAAATATAAGACATTTCTTACAAAACCACATTGAAACTGTATCTGAAACTTACCATTTATACCTAAAAAGATTAGTACACTATAAATAAATTAAAAAATTAAAAGTTTAAAAGTAAAAAATATACAGGCAAAGCAAGGTTTATTAAGCTAATTAAAGCCACCAGCAAGAGCAGTGGCAACATCTTCAAGGTACTTCTTTATCTCCGCAATCTTGTACTTCTTCTTCACAACCTTCTGCACGTCCTCCTGGTGGTCCTGCTCCTTGGACTTTCACTTCTTGGGGGCCACCTGGTTGTCCAGGTTGCGGAACTTGGAGACAGTCCAGGCCTGCTCCTCTTGTAGCTTGGAGAAGAACTTGTTGAACTTGGGGTTGGTCCCAAACTTCACCTTCAGGTGCTTATGATAAACCTCAAGGCTAGAGGTGGTCTTCATCTCCCCCTTGAGGCAGGCGTCTTAACAGTTCCAAGGAGCAGTGGCCCCGCTCTTACCTCTCCGGGCAGTCACCTGCTTGCCCACCCATTGGCGCTCAAAGTAATCCAAGTAGCCTTTGAAGATGGTGGAGTGCTTCTTGATATAAGCATCCTCCAGGAGGGCCTCAAAGCCAAGCCCAGTATGCCCCAGGTGGACAAAATCCAAGGCAGCAAGCTGGATCAGGGCAAAGCAGCACTTCCCCTTACCATTGTTAAGATACTTGCTGAAACGGTCCTTCTCACTTCTGAGATTCTTGACAAGGGCCTGCCAAAAATGGAAGAAGCAGCCCTGTACTTCTCCATCATAGGTGGCCTGGAAGGCTCTGAACTGAGACTGCTCAAAGTCCATAATGATCACCTTTGGCCCAAGTGAGTGCTCATGAGCTAGCTGCTCAGCGGCTATGGTTGCCTCATCTTTCTCAGCGGAGGAGGGATTTGCCCTTGTGGCGTGAGTGGGAGGGGGAGCTGGTTGACAGGAAGGGAGCTCAAAGCATCCCAGACAATCTTAAAAGCTCTGTCATAGACCTCTGTCTTGGCACCAGGAAGGAGAAATAACACAAGAGGGATAACCTGGTCATTGAACTGCCCATGCAGGACCCAAAGCTGCTTAAAGAGAGGGGGCAAGTAGCAAATGTGCCGTCGCACAGCCAGGTGGTAGCAGTGTTCAGCTGCTCCAGGTTTTGGGTTGTAGTGTAGGCTACAATTCTATCCTCCACTTCCTGCCCATTGTCATGGAGCAGGAACATCTCACCATCCTCCATCTTTTTGAGGGCATCTGAAGGATAAGGTCCTTGATGTTGGTGGCACTCTTGGCCAGGGGGTTTGAGGCTTGATGCCTATCACTCACAAACTTGACCAACTGGGTGTGAGTAGGGACTCTCTTGAGGTTGGTTGGGGAGAGGTACTTGCAAGCAAGCACAGCCAGCTGGGTGGTAGAAAGGTCTTTGGAGGTGGGCATAATCTGCACCAGATACCACTTCAGGAGGCGGGAGATGGTAGTGTTGGGCATGATGCAGGTATGCTTGCCCTTTATGGTTTGGACCAGGTCCCAGCGCTCAGTGTTGAGCCGCACTGGGCAGGAGCGTACCTCACAGATGTAATGCTGGCTCTTAAAGCCCCGGTTGGCATTGTTGCAGCTGAAGATATACCCATTGGCCACCATAGCTGGCCCACTTTTAACACTCATGATGGGGAAAAACTTGGGTAGGGTGGAAGGAACCTTGAACTTGCCATCAACATTACAGATGTTGTGGGCCACAAGAGAGTCCCAGGGGCCAGCAGGAGCATAGCGGAAGCCAGGGAAGTAATTGGAGCAGGGCTTCAAATCATCCCCAGATGAGCTTGAAGGGGGAGAGAATTTGCAGGGTTGGGAAGCAGAAGGGGGCTTATTGTGGTGCTCCTCATGTGCAGGAGACTTATCCTTGGGTAGAGTCTCTATGCCTTGCCGCTGCTTCTTGGTTGGCTCCTTGTCAGAAGCCAAGTTGTAAAAACTGTGCTCTGTAAGAGAGCCATCAGTTTCCTCTCCCCCAGTGGAATGAGCAGGGCTCTTCTCAGGAGAGAGCTCAGGGGAGGGCTTGGGGGATGGTTTGGGGGTGGCCTGCTTTGACAAGACAGGCTTCTTTTTGGTGGCTTTGGTGGGCTTGGAAGGACGCTTGGTACCCTTTGGCTGTTTGGAGGTGTTCTTATCCTAAAATAATAAGTAAAATTGTTTAAAATAAAGAAAAGTATGTAAAAAACAAACAAAACAACTTAAAAAGCATGATATATAAAAAGTAAATCTTAGATGGTTTTTATTGGCATTTAAAAGTTAAAAATTATTTGTATAGTTTTTATTTTATTAAATTTTTAAATAAAAAATTAAAAGTTAAGATATTTATGTGAAAATATTATATTTATATATAGACTTTATTTTAAAAACTAGAAAATATGAAAGAGCAAAGTCAAAAATTAAATATCAAAAAATGAGAAGTTTTTATTATATAAAACATAAAGTTTTATATGTGAGAACTGAAAAGTGTCAATATTATGAGTGACAATTAGTAACTAAAGCTGAAATTTCACTGTCAATTACAAAAATTGTAGACATTATTTTTGACAACATTATCACTATCAACGTTTTTTTAAAAATTTACAATGTTTTTTTATAGTACACTTAATTAAATTTACGTGGGCTAGCAAAAATTAACTGTTTTCTGTGTGTTTTTGTTCACATATAAAAAGTAAAAAAAAACATATGAAAATAAAAAAAGTATCAAAGTTCTTTATTCTTTTATTAAAAATAATATTTGGGTAGTGGTAATATGATATTTTATCATTGTGTATATGTGAAGTTGTTAATAAGTTGTATTCAAGTATTGAAAAGGGTAAAGTGTTGACAACATCACTTACGACATTCTTTATATAAGGTGGCATATTAATCTAGGCTTAATTGCGCCACTCTAATTTGCTTAACTCCACCCCAGGGGATGATCACAAGCAAATGAACAACATTTACAAGTGTCAACATTATTTTTAATAATAAATTCTATAGTAACTTACATAGTAAGTCACGCTTAAATTATTGGATCACTGTTAGCACCCAATCCACTAAATATATTAAAGCCGGAATAAGTGCCACATATATATTTATAACATTAATATTCCAACAATCAAATATATGTGCACTGTCTTTTTCAATATAATAATTCATTAAAAAAAATTTAAATGTGCACTTAATTTTTACTGTAGATGCTTCAGTTTTGCTATTAAAAATAAGTTCAGCTTAAAAGGTGTTGACATTGACACTTTTACGTTGTGAAAACAAATAAAAAATAAACTAATTTTTATTAGTAAATGTAAAGAAAAAATCTGGTTAAATTGAGTTTTTATTAAGCTTAATATTAAATCATGTCAAAATGGCCACAATTTTGTCATATTTTCTGGCTTTGCACCTCTGAACGCTTTTAAAAAAAATTAAGCTAGCACAACTAGCAAAAAACATAGGAGATTTAGAGTTTTGAGTCAACAGTGGCCATGTCAACAAAGTGTCAACATAGTCGCTGTTGCCAGTCAGACTATCTACCAGCCAGCCATTTTTTTGGATACAGGTGATAAGGAGCGCCTTTTGGGAAAGCTTCAAATATGGAATTAAGAAAGAAGAGAAGTATATTTTATTAGATAATACTTTAGACTTATATAGACTTGACTGTGGTGGGGATTTAGTTGGATTAAACCTAGGGGTTGGTCATGTGCTAGATGGGTTTGAGCCACTGGATACTTGGACGGTCAGGTGATATTGCTTGGTTACCATTCTTGGTATGTCAAATGGTATATTGGAAGGGGACTAAATCGGACAATGGCTGAATGTTAAGTAGGTTGGCAGTAGCCAGAATGCTTGTACATCCCGACCTTTGACACAGGTGCTTCCAAAAACTTCATGAGTGTGGATACTGCTGACTTGCTACAACTCAAGTACCACCCGGGAATGCTTTTTAGGGGTGGGAACTATCAGACGTTTCCCTCTTTCCAGCTGAAGAAGCCAGTAAACTTTGTAGTTTTGGGTCAGTCTTTTACTGTGAGGTTCTCTGTTTGCTCCTCCCTGATGTATCCTATCATTTTGGATGTGGGTTGGTGGAGAGATCATAATGTATCCACCTTACTTAAAGAAAATGTGTTACAGGTGGAACACTCTTTGGGTATATCTATTTGTATTCCACTGTTAGGTATGTCTAAAATGGAGCAATCTTCTCAGACCATTCAATTGGTTCCTGTCCCTGTCCCCGCAAGTCCAGATTTACTGGCATGTTTGCAACCCTGGTCCACGGTGTTTGACGCCACCAGAGGCAAGGTCCTTCCCAAGCACACTCAGTTTGACTTTGACTTCTAATTTACAGTTGATCTGATTTGAATTGTGTCTTCTATTACCCTTTAACCCTGAAGGAAGACACATTTTTGGAAGAATGGACTCGTGACATGTTGGCAAAGAGATACATTTTTAAAAAGGCTTTGTCAATTTGCTCTCCATTGTTGTTTGTTCAAAAGGCTGATGGGTCTCTTTGCCCTTGTGTTGACTACAGGAACTTAAATAACATCACAATCCCTGATCCCTATCCTTTACCTCTCAAAGCACAGATCTCTAGGTGTATTGAGAAGGCAAAGGTATTCTCAAAACTTGATCTGTTGAATGCTTTCAATCAAATCAGGATTGCGGAAGTAATGGAATGATTGACAGCATTCAGAACCAAGAAGGGTATCTTTCAGCTCCAGTTAATGCCTTTTGGATTGAAGAATTCTCCAGCTTGCTTTCAGCAACTAATTGATTCTGTCTTGGGGGATCTCCTGGGTGTATGTGCCATTGTGTATATGGATGATATCTTGGTGTTCTCTCCAGATGAGGAGTTGCATAAGGCCCACCTGTTGGCAGTTGTAGAACACATTCTCAAGGCCAACTTGATCATTAAAAGGAGTAATTGTGAATTCTTTAAACGTAAGGTTACCTTTCTGGGTAATATTATCTTTGAGGATGGCCACATCATTGCCCCTGACAAGGAAGCTGCGGTTTGAGAGTATGCTACGCCTGTGACAGTATCCCAACTCTGTAGTTTCTTGTGTACTTATATGTTCTTGAAGAAATTCACTCCACACTTGTCTGAGTGGCTGCCCCTTTATATTTGGCTAGTGGTAAGACAACTTTGGTCTGGACACCTGAGTGCGCAAGTGCGTTCATGGTAGCCAAGGCTCTTTTGTTGTTGTCACTTGTGTTGAGACATGTGTATCCTGAGCTTCCTTTTGTGGTTTCCACAGATGCATCCAAATATGCTGTGGCTTGTGTGTTGTTGCAGACTGCTGGCAATGGGATTGAGAGACCAGTAGGGTATTTCTCCTGGAAGATGGAGGCTTGTGAACGCAATTAAATGATTTACAACAAGGAATTGTTGGCTGTTGTGGAATTGTTAAAGCATTGGCATCACCATCTCATGTTGGCACGTCATTCATTTGTAGTAAGAAATGACCATAAAGCTCTTCTATATTATTAACAACCCAGGGTTTTGTCAGGTTGTCAAATCCAGATGGCATGGTGATCTGACAAGATACAAGTTTGGCTACAAGTTTATTAAGGGATCAGACAATCAATTGGCCAATACACTAAGCAGGAATCCTTCCTGTCTCCCAGATGCTAGCAAGGATGCCAAGTTTAACACACATACTATGATTCCAGATGAGGATGTGATGCCTTTTGTATTGTCTCCACCTGCTACACTGACTACCATGTCCTTAACTGAGGGTGCAGACCTGGACTTATATTCCAAAGTTAAGTTCCTGCAACCTCTGTCCAAAGGTTATGATAGGCTATTAGAGCTAGCATGTGCAAACCCAGTGGGTCAGCCTCAGGGTTATCATAAGATAGGTCTTGTCTATATCATCAAGGTTGCTGGTGGGTCCCAGAAGGAACTATTTGGATGAAATCATGGAGACTCATCACACCTGTCCAACAGCAGGCCACCCAGGGAAAAACAAAACAGTGGAACTAATCTGCCGTCAGTTTTCCTGGAAAGGTTTGGAAGTGCAGGTGGCAGATTTTGTTTGCAATTGTCTATTATGTGTTTGATCTAAGGAAAGCTGGAACAAGACTACAGGTTTATTGGTTCCACTGCAGCCTGCTGCAGGATCCTGGACGTCTGTGTTGGTGGATTTTATTATTGAACTTCCCAATTCCAATGGGTTTAACACAATAATGGTGGTGGTAGATTGTTTCACAAAAATGGTGCACTTTGTACCTTGCTCAACCACAATTACTTTGATGGAAATGGCTAGGTTGTTTGTGAATATAATCTTTTTCCTACATGACATCCTAATGGAGATTGTGAGTGACTGCAGGCCTCAATTCATTGCTCAGTTCTGGGAAGCTTTTACTGGGATTCTAGGTATCAAGTTGTGTTGTTCCACGGCTTTCCACCCCCAATCCAATGGACAAACAGAGAGGGTAAACCAAAGTTTGGATGTCTACCTACGTTGCTACACTAATGCGCAACAAGATGACTGGTGTGATAATCTACCCATGGCATAGTTCACATATAATAACGCCCCTCACATGTCAACTCAAGTATTGCCCTTCTATGCCAATGTGGGTTACAACCCTTCTTCTAATATGGGTCCTTTTTTGGTTAGCAACGTGGAAGCTGCAACTGATCAGGCTGCTGCATTGAAGCAGGTTCATCAGGAGCTCTAGGTTACTCTCACTGCTGCTGTGACAAATTACAAGGAATACACAGATTGCAAGCGCCATTAAGGTCCAACTTACAGGCCAGGTGATCTAGTCATGGTTGATGCTTGCAATATGAAACTGAAGGTTCTCTATTGTAAGTTAGGGCCCAAACAAGTTGGATTCTTCAAAGTTGAATGTCAAATTGGCCCCTCCGCTTATTGGCTGGATTTACCCCCTGCTTTCAAGATTTTCCACACCTTTCATGAATGTCTTCTTACTCCCTTTAAAGGTACAGAGACTCCTTCTTCCCAATCCATTCTTGTGGAGGAAGAACCTGAGTATGAGTTAAATTGTATTTTGGCTTCCTGCAAGAATTAACAACACTTGGAATATTTGGTGTCATGGAAGAGTTATCCTGATTCTGAAAACTCCTGGGTTCCCCACTACAATTGTTCTAATTCCCCAGATCTGATTAATGAGTTCTACAAGTGCAATCCCACTGCTATTGACCACCCCAAACTTACCTTGGCCACAATGAAACTCCTACCTGCCCATAAGAATTTCTCTTTATCCCATCTCCCAGATGGTGGTATTGTGCCCAGGGCTTAAGCAGAGGGTGATGTCACATTAGGTTTCATCATGCCGGGTATTATCTGCCCAAGCAAGAAGGCTCAAAAAGCCAGAAAACCTTTATCAAAATTGACCAAGTTAACAGATTTAAATCAAACGGTTGATTGGAAATGGGTTATGGCTGCTCCAGTCTGTCAGCTGAAACTGGTTCCCCGTTTCAAATTGACATTGATAAAATGGCGTAATTTGAGGGTCACCCAATATGAGCTTGTCAATCAGCATGGTTGTCAGAAACTAGTCACACAAGGGTTCTTTGCAACCTGGACCAGATACAAACTTGATGATGTGGAAGGAATAGGAGGTCAAGACTCAGGTGGTATTGCTTAGTTGCTTTTTCTGATATATATTGAATAATTTTCACTGTTTCAATTCTAAGAGTTGAGTCCTCCTAAAATTTTACTCAATAAAAATCATTTATCCCAAGTTCTAATTTACTTTTCAAAATGCATCCTGTGGTTGGGTAATATAATATATTCCGTACAATCTGATTCCCAACAGAATCATTCCCAGAAGATGGGGTCCTGCAGTTAGAACTTTGTTGTTGATGCCACCCAATGTTAATTTTGCGCTAACCAATTTTGCAGCTCCTCCCCCCATTCTTGAAACTGGAAATTGTGTTGCCTCCCAATGTCCAGAATTTTATTCTGAAGATTTGTTGATGTTGTCTCAGGTCATTTATCTTGGGCTACTTTGGTTAGTATTAATTGCTCTGTTTAATCCTGGTATCACAATTGTAAATTTTACAAAAAGATATGCAAAGCCACGTTGGTGGTTAATCATTAATTCTATGTGGATTTGGGTGGTAATTCCCCATCACTTAGAAATGGCTTCATACTATCCTGCAATTTCTGTCACACTGGACTTCTCCATTGAAGGTGGCCTCAAAGGCTCTGAACTGAGCTTGCTCAAAGTCCATTATGATAAACTTTGGCCCAAGTGAGCGTGTATGAGCTAGCTGCTCAGTGGCTATGGTGGACTCATCTTTCTCAGCAGAGGAGGGATTTGCCCTTGTGGCGTGAGTGGGAGGGGGAGCTGGTTGGTGGGAAGGGAGCTCAAAGCATCCTGGACAATCTTGAAGGCTCTGGTGTAGACTTCAGTTTTGGCACTAGGAAGGAGAAAGAAGACAAGGGGGATAACCTGGTCATTGAACTGCCCATGCAGGACTCAAAGCTGCTTGAATAGGGAGGGACAAGTAGCAAATGTGCCGTTGCACAGCCAGGTGGTAGCAGTTTTCAGATGCTCCAAGTTTTGGGTTGTGGCATAGGCTACAATCCTATCCTCCACTTCCTGCCCATTGTCATGGAGCAGGAACATCTCACCATCCTCCATCTTCTTGAGGGCATCTGTGAGGATAAGGTCCTTGATGTTGGTGGAACTCTTGGCCATGGGGTTTGAGGCTTGATGTCTATCACTTACAAACTTGACCAACTGATTGTGGGTTGGCACCCTCTTCAAGTTGGTTAGGGAGAGGTACTTGCAAGCAAGCACAGCCAGCTGGGTGGCAGAAAGATCTTTAGAGGTGGGCATCACCTGCACTAGATACCACTTGAGAAGGCGGGCTATGATGGTATTGGGCATGATGTAGGTATGCTTGCCCTTGATGGTTTGGACCTGGTCCCAGCGCTCAGTGTTGAGCTGCACTGGACAGGAGGGGTCCTCATAGGTGTAATGCCGGCTCTTGAAGCCCTGGTTGGCATTATTGCAGCTGAATATATACCCTTTGGCCACCATGGCCGGCCCACTCTTTACGCTCATGATCGGGAAGTATTTGGGCAAGGAAGAGGGAACCATGAATTTGTCGTCAATGTTGCAGATGTTGTGGGCCAACAGAGGGTCCCAGGGGCCAGCAGGAGCATGGCAGAAGCCAGGGAAGTAATTGGGGTGGGGCTTTAAATCATCCCCAGATGAGCTTGAAGGGGGGAGTTTGGTAGTAGTGGGGAAGCAGAAGGGGGCTTATTGTGTTGCTCCTCATGTGCAGGAGACTTATCCTTGGGAGGGGACTTTTTTGCCTTGCCGCCGCTTCTTGGTTGGCTCCTTGTCAGAAGCCAAGTTGTAGAAACTGTGCTCTTTAAGAGAGCTATCAGATTCCTCTCCCCCAGTGGAGTGAGCAGGGCTCTTCTCAGGAGAGGGCTCAGGGGAGGGCTTTGGGGATAGTTTGGGGGTGGCCTTCTTTGATGAGACAGGCTTCTTTTTGGTAGGTTTGGTTGGCTTTGAAGGATGCTTGGTTCCTTTGGGCTGTTTGAAAGTGATTTTTCCTAAAATAATAATTAAAATGGTTTAAAATAAAGCAATGTATGTAAAAAAATATAAAAGACAACTTAAAAAGCATAATATATAAAAAGTAAATCTTAGATGGCTTTTCTTGGCATTTAAAAGGTAAAAAATACTTGCATAGGTTTTATTTTATTATAGTTTTAAATAAAGAAATTAAAAGTTAAGATATTTATGTGAAAGTATTATATTTGAATACAAATTTTATTTTAAAAATTAGAAAATATGAAAGAGCAAAGTCAAAAATTAAATATCAAAAATGAGAAGTTTTTATTATATAAAACACAAAGTTTTATATGTGAGAACTGAAAAGCGTCGACATTATGAGTGACAATTAGTAAATAAAGCTGAAATTTCACTGTTGATTACAAAAATTGTAGGCATTATTCTTGACAACATCATCACTATCAACGTTTTTTTAAAAATTTACAATGTTTTTTTATAGTACATTTAATTAAATTTACGCGGGCTAGCAAAAATTAACCGTTTTCTGTGTGTTTTTGTTCACATATAAAAAGTAAAAAAAAACATATGAAAATAAAAAAAGTATCAAAGTTCTTTATTCTTTTATTAAAAATAATATTTGGGTAGTGGTAATATGATATTTTATCATTGTGTATATGTGAAGTTCTTAAGAAAGTTGTATTCAGTATTGAAAAGGGTAAAGTGTCGACAACGTCACTTACGACATTCTTTATATGAGGTGGCATATTAATCTAGGCTTAATTGCGCCACTCTAATTTGCTTAACTCCACCCAGGGGGATGATCACAAGCAAATAAACAACATTTACAAGTGTCAACATTATTTTTAATAATAAATTCTATAGTAACTTACATAGTAACTCACGCTTAAATTATTGAATTGCCGTTAGTCACCAATCCACTTAATATATTAAAGCCGTAATAAGTGTCACATAAATATTTTTAACATGAACATTCCAACAATCAAATGTATGTGCACTGTCTTTTTTAATATAATAATTCACCCAAAAAAATATTTTAAAATGCACACTTAATTTCTTTGTTGTAGATGCATCAGTTTTGTTATTAAAAATAAGTTATGCTTAAAAAGTGTTGCCATTGACACTTTTATGTCATGAAAACAAATAAAAAATAAACTAATTTTTATTAGTAAATGTAAAGAAAAAAATCTGGTTAAATTGAGTTTTTTATTAAGATTAATATTAAATTGTGTTGAGATGGCCACAATTTTGTTGTGTTTTCTGGGTTTGCACCCCTGAACACTTTAAAAAAAATTCAGCTAGCGCAACTAGCAAAAAACATAGGAGCTTTAGAGTTTTGAGTCAACAGTGGCCATGTCAACAAAGTGTCAACATGGCCACTGTCAACATTATTATTGTCAACATGGGTGCTGTTGCCGTTTTTCCGGTGGCAGGCCTGGTAGGGCTTCCTTGAATATTACTAGTTAGCAGGCTACAGTCTCTCAATCCTGAGGTGTGGTGTATCTTGATGGTCTTTGAAGTGTATGATCTTGTACTGGCAGGAGTCCCAGTCAAATGCCTTGAGGTTCTCCTTTTCTTTGAGAGTTTCTGTGATACGTAAAAAGATGTGGTCCCGTAAGAGCTGGTCCACAGAGTCAGGGTAGATCTGGTGATTGAACCTTTCATGTTTGATGGTCAATACAGAGGTGACCCAGTCTATGTGGGGGTTATTCTTTTGTAGCCAGTACAATGTCAAATCTAGGGAAGTCAATGATGGGTCCCTGGATGGCAGAGTGCAATTCTTTAGCGCAATAGAGAAAGGGGCAGTCTCCCGTGACATGGCAATGTGGTGTTCATCAGCTAAAAGCACATTTTTAATCTGCAAAGGATTAGTGGCTAGCTTGAACTTGTTTGCAAAGCTGCTATTGACAAGAGTATTGTCTGTGTCTGTGTCTGAGTCCAAGAGTGCTGAGCCTGTGTAACTTCAAAAGTGGAAAGGGTAAGACATCCGTTTATTGGGATGTCTGGCAACAGTGTAGAGTACTGTATCTCCTGAGGGGCCCTGGATTATTGGGCATTGGTCCATGTCTTTGGGGAAGTACTCATTGTTGGGCAAGGCAGAAGATTGGTGGGGAGAGCTTGACTTGCTTATTGCTCTCCCCAGGCTTTTTCTTTATCCTTTTTACTTTGGGTGTTGGTGACCCTAAATTGGGTGCGGTTAGCTTGGCCATTGTTTCCATCATTATGGCCATTAGCGCCTGAAGGTTTGTTATTTTCATGGTTATTGTTGTTATGCAGAGGACGTCTGGAACGTCCTTATGGGTGAGAGTCATTATTTCTTTCTCTTTTCCCAGTTTGCACTGTGTGCAGGGTGTTGAATGTTTTTTCTGCTTTCTCTGCTTCACAGTAGAGGCTTTGCAGTTTGGTTACTTGATCCAGGTTAGAGTGTCTCATTACATGCAACTTGAGGACATCATAGTACATGAGGTGTGTGACTGGGTTGTCAAAAAACCATATCTGAAGGAGCTTGTAGGCGGAGTTCCTCATGGGCTTAAGTGAGCTCCTTTACCGTACTGGTCTGGGTCAGGTTCTTCACTTGGTGTATGATCATGAGGGCTGTGTTCTTCATTACAAATATTGCCAGAAAGTCTTGGTTTAAAGTGTCCCAGTACTTCTTGGTATGTTCCTTGTGCCACTTGTTGCACCAGGCACCTGTGTTGTGAGTAAGAAAAATGGATATTTCTGCAATCCAAAAGAGTATGTGTCATTCTATTTGCGCCAGTTTGCTTTGGGCGGACTGGATCCATGCATTGATGTTGTTGACATTTGCTCCCGCAAATAATTTTAAGGCAGCACTGTAAAGACTCTGGGCTATGTGAGTGGGCATGATGCTTTTTGTCAATGACTCAGGTTGTGGTGATAGGGGTTTGAAAGAACCCTTGCGTGGATAGGGCATTAAAGGCGGAAACCAGCATTACCATGTTCTGGTACAGTATGAATCCTTCTTTTATTTTGATTCCTGGTGTGTAGAGTGTCTAGTCCACAGGGAGCTCATTGTAAATACCCAATAACTGGGGGAGTATTGTGGCCAGGTAAGGTCACAAGTTTGCCACCTGGAACCCAGTAAGTGATATAACAATTGGGTAAACCAACATTACCCATCAAAACTGTCAGGGATTCACTCCTGAGGAAGGAAGGAATCCAAGTAGTATAGAAGAGCAGAAAGATGAAACCCCACTAGAGAAGAACCAACAGTAATCCCAACCATTAAAGTGTTGGCTAGATATCCCCATAATTTGTATGAACCCAAGAAAGGGGCAAAATGGGTTAACCCATAATACACGGCAACATAGGACAATACATACCAAGGAGCACCTGGTCCAATAACTGGAGGAGGCAAAGGAGGAGACAAAGCAGGCAGAGGCGTTTTTTGTCACAGGTAGGAGGAAATTGGTGCTTGGTATAAAGTGATCCCAAGCCAAAGTTTTTGTAGTATCTTTGAATCAAATATTAGAATCAAATTCACAGCCTTCAGCAACCAGGTTCCAAAATACTAAACAGAAAAGAAGCAGAAGGAAATTCTGCTTCCAGATCTATGGGAGGTTAAATTTGAGTCTGCTAATTTACTAGGTAAACAATATAGAAGCAAGATTTATTGTCCAGAAATTGAAGTTGTTAGAGCACTGGGTAAGCTCCTAGTGCTTCTAACTAAATACTGTGATGTTTGGTGTGGGGAAGTGGAATAGTTTGTGATTTAATTTGGGCTGGGTAAGTTACCATTAATTTGCTTGCTGCTTGGTCATTTGGGTTTGACTGCTGCCAGCAGGACTGCAGGATGCAGCTTGCAGCAGCCAAACCAGATAATTGAGTTAGGAACTGCAAATTGTGAAGGATGGGATGTTGTTCTATCCAAGCTAGTGGAGTGATTGGATAATCATCTGATTTATGATTTGTTTTTGTGCTAGTTGCATTTTCCTTAGTGGCCCTCATTGCTGTTAGTGATTCATTATTGGTTTGTTTCAGTTTGACCAAGTTCTGATTGGTCAAAAGCTTGTTTTTGTGCACTGGATTTAAATCCATTGACTGTATATGCTGCTGGACCTTAACAGAACCCGTTTTTGAATTTGAATCCAAAGGTAAGTTTTTGCTTTAACTTCTAACCAACTGTTTCTTCTGCAAAGATTGTTTTGCCCAATCTGAGAGGCCCAAGTTTGAACCCCAATGTGGTTCATGATAATTAAATAATTCAAATCCAAAGCCTTGGCCTTTAAAGAATTTGTTGCCAATAATGTTGTTCACAATTTGGTTCTTTATCAAACTTAATATCATTGCACAATATTTACTATTTCCAGGTATAGAAATAATCTTGATCTCATAAAGGTGATCTAGTAACAAAGAATTCTGTACTTTCCCTGCATCCTTAATTAAAAGATTAAAGTTAGAAGGATTCCTAATACTTACAAAAACACCTGTGTGAACAGTAAAATGACCAAAATTACCGGCAGAATATGTGAGTACATAGTAAACCAAGGTATAGATTGCTATGGATTGAGTTGATTGGGGAAAAACCAGGGTGGGCCAAGAGTACTGGTTAGAGGATTTTAACTGTGCAGGCTCCTCATAATAATACTTGTTGGATGGGTTATGGAATGGCTTGTGTGGTTGAAATTTTTGTTGGTGGCCCCCAATCCCAAGGCAAGCTATGAGTACAGCCATGAAGATAAGGTGGTTCATCTCCTTAGTGCTGGAGAAGGGCAAACAAAGCTTAGTGTCTTGGACTTTCTGTTGTTTAAACTCTAGTTGATTTATGTGATATTATTGAGGGGTAATTCACTCAATGATAGCACAATCTATCATCAAGTGAATGGACTTTATTATATACTATCAGCCCTAGTAAGGCATGAATAGTGGAAAGCATTGGATGAGGAACCGCAAACACTTGGTGCTGCCTGGAATTCTCTTTCTAGAAAGGCATTAGAGGGGAGTTGTAGGCAATACATTGCCAATTCCTGGCTGGCAGTGATGATAAGAAGTGCCTTTTTTGGGGAAGCTTCAAATATAAAAGTAGGATGATAAGTAGTAAGTTTTATTGGATAATACTTTAGACTTATATAGATTTAGCTGTGGCAGGGATATTAGTTGGACAAAACCCAGGGGCTGGTCATGTGCTGGATGGGTTTGAGTTGTTGGATACCTGGACAGTCATATGATATTTGTTTGATCCCATTTCCGGTATTTCAAATGGTATATTGGAAAGGCACCAAATTGGGCAATGACTGGATGTTAGGTGTGATGGCTATAGCCGGAATACTCATACATCCAGACCCTTGACAGTGGCATAGTGGGTTTTTGGATGCTTTCATGCATCCAAATTCAGGTTCTGCAGCTACTGCATTAATTTGATTGCAGGGTAGCCTGCCAGTACCATCTGGATTTGGCAGATTCTTGTTTTGGGCAGCAGTTCCCCAATTTGGGTGTTGTGGAAATTGCCTTTTTTGGTTTCCGGTTTTGGCAATTTCCCCATTTGGTGGGGGTGGACGCCCTGCTGTGGGAGGAGTGCTGCCTGCTGCAGGCTGGCGGGTGGCTGGGTGTGCGGCCTATAAAAGCCAGAAGTTAAAGAATTAATATTCTTAATTTCTTTTTCTTCTGGCTCCTGTTTTGCGGCAGTTTCCCCAATCAGGGGGAACTGCTGCAAATATTCCTCTTGAGTTTTAGGCCCAATAACAACCAAAATGTTGTTACTTTGGTTGGGCTTTTTCAGGAATATTCCTGACACCCAGACATGATTCTTTTATATATTGGTTGACTGTGGTGAGTATGGGCAACAGGCAGAATTTTGAAGGGTAGGGTAGGATGGAGAACATACCTGTGTTACCAATGTTGTAACTGTGCTGTTTTAGCAGAGTTACAAGGGGGGAATGATTAGAAGCTAGATAACTATCTTTATTGGGAGATATGACTTAATAGTTTGAGTGAATCATGGATATCAGGAACATGATTATGGTGACCACTTGGTTGGATGGTTAGGGGGTGGCTCGATCCTGGTAATGAGTCAAGCACTAAATTGAGGCATCCACCGTATGAGATCATCATCTGCTCATGTTGCTGTTTCTGGATATTTGAGTTGACTTCCGCATTTGGCTATGGGTCACTGGGAAGTCAGATTGTGGGTCACAAACCCGCTTGGTTGAAACCTTTCTGGGGGATTGACCCTGTTGTTTTGACAATGCTAAGCTTGATTTTGATGGTTTTAATATGCAAACATTTTTTATTGATTTATTGTTATTTGGTTTTAAATCTGAAATGGGCTAATTTTGAAATTGAGTTGTGCTACAAATTTGGTGACATGTCTATTAGGACTGGCCTAATCTCCAAGATAATAACCCATTTTTAGACAAGATTGTAGTCCGATTAACCAATGTGGTACTCTACTTATCATAGTAGCATTTTTTAGTTGAGATATGAAGATTTAAAGAAACTGAGAGCTGGACATGCTAAGCTGTGCACTTGCTACTAGATTAATCACATACTTTTAGGCAAACTAATAACTGAGATTTGACTAAAATTGAGACATTGAAATCTGCATTATACAGTTCAAGTTGAGCTGCTTTAGAGAAGCTTACTAATTTGAATTGCCCTACTGAGTTAAATATATATAATAGCGTCCCAATTATGATTGATAAGGCTAGCATTGCGGAATAAGGACAGATTACATTAGAAAGGGGATGGGCTATTTTGCGTTATCCTTCATAGAAAGCATTTTGAAAAAGGAATTGGCCCCTGTAGCGTTAGAGGTGCCTGAAGGCAGGTTAGCAGAACTCGTTGACTGGTCGGCATCCCCCTAAAAGATCAATACAAGAGTATTTAAATACTTACAGTTCGAGAAGTCTTGTCAGCAGCGGTGCCAACATAGGGAAGAGGGTTGGGGAAATAGCTGGAGGCAGAGTCCATTCCTTGAAACATGGCGAAATGGGCAGCAAGAAATGCCTGTTCAGGTTGGGCAGCGACCTCTGGGGCCGAGAGAGCGGCTTGCTACAGAAGGTGAGCATGTATCAAAGACTAGCCTTACCCTGGTAGCAGAAAAAGGCAGTGGAATAATTGAGGAGTAAAACTCGCTGAGAGATTCATGCTCCTCTTCATCTTCAGCAGCATTGTCGCTAGCAATAGCCTCTAAACGAGACTGGTGGTGCGGTGGAGCATGAGGAACAATGACGGAAATTAAATCACGGGTCATTCCTCGTTGAATGGCTCCACAAAGAAAGCTTTCCCTTAGAACACGTATTTTGTTGAAGGAATCCCACCCACTTGGGACAAACACGCTTTCGCGTTCCACCATAAGCCCCCGTGTCTTGAAGTTGTTGAGATAAGAGGGAAGGATAGAAGGTGTTGGCGCAGCTTCTCCGGCTTGAGAGATCTCTCCAGAGCCTGATGCTCCAAACAGCCGATGAAGCAAGTAGTTTCGTAAGAGCGCGAAAGAGCTTGGACGATGGATCGAAGTATAGATCAGAGTGGCACCATCTAACAATGATGAGTCTATCCCTGAAGGGCCACTTACATTGTAGACAAATGGTTCGCAATGTCTGCTGAATGAAATCAAAATGGTTTTCTTTATAATCTCCTTCACGTTCCACCTGCTTAATCTTATCGGACTGAGAGTTTAGCCAAGCCCTAAAATATGATTACCTTGGTACACACAATAATAAGGGGGATTCCCAGGTTGCGACTCAAGCATCCTTGGGGAAGATTGATGGGGGAAAGAGGAGCAGTGGTCGCTGCTCGTCTATCTTCGCCAGCACTGATGGGCGCATCCTTGTAGTCTTGGATATATCGTGCCACTAATAAAGAGTTAAACATGCTTCTGTTAAAGTAGTACATAGAGTTGTGAGCTCCTCCATCATTGCCTTTCCAGTAGTATAAGCATCGGGATCATTGAGCATCCTAGGATCACAGCCGTGGTCAAGAACGTTGAGATGAGCAAGTTCAAGGAACCGAAGCCATTTTTGAATATTTTCAAGGAAAAGCCATGGCCTCCCCCAATCTAAGAATATCATTGCTGCCGATTGTCCATATTGTAACGGCCCAAGTGCAAGATTGACCAGTTTATGGAAACGAGGATGTGGGTCTGAAACTTGGTAAAAGTTGATCCTTGCCATTGAATCTAGAAAATTTTAGACTAGCCTTTTTTTACTAGTACCATCACTCTCCTCATCCTTGAGATCAATGTATGCATGTGTCAAGGCTAGTTTTGAGCTAGTTGGCAGTTCATCCAGCCTTTTAAAAAACTCCTCCTCTGAGGCAGTAGCAGGTGCTGATTCAAGCCCCCCGCCATTTGAACCTCCAGTAGGCTTATCTCGCACACGATTTTCTTGCCGAACAAAGTTCAAGAAGGTAGATTTCCCTACATTTGGCTCTCCTGGAGATAGAGTTAAGTAAAATTTAAGGAGGAAGATCTTTTTTAAACTATCATCTTAAAAAATAAGGCATTTGAGCACACGGACTTGACAAAAAATATTTTTTACAAATCCTTGAAATAAATAGAAGAAAAAGAGCTATTTTGTGTAACCTAAAAAGCAAAGGGAAAAGGATCCTTACCAAATAAGAAGACACTTCTTGTAGGAGTTGCTCTTGATGAAGCTACAGAATCTAATATCGAAGACCAAATATCCTGGGGATTTGAAGATGAAGAATTCATTGGAACAGACTTGTCAGTACTTTCTTTTTGTTCATTCTGAGATGTGGGAGGATTTGAAAACATGTCTAGACAATTTAATTATTCAAGCACACCAATACCAAGCAAGGTTTTGGTAGTATCAGTAAACTATTATAAACTGTTATTTAAATTGTAGAAAACAGCTCCCTGAGCTCAAAAAGGACACTTAACACCAAAGCTATCTACTTTAAGAAAGTTATAGTGAAACTGAGCAGGATCCAATTATTTAAATACCTCCACTTTATTGTATCAATGGAACAAAATAGGACTGTGATGGCTGACCTGACTCCCTGTCTTTCGATATCAAGTGATGTGAACGTACGACGGTACCTGTCGACAGGTGTGCCACCTAATTGGAACCTAGATACAGGCATTGTCCTATTTGCTCTTTCCAGTTCAAATGATGATTTCTACCATCTACTAGCTAACCATTTTAATTATCATTTACCTTCCAATTCAAACTACTGCAACTCACGTCTGTTAACCCTAGCCAATCACCAATAGCACCCTTGGAAGCAGCATTACCCTTGCTATCAGAAAGTTGAAGTGCCAAGCATCGAAATCCTTTTACACAAATTCAATACACTTGAAAGTAAATGATAGAAAAAAATACACTGGTTTAAGGTTCCTACTTAAAATCAATGCAGCAGCTGTTAAAGCTGCTGGGATCCATAAGTTCAACTCAGACTAGAACAAAGTTCAACTGTTGGCTTTATATCTCAGCTCCTGTAATGGGTATTTAGGCATTGACTTAAAACCTATACATCATAGGGAATTTAGCTAGCATGAGTTTGGGCACCTTGTCATGATACCAAGCACTGGAGAGGTTGCTGTTTGGCATGGGCCAGAAGGCAGAGCCCACCAGAGGATGGGAGCCAACTTGATAATTTAAGAAAGGGAGTGACCAAGAAAGGACCACAGGCCAGAGGAGGGAGCTATGGACTCCACCAAGCCAGCCAGAGTAATATAGAATACTCCAAAAAGCTGGGTGGAAGTGGTATCTGAAGAGGCAACAGAAACTTGTGGGCAGTCAGGCCACAGGGTCAGAGGAGGGGTGTAAAGTTACTCCTCCCTCTTAGGCCTCCACTTCAATTCCCACCAAATGCTTGGGGACCTCAACCAAATTGTGCTTGAACAATTATCCAAAAGTTAATTAAAAAGCTCTTGAATTAAGAATTGTGGAATTATTCCAAAGATGCCTCACCTGACCCACCCAAGAGACACCCCTGGTTAAATATCATGTGCAAGAGCAGCCAGGAGCAGTGGTAATTGCATCCAAAGCAGGTTCCTCAATTTTTAGTTGAGTCAATTTTCCTTTTTGATTATGTCTATTCAAAATTTATCAAGATTTTCCCTCCTTGAGAAATGCACTCATATTTGCTCATTTTATTGGTTGATTATTTTGGTGAAATTCAACCTTCCACCCAAATTCCCTCCCCCTTGAATGAATGCAAGAGTTGTAAAAGACCTTGCTTTGTCATTCTCTGATCTAATAAAGTTCAAAATCTTTTAGTAAAACTGGCCACTTGGTTTTATCTGCTCCTTGTGCGTTCAGTTGATTCCATCCCTCTTTGGCCTCCCAGGGATTGTTGGTGACAACCATTTGGTTGGTGCCAAAACCATGATTTTTATTATGGTTGAGAGTATGGTTATATTTCTCTTTTGCCTGCCCCCTATTCTTACAGGGGGCCATTGGTACTAAATAGGCCGGCAGGTAATTGTATTTTTCTTGGAATGGCCTGGGCTGGACAGTATACCAATGTCCTTCACAGTTGAATGTTTCTGGTACTCTAGTTCTTGCTAATGGGTCAGCAATCAGTAATTTTCTAAGGGTGAATTCAGAGTAGGCTGGGTTGGGTGAATATTCAGTAAAATGGACGGATCCAAAGAGTGCTCCTACTAGTCAGAATAATGCGGGCAGAGAGGCCACAGGATTGACAGAGGGAAGGCAGAGTCCTGTGGTACTACAGAAATAGAGTGTAGATGGTAAAATACTAGAACTAAATAAGGCAAAAATTGGGTGAACTAAAGGTTCATTCAAATTTATTATCAGAATGAAGATACCACCATCTTCAGCATTTTTGGGGTTTTTATACTACTATTTCCGGTATCTCAAGAAATTGCGGGCTTCAGGTCTGTTGGTATTCCAACTTCAGGAATGTAGCACTTGGGTTGGTATTCTGGGCTGGCTATCTCTTGATTGGTTGGCATTGGTGAATGGAAGTGGCAGTGTTATATTCTCTTGCTTCTTTTCTCTGAAGCATGCAGCCAAGCCAAATGCATCTTGGTTTGGGCGCTGGGAGCTGGTACTGGTTGATGTTCATTGGGGGGTTCAATCTTGGGTTTCAATGACACCCCTCTATAACAGGTGTTTACTTCAGCATAAGTTTGAGCCTTCAGTGATGTGCTCTTAGTAGTGGGCAGGTTCAATCTCAGGGAATCTTATTTGCTTTACAGGCTGCTTATCAAACAGCCCTCTGACTTGAGCCCAAAAAACGCAGGAAGCCAGGCTCTTGGCCCTCTGGGTTGGTGGGCCACAGAGTGCAGGATCCAGGGTCAAATTCCTGTATTTGACTTTGTTTGTCACTAAAAGGGAAATGTCATTTTTGATACACTTGGTCAAAGGAGAAGCCAGTGAGTTGGAATTTGACTGGCTATAAAATCATCACAAGTGTCAGAAATAACATTTTTTTCTCAAACCCCAAGGTTTGAGGCAAGATTTGAACAGTGGTCAAAACTGCCTGCCTGTGTGTTTTTAGGATTTAATCACCTCCAATTCAAACTGCAGATATTGTTGAGGTTGAAGTACTCAGTGCTAACCTACCAATAGTGATGCCCACCAAAAGACATAACCAAAAACTTAATGGACGCAAACAGGCCCCCATCATTGGTCTAATGAGCCTGATGTCTTCCACAGTATCCAATCAGAACCCCACACCTGAAGGAAACACATACTAGAATGCCGCCCCCAAGAATATTGCTCCATGACAGAATGATTTTGCTACCCTTCTGAAAAAATCAGCCAATGAACACCCTCTCTGTGCCTGTGCCATATTACTGCCCTCAAATGTGGGTGTTTCACCCACCTAAATTCCCATTTCCTAATCTCATGATTCCCAATTAGTAGAACTAAAGTCTGGCAGCAGGGTGCTATATGAACCCCTAGACCCTGCTCCATACTTTATTGCCTTTTTTGAATAAAGGTTATGAGATATTGATTCTCCAGAATATTGCCATATTTTATCTTAGTTATCTGCCAATTCAACTATAATCCTTCCAGCTTGCCTGCCCCACCTGTGACAATCCATATGTTTGGTGGTTTGCAGGCAGGGCTAATGTTGGTCAAGCAAAAGTTTGGTTGTTGGTTGCAGGTAGAGGCCTAGTAGGTAACAGGGGACTGCTAGGGATGGTAAAGCCTAGCTAGTAGGTAACAAAGGACTACCAGAGGCAGATGTTGCCTCCACCCAGCAGAAGATATTGGCTGCTGTGGGCTAGAGTTCTTCACCTAGCAGGGAACTGTGGCTGCAAAAGGGTGAAGAATGAGATAGCTAGCAGGGAACTTTGTCTGTTTGAGGTGGAGAAGGTTTTGGACCACTGGCAGGTCAAGCGGGCTGCCAGGGAGGAGAAGAGCTCTGAGGGCTCTACGTACCCTGATACACTTACAGGAGGTCTGTGAGCAAGCATCCTACCTAACAGACTGGTAGGGTGTCCTCATTTATGCCCCTATGGGAGCTTTTGGGGAGAACCCAGAGTGAGCATTGGAGGGTATAGATTTTCTTGGAGGTGTCATCAATGCGGTTTGCTTGGGGAAGCAAGCTGCAGAACTTGGTGTGATCAGGCCTCTGGGAAGTAAAGCTGATTACTTTGCAACTGAAAGCTCAGACTTAATCACCTGGGTGAGAAAAGACAATTGCATAGACTTTATTGATCTATGGTTGGATGGCCTAAGTGGAATGCCACTTGCAAGGGCCCAATCAAACACCAGTTCAATGTAGACTCATGCCTGGGTCTACAGGTTCTGGTAACGGGGACTGAGATAAAGAACCAAAGTGGTTCACGGAATCAGCAGATAAGACTAGTGAGAGGAACTGTTTGATCACAGAGAAGGCTAGTTGAAGGACTTTTGGTTCATATTGAAGTTTGTAACCAAAATGATTCATTGTGCAGGTGGAACCAAGATGGGTCCTAGTGAGGATAAGTGGAAGAGCTCAAAGATCATGATGCAGGAGTAGCTGGTCATGATAAAGGAGTAGCAAGAGGACTGATAAGCTGTTGAAAGACTGGAATGAGCTGTATGTTGTCTAAGATGGACTGATTGCTGGTTAAGCTGAAGAGCTGGAATATGAGCTGACTGAAGGATCAGAAGATGATGATGAAGAACTGGTGGTCCAGAGAAATGAGCCAAGATTTTGTCAAATTGATTTACTGAGGTGGTAAAATGTGGAATTTTCTGCCTTGGTTTAGTAGTAAAATCAAGAAGTAATGTGGATAGAAGTGTGGGTAAGATATCTATTTATTAAGTCCCTAGGATAGATAAAGGTATGTTGCTATGAGAGCTGGATACAAAGTTGTTTTGATGGGACGTTTTCCTTGGATTTTACAAGATTTGTAAATATATGAGGAAAACGCTGAAGAGGTACAGAAAGAACAGTTTAAATAGTATTCTACTATTTAAATTGGTTCAGGTTGAATGCAGGAAAGACTTGTGCCAGAATAATGGACCGGTTAACGCTTTGGTGTGCAAAGAGTTGTTGCTTTGAGCGGTTTGAGCTGTGGAAATTATTTTCCTAGTTGGATCCCGGTGGAACTTCAGAAATGGTCTATTTCTGCGCTAAGCATTCATTGGTTGAGTTCTGGCAGGTTTCCTGATGAAAATGATTGGTTGGAAGCCAAAAGCTTAAAGTATAAGCAAGGAAATAGTGAATTAATACTTTAAGCTTTTGAGAAAGTAAGTATGTAAGCTTAGGTTATTATAGGAAAAAGTGAGCAGCAATGGTTTAATCTTCTGAAGAAAGCCATTTTGAAGGCAAAACCTTTAGGAAAAGGACACTATAAGAAGGTGGCTGGCTGGAAAGTTACAGAGTCTTTCTGGGTCTTTGACAGGGTCTTTCTGAGGCCTTTTGAGTTTCTGCCAAGAGGTTTTTGGAAGCCTTTTGATTGCCAGCAGAAGCTTGATTGGACTGATACAAGTGGAATACCAAGGCCAATAAAGATATACAGAGAGCTGAAGCCCAAGATAATGGAGCAGGAGCCCAAGAATAAGGAGCTGGATCCTAAGCGCGGCGCCGGAGTCCAAGTTTAAGGAGCAGGAGTCCAAGACTAAGGAGCAGAAGTACAAAACTAAGGTGCAGGAGTCCAAGACCAAGTACAAGGAGTCCAAGATATTGTCAGAGGACTCCAAGTATTGGCAAATCCATATTGTTTCCTTGACCCCCTGAGCCATATACCAGAAGGTTTCTAAGGGGATCTTCCTTCTGAGAGTGAATAAAAGCCCATTTGACCCATATACATATTTCTAAGATACATTTCCCTTACTAGAGAATGACAATCCCTTCCAGTTGGTCCCTGGCTACAATTCAGGACTCACTTTGGGGACTGATGGACAGGAACCCCACACCACTGCCTGCAATTTTTTGTCCTCCAGGTGCCCCTACAACCCGTCTACTTTACAGATTACCCATTGAAACCCAAATACCAGAAATACATCTCCAAGAACATACTAACAAGCAGATTCTTGGATCATACTAAAGAGTTGACCAGATATAATAAAAAGGGAATTTCTTTTATCACTGAGCCCAACGGTTTAAAGATAAATACAACTTCCTCCCTGCCTACCAACTAGACATGAAGCTTCCTCTCACCCCCAAACCAATGCCCGTGTCTGCCTCTGAGCTCCCCCTAGATAAATCCAACAAGCTGTTTAGAATAGTTTATATCATCCTCTCAGGAGTAATTGGCATTATCATTATGGCTTATGGCCCTTGGTCTTGGGTAGGAAAATCTATGCTGTACCTCCTTAAGTTAGCACCTATCCTATGGTGGGCTCTGCCTATCTGGCCTGCAGCCTGTCTAATCCCAGAAAATGACAGACAGACCTCCCAAGGTTGGTTCCCTGACACTGCTGCCTTGTTTGCTGATGCTGTCAAAACGTTGTTGTTGTTAAAAACCATTGTAAAAAACTAAGTAAAAATCACTAAAATTAGAAGTTTGGATTTTTACAGTAGTTTTAAAAGCTATGGTAACAACCAAAAATACCTCAGATTTAAACAAAATGATTTCAGATTTAAACAAAATCCAAGTAGCACAAGATTCAAAATTCATTTTGTTGCAACTGAGTTTCCAGCCTTGCCTGCTAATGTATCTTACAATACACAGGGGGCGCTTGATGAGTTGCCCCTTGACGTATCTAACATTATGAATTAATCTGATGACAATGTCAAATGGCAGGTACTTCATCCTAATTAGGAGCATTGCCAATTTGACCTGCTGATCCCCGCACAAGTATTCCTTGGCTCCAAACCCTAAATGGAACTCCCCACTATTACACCCCCTTGTGGCTTCCCCATTTAGTATATTAATCACAATATCCTACAATAAATGATACCTTATTCTTATTATTCTGTCCTTTCCTATTGGACTGTTGTCTTCCCCAATTCCAAGTACTGAACTCTCATTGGTTCAGTTGCAACAGTGGTAGCACAGGTAGGTTTACGACCTATCTTCAAACAAAATTCCCCCAAGAAAGAACAGAGTACGGGCTGTATGGCTACTCCACAACAAGAGACGTTCCTTCCAATCCCCAAGGGGGACATCCTGAAGGTTATGTCATCTATAAAGACCAGCTAGTTCTCACCAGTGTATACAATTGGCTCCGCCTCAGACAGCGTGACGCTAGCGTCACCCTGCCACAGTTGGACCTGTCCCAACGTATGCTCAACCTCCAACTAGAGTCCTTCACTGGCGGTGTTGAAGGAGCTGACATTGTCAGCTGGCTCCAGTCCACCGAGACGCGCCTTTGTATCTGTCAGGTTCCTGAGTCCATGTGGGTTGCCACCGCATCTGGCTGTCTTACAGGGACCGCAGCTGTGTGGTTCACCAACTGGGCCAGCCAGGAGTTTGACGTCACCTGGGCAAAATTTCGAGACACTGCCAAGTCCCAATATAGTGAAACCTTCTCTCCCATCATCTTGGGGACTCCCCTCTTAGCCATCAAGCAGACTGGTTCTGTTCCCAAGTATCTTGCCGCTTGGCAACAAGCCCTTGCTGCCGCCCCCGAAGCAGTGACTGATGGGAACACCATGTTGCTCACTCTCATTGTTAATGGGTTAAAACCCCATATTTGCAAGTGGGTTCCCGTTGGCTGCTGCACCTCTATTGACGACTGCTATAAAGCCATTGTAGAGGCCAATAACCAAGCTTCAATGGGCTTCCGCCGCACCAACAATGCTCCACCCCAACCACGTCCTGCACCTAACAATGGCCAAGGTCAAGTGGGCTGTTGCCAACCTTGCCAACAAGAAAGTGCAACTAAACGCCCCCGCAAGGGGGAGCTCCAGCTAGCGCTAATTGAGGACCAGGGAAAAGCATGGGGGTTGTAGCAACAAGAGGCCTTACAACCCCAACTGACCCGTCCTCTCAGCCCTTGCCTGCAAAGAACTCCCGCGACTACAATCTTCTCAAGGTTGAAACTCTGGACGTCTTTCAGGTCCATAGTGATGACCCCGTGTTGCAAGACGCACACTCCTCAAATAAAGTAACACACTTGTCCTATCCCTTCTGTTTCCATGGGAACACCCACAAGCTACTGGTAGATACCGGGGCCAACCACATCATGGTAGATCAAGCGTTTGCTGACTCCCAGCAATTAGATTGAGTACCCAGCAGATTCAAAGCAGTACGTGTAGCTGATTCCTGCAGAATTGCCATAACCCACGAGACAGTGCCCTTCTCTGTAAGGATGGGAAACGTCCAGGTTAAGCTCTCTGGGCCAATCATGGCAGACCTCAGCCACAACGTAATTGCTGGCCTCAACTGGCTCTGGCATAACTGCCCCTACATTGACTGGGATACCTCTGTCATCACCCTCAATAGAAATGGGGTGGGTTTTCAGATTTACCCCATGGAAATGAACAAACTACTACATGACACTGTGTTTTTCAGAATGATGGAAACAGGCTCATATGATTTCAAGGGGGGAGACTAGACTTTAATCAATGTTCAGTCAAAGTTATCCGTGCAGAACCATCTGCAGTCCCTCCCTTGACATCTCCACCACCACCAGTGCTAGCTGCACTCCTCAAGTAGTACAAGGACATATTCAGTGAAACACTCAAACAACTACCTCCACCCCAGGAGATCCAGCACGCTGTAAAACTTCAAGGATTGTTACCTAAAGCACAATCATTATACTCTCTCACACCAAAGGAAGATGAAACCCTCTGCCAGCACCTTTTGGACGCGCTTGATAAGGGATTCATTTGCCCCTTGCTCTCTCCATACGGGGTGGCGGTCTTCTTTGTAGCTAAGAAGGATGGGTCCCTTTGCCTAGTCACAGACTACTGCACCCTAAATGAGGTGACAATTAAAAATAAATACCCCCTGCCGCTGATTGACAACCTGTTTGATACACTCGTAGGCGCAAAGGTCTTTAGCAAGATCAATCTCACTGCAGGGTACAACCAGGTCCGCATTGCACCAGGGGACAAGGCAAAACTGCCTTCCGCACATGCTACAGGTTGTTTGAGTGTTGTCATGAACTTTGTAATGACTAACACTCCCTCTACCTTTGCCATGTTGATGAAAAAAGCCTTTGAGGAACTGATTGGGAAGTGTGTGGTGGAGTACCTTGACAACATTATTGTCTTCAGTCAAGATCAAACCACGCACCTCCAACACCTCTGTGCTGTCCTCAACACCCTTCAGGAAAACCAGCTAAAAGCTAAACCCTCCAAATGTGAGTTTCTTGGGTCAGAGTTGTTATTCCTTGGGCACACCATCTCTGCCCAAGGGATAAGGCCTGGCCCTGCCAAAATCAAGGCAATCACTAGCATGCTGCCCCCCACTGATGTGGGCCAGGTGCGGACATTCTTGGGCATGGTTGCCTATGTACGCAAATTTATCCCCAATTGCAGGGAAATAATTGCACCTCTCACCAAGCTCCTCAATACCAAACAGCGCCTCCATTGGACCCCTGCCAGAGATCAAGCCTTTGAGACATTGAAGCAAAGGCTCACAACAGCACCAGTACTGAAGTTTCCCAACCAAAACTGACAGTACAAACTTGAGACTAACACCTCTGACAGGACCATAGGGGGCGTGCTAAGGGTAAAACTGACAATGGCGTTTTTCTCCCCATGGCCTATGAGTCCAGGAAGCTCACTGACTTGGAACAACATTATCCCATCCATGATAAAGAGCTGGCAGCCATTGTACACTGTGTTGAGAAGTGGCGCTGTTACTTGGAAGGCGCAACCTTCCCACCCTGCGTTCTGACGGACCATAAGTCACTCCAGTACTTCAACACACAGTCCCATTTGACACGCTGCCAAGCAGGATGGGTTGAACGTCTATCCCCTATCAATTATGCATCAAATATAAGCCTGGAAAGGAACTTGTCACAGCCAACACTCTTTCATGACTCTATGTAGCATCCATCACTGGGGACAACAGTTTGAACCCAGACTGGCCCATGCTCTACCTGCGCCCTGAGGCAACTCACTACAAGGGCCTTAACTTGGTCACCATCTCCAAACTGAAGGACAACAAAAGTCAGTTTGCCATCAATGCTGGGAATGTTTGCTGCCAGGCAGAGACAGGTGAGAAGACGCCTTATATTCCCACCACACAACAAGGGGACACCATCTTGCACTACCACCAAACCTCGGGTCACATCAGAGGGCATAACCTCTTTGAGATTATGAAACATAAGGTCTGGTGGCCGCTCATGCACCAAGACATCTTGGACCTCCTTGAGACGTGTGTGTTGTGTGAAAAGAATACTTCCAAACCTGCACCTCCCAAGTCTGTCCTACCCATCAAGGCTATGGAACCCTTCAAACAGTGGGCCCTCAACATTGTGGGACCGCTTCCCAAAAACAGACTGGGTAAGAAGTATATTATCACCGCTATTGACTACTTCATTTGTTGGCCAGTGGCCTGGGCCACAACCAACCACACTGCCACCACTATTACCCGCTTTATTGGCAAGAAAATTGTGGCTCGCTTTGGGCAACCCAAGCGTCTCATCACAGATGGCGGGCCCAAACTTGTTGGACACGTTGTGAAGGCATACTGCGTCAAGAATGGGCTCCAACATATAGTCACGGCCCCCTACCATCTGCAAGCCAACGGGCGTGTGGAACAGTTAAATGGCTCCCTGGTTCAATTGATTGCCAAGCTCTCACAAGAGCACCCTAACACTGCATGGACTGAACATCTTCCCACTGCCCTACTGATCCTACGAGCAAGAATCAACAGGGGCACTGGGTTCAGCCCTAACATCTTGGCCTTTGGAACACCTGACAGTCTGACAGGGGTTGAACAGGGGAAACTATGGTCCAAGGTTCCTGACAAGCCCCCCTTAGTGCCAACTCCCTCCCTGGACCAATGGCGTGCCAAAGCCCGAGAGATCAAACACAAGCGTATTGCAGGAGGGACAAAACACCTCAAAGCTAGATACGCCATAGGTGACCCTGTCTACACCCTCAATCCCAATTCTGCCAAATTAGAGCCCAACCACCTAGGGCCCTTCAAGGTAGCTGCCGTCTATGATAACCACACTACCAACTTGAGGATGCCCAGGGCAACACCAAGAAACTTCACCACAATTGCTTGCGTCCCTGCCGTGCCATCCCCACACAAAGGTTGTTTGTGCAGACCTTCCCAGACCTTCTGCAGACTCCAGTCCTGGTGTCTGACAACAAGCAGGGAGCAAGGGGGGTGTTGCAACCAAGCTTCCATCCTTGCCTGCTAACGTATCTTGCAATACACAGGGGGCGCTCAATGAGTCGCCCCTTGACGTATCTAACATTATGAATTAATCTGATGGCAATGTCAAATGGCAGGTACTTCATCCTAATTAGGAGCATTGCCAATTCAAACTGCTGATCCCTGCACAAGTTATTCCTTGGCTCCAAACCCTACATGGAACTCCCCACTATGCCACCCTCTTATGGCCTTGTGGCTTCCCCATTTAGTATATTAATTACAATATCCTACAATAAATAACACCTTATTCTTATTATTCTGTCCTTTCCTATTGGACTGTTGTCTTCCCCAATTCCAAGTACTGAACTCTCATTGGTTCAGTTGCAACAAATTAATTTATAAAATTTCAGTTAATAAATGGACTGTCAAAAAAATTCACTAGCCCATTATACAAAATTATATCAATCATCAAGCAGTGTAGTTCAAACCACAAACAAAATGAACTGACACAACAAGTGAAATGGATGGATGCTGTTCCAGAGTATATTATAATCCAATCAGGATTCATATGAGACACTGACCAAAGAACTAAAATAAAACAAAACTTGAGCAATCTAGAAACAATATTACACAAGCACAAAACAAACTGAACTCACACAATATGTGTAGTATGAGCAGCCTAAAATAGAAAAATAACAGTTTAACAGCCAATCAACAGCTATCCAATTTAGGAACAGAGGCATTTTATCAATTTTCATGGCTCCAGGTTTGTATGAAAAGGTTTTGAGAACCCTTTAAATATGGACTCAAGATTACAATAAAAATAAATCATTAAATTTTAAAATTTCTACTTTTAGTGATTTTATCCTAGGTTTTTTACAATGGTTTTTACAAGCAATATCTTTGACAGCGCAAGCAGCCAAGCCAGCTTCAATGGAGGCAAGGCTGAGAACATGGAGGCACCTGTTTATACCCAAGCCTTTGAGGCGGATAACAAGGAAGCTGACCTGTATCTGACCACTGATCCCTATGGCTTTGACTTGTTTGAGAGTCACTAAATGTCTAGCTCTGCCCCTGCTCCTGTACCCACCCCCACACAAGCTGCCCACCAACCAACCAATCAGGATGGCAACCTTGATTTGGAACAAATTTCTGCCACCAGCCAACCTGCTCCCCTACAGCCAATCAGGCTTCAGCTCCCCTGGCCCAGCGCCCCAAGCAACAAATCATCACTGCCCAAATTCTTCAGGAAATTGTGGCACTGAATCTACAGGGTCTGCCCTGGGAACAGGTTGCCACCCAGTTGCAATTTACCCAAGCTACTGTCATATGGGAATTCAACAACCTGATGAACAGGGGGAATCCAATTGGGACAGCTAAGAAGCCCAAGAAGGCTCTCAAGTCACAAATATCTGAGGCATACCCAATCATGCTTGATCTCCTCCAGTGGGATCCCAAGCTTCCCTCAACCCAGGTCCGGAAGCAGCTTGCGCACCATAACATATGAGTGTCTGAGCGCATGGTGCAGCTCTGGATGTATGGGAAGGTGGCTTTCATTCAGGTTCTTACCAATTTTTCTGGCAACCAATGGGATGGCGCTGATTATTCCCCGTATGACACCACCATCAAATCAACCCTGGTCCAATGCCTGACTAGCCTAACTGATGATGTCATGTTCATCTCCTATTACAAGCTATCAATAGCTTTTGATGATTTTGGTGAGCAAGGAAAAGCTGCTGCCAAGAATAGAAGAAAGGTCAAGAAGGGGACGTTCATTGGTGCATTTCTGGCTGTTTCAGCCAAGGGTTTTGTCTACTATCAGAAAAACCCAGATTTCATTGATGACTACTCATACAGCCACATCCTTGGTGGATTACTTGACTCCTGGGATGGCTCAAATTCCAAGTGCCGGGTTTTCTTGAGCCATCAGATGGAGAATAGCTCCACTGCCCTCGAGGCCATCCAGGGACGCGGGCACCAGGCCTCAGTCTACCCCACCAGCCATGCAGACGTCCATCTGGCTGATGTTGTCTTCTTCAACATGGGATCCATATTACGGGAGCACCGCTGTTGCAGATTGAATGGATTAGACATTAAGTTGTACATCTAGGAATTGAGCAACAGAACAGTTGCGCAATTGCTTTATTGCGTCCTGATTTTACTAAGGATAAAAACGTTTAAAACGCCTCTAAAACAGGTGTTCAAAGCGCCTTTTGAATGCGCATAAGGCATGGGCTTTACTTCTAAGGTTAATAATAGAACAACAAAGTTATTTATATCTTCTTCCTTAAGGAAAGCTGTGTGAACCCAGTTGTTCTCTTGCGTGGGACTTTCTGCTGTGCCAATCCACTCTCCTCCATTAGGGAAGTCCTTCTGTCTGTGCCTCCCTTCCCCTGGTGGCTATTCCCCTGCCTCACACTATATAAGTGCAATACTATCATAATAAACACCAGTTTTGTCTTATTATATTCTTATATTTTTCTGTCCTTACCCAGGCTGTCACTATACCACAACAGGTATAGTATTAAGATGAAGAATTATTAGACTAACTATTTATAGAAATCAGCACTCAGGCTGCATATTTTATGATAGCCACCCTCAGGCTTTCAACAACCTCTATCTTGGGGTCCTTGACCACAATTTTCTCTTTGGCCGCCAGATGGTGGCTGAATTGTTTGTGAAAATGATTTTCCATGTGAACATGGGCAACCAATCATGTAAGTATAAGCACCTTCCACCTCAGGCCACTGCCACTTACCAGCCCATCCAGCCAATGACTGATGAGGAATATGATAAGTGTTATATGGCAGCCATCATGCAAAATCCTCCTGCCTCCACCCCTGCCACCAACACCCCTAACCTGCAAGCCCAACCCACCCAATCACAGACCCCCCAGGCCAGCACTGCCTCTACATCTTCCTTCCCGCGTTATTCTGCCTCCTAGGCATAACTCTCCCCTGCCCCAATAAACCCCTGTCACCAAACATTTTCTTTTATATTATCTTTTTTTGAATTTCAATTGTTCATGTTCTCTTTGTTTATAGTTTGTTTTATTCTTTATGTTCAGCTTATTTCTATAAAATCATATATTTACTATGTTATGTATATACATCCAGAACACAGTTATTTTTAGCACTTAAACATAGCCCCTTATGAAAATATTAATAAAAATTTGGTGATCAGCTAAATTTGAATTAGAAAACTATAGTGTTAACTGTTTTTAGATAAAGTTGTTACTGATCTAAATTCAAAACCTTAATGATAAACTTTAAGCCAATCAGAAGCTGAGTGATAAAGTGATTGTTGTGACATAAAGGGTCATTCAATAATTCTTTGATGCATGTGCACTAATTAATATGATTGGCTGGATCTTTTGCCATTGTACGCCATTGCCGCTGGAGCAAGTTGTTGGTGGACTAGTGCTAACCCAGTAGCTGATTGGGCACTAGTCCACCAACAACTTGCCACAGCAGCAATGGCGTACAATGACAAAAGATCCAGCCAATCATATTAATTAGTGCACATGCATCAAAAAATTATTGAATGACCCTTTATGTCACAAAAAGCACTTTATCACTTGGCTCCTGATTGGCTTAAAGTTTATCATTAAGGTTTTGAATTTGGATCAGTAACAACTTTATCTAAAAACAGTTAACACTATAATTTTCTAATTCAAATTTAGCTGATCATCAAATTGTTGTTGATATTTTTACAAGGGGCTATGTCAAACGCCAAAAATAATATGGTAATCAAGGAAACAATGCCAACACAAAGCAAACAACACATATCAAGATGAGCGTAAAACATATACAAAATGGGTAAAAAGATGGGATAATGTAGTAGATGGGAAAAAAAAGGAATAAACAAAGAGGAAACAGTATCAAAATAATACAGAATTTATTGGGGCAAAAGCTGTAAAAACATATGGAAGGGTTAGTAAAAAATCAATGAGAGAATTGGAGAAGCTTCTGAAGGATCTTGACTTGGAAATTGCCAAAATAAAGGACATTGACCGCAAGTTCAAAGCCAAAGTGAAGCCTGCCGTCCTCACTGGGGACAAAATTGACAAGGTATTGGCCAAGGCACTTATGGCCAAAATACCTGACACCCCAGAGAAGACCATTGAGTGTCTTCTCAGCATCCAGAAGACAGTGGTGGAGGGCCTGCAATTTAAAGCATACAATCTTTCTGCGCTGTCTGTCTGGGTTGATGACCCAGAGATGTATGAACATCTCAAACCTGCCAAGCGTGCCAGGGCAGAGGATACCAAATTTCCTGTGCAATTGATTGCGCCAAGAATGGCTAAGCCGGCCAAGGCTGTGGGCAAGGAAGAAACACAAGAAGGTAGCCTAAAAAACAAAATTAATAAATTTTCAAAAAACTTACCTTTTTTTTAGAAAATGTAGATGGCAAACTCTGCCAAGTCCTGGTCCCCTTTGTCCTGGTCACCTTTTATGCAAATTATGCCACTCATGTGGCAAAGCAGCTATTTCTGTCCCCCCCTGTTGTGCAGAAGCTGGAGGACTGTATCCACAGGTCCTTTCTGATGTTGCAGGAGGCGTTAGCAGAACTTACACATGCCAAGTGCATCTGAGTGGGCAGTTACTGCCTACAAGGATGCCCAACTGGTCCGCCTGGACCTGGTATCCCTCAGTGGAGTTTACTGTGTAAAGTCCATTGAGCTTGTTTGGGACATCCTGGTGACACTCCCATTCAACAATGTACCAGAGATGGGCTGGGCCCATGCAGCTGCTTGCTTCTGCTACCCCTTGGAGCACACAATTTCTTACCTATTGGAGAACTTTGGGCATGTGGTAGGAAAACTGGCTGTTGCAAACGCAACAGCTGTTAAGAAGACAAAAATCCTCCTTGCCAACTTTGGGTTGGCCTGGAGTGCCAACAAGACAGGGCACCCTGCAGCCATGAAGCTGACCTTTGCAAATACCAGGCACAACAAGAAGATCAGCACGGTCTATAATAAACTGTGTGAGTGCACAGAAGCCTTTGCTGGGCAAAGGCTTCATCTGGTTGTTTACCTGGGGTTCCTATTCTACTTTGGGATGGGCGCGTCTATAGAGGACCTGGACGGGGTCCTTCTGGGAATTGACAAGGCCCGGCTTGCACTCAACAGGAAGAAGGCCCCCCCCTGGATACAACTCAGTAGACCATGTAATCCAAGACGCCCTGGTCCTGACTGGGATATACGGGTTTGTAGCCCTGCCTGAAAAGCTGCTGCTTCACTCCCACTTGACCCTACTGCCTTTCACCAGCAGGAGAGAGTATTTCAATAAGGGCGTATCCACTGTTCATAGTGTGGCAGTGGAGGTTGGCGCCACCTCCATTGCAGGGTGGGTACATACCAAAGAACCCACTACAGGCGCAAACAATAAAAATATGATTCCAATGAATTTTATTACAATTTATAGTATTTTATTTTAATAAATTTTTATAATTTTTATTTCAGCAAACCAGTTTTGAAAAATATATCACAGAAACAGTTTTCATAAAAGCATAAAATTATATGTTAATAAAATAAATTCTGTCAAAACTGCAGGCTTGACCCGCCAGCAAGGTTCCAACCAAGCGGGTTTGTGACCCGCAATCTGATATTTGGTCACCCAAAGCCAGACTAGGAAGTCAACTCAAATTACCAAATCCAACAACATGAACAGATGATGATTCTTCACAGTGGATACCTCAATTTGGTGCTTGACTCACTATCAGGATCAAGCCACCCCTTCTTCCATCCAGCCGCGTGATCACCAATCTTGTTCCTACTATCCTTGATTCACATGAACTATATAATCATTATCTCTCAATAAAGATTATTATATAGCTTCTAAATATTTTCCCCATGTAACTCTGCTAAAACAGCACAGTTACAACATTGATAGCACAGGTAGGTTCTCCATCCTACCTTATCTTGAAAAAAATTCCGCCTTTTGCCCGCACGTGCCGCGGCCAACAAATCCTTGACAGAATTATGTCTGGCCTCCTGCCCAACTGGACTCCGTATACTCCTGGTACCAAGATACCTGATGGTTTTGTCCTCTACCAAAACACAGTGATCCCCCTACCTGCCTGTAAATGCCCTGTCTGCCCAAGGGTTCTTTCAGGCACCTTCCTCCATACTGCAACCAGCTGACAAAACCACCATGCCCGCCTATGATGCACAAAGTCTTTGCAGCACTGACTTGGAGCCCTTTGCCAGGGCCAAGGACAACAATGCTGCCGCATGGATCCAGTCCGCCCAAAGCAAGCTGGCCCAAATGGAATGCCCACAGCAATCCTGGATTGCGGAGATTTCCATTTGCCTGACCCATGACGCTGGCACCTGGTGTAACAAGTGGCACAAAGAACACACTGACAAAAGCTGGGAAACCTTTTGTACCTACTGCTCTAAAAGGTTGTTGGGCTTAATAAGTACTTAGATATGTGAGCACCAGGCAAAGTGGAGTACAACAGAATATGCCTTGCCAGCATAAAACTGAGGAATTGCTGACTATTGTCAATATATGAAGATCATAGTATTAACAACAGCAAAATAGGTTCAGGTGTTGGCCGGAAACAGAGCAACAGAACAGGATACAGAGTTGGTGTATAGTAGTCAGTCAGATACCAGATAGACATATATACTTGAGAAGGGATTCAGTTGTCAGTTGGCAACAAGACAACAGAGTTGGAACAGGGCTGGCAGAGGAATGGGTGTATGTTAATCAGTTGGAATCCAGACAGACAATAGATACTGGGGAAGGGGAAAGAGAGGATTCAGAATGGATAAGTGGCATACAGCAGACTTATGATTCCTAGGTGTCTCTATATTAACAGTGCTGAAAACACAAGCTCAACATCTGTTTGTAGCTTACAGGAGCTATCATGGTTGTACAGACCCAAGGTCTGCACCTCTGCAAAGGCAGTTGACAAGTAACTTATCCAAGTTAAAGGAGAAACAACAGTATTTGGTTTACAATAAAAGGTCTCTAATTTATTACATCATTCAAGTGAAGATTATATAGGCATTTGTGAGATGATAGCCAACTGAAATGTTGATCAACAATATGGAATATTGATGATCAATCAAGTTAGTTGCTACAGTTTCATGTGGAGATTATAACTGACAAGAGTGGTTGTAATTTAGATCATCAGTGTAAGCTGTCAACTGGTTGTTCCAAAGGCAATTGAGGCAAATTGGGTATAATCTGGACAGATTATGAAACAGACAGTTTAACAGATCACTTATACTTAATCTGACCAACAGATATGACATGTGGAATAATCTGGCCAACATCTTTGACCTATAGACTTGTATGGCCAACAGATAAAGATTAAAGCTTCCTATGGACAACAGGAAATGCCTATAGAAGCGCATGGACAACAGATGCAGTCTATATCCTTTTATGGCCAACAGAACGCCTATAGCATTGTATGGCCAACAGATGAGGCCTATAGCCTTATATGACCAACAGGTAAGGCCTATAGCCTTGTATGTCCAACAGATGATGCCTATAGAGTCCTGTGACTAACAGGTATGGCCCATAGCCTTCTGTGGCCGACAGGTATGACTCATGGACTTCTATAGCCGACAGCTAAAGCCTAAAGCTTTATATGGACAACAGATAAGGCCTATAGCCTATTCTGGCTAATAGAAGATGGTAAATAGCGTCATAGCTCATAGCTATTTCACCACACCTTTAAAAGGGACTTCTTGGCAAGGTTTTTGCCCAAGGATAAAGAACTCATGCTCATACACCAAGTAAAGAACCTGACCCAGACAGGCACCGTTAAAGAACTCACCCGCGCCTACAAGGAACTCTGTCTCTGTGCCCCATCCAACATGGCCTTTGACACCCCAGCTACACACCTCATGTACTATGACTCCCTCAAGTTGCACTTAATGAGAAATGTGAACCTGGACCAGGTAACCAACCTGCAAAGCCTGTACTGTGAAGCAGAGAAAGCGGAACAAACATCCAACGCTCTACACAAGGCACAGACTGGGAAACAAGAAAGGCCCAAGGACTCCCATCCAAGCGGGCGCTCCTCTCAACCACTTCCTGGAGGCAACAGCAACAACAACCACAAACCCACAGGTCAAATGGGAATGGAGATGGAAATAACAGCCAGTCAAATTATACCCATTTCTGTGTCACTGCCACCCAAGGCAACCAAGATGAGGGAAAAGCCCGGGGAGAGCACTAAGCAAGCCAAGCTCTCCCCACGCAACTCCTGACTTGTCTAACAACAAATACCAACCCAAGGACGTGGACCAATGCCCAATGATCCAAGTGCCCTTGGAAGACCCAGTACTTTACACCATTGCCAGACATCCCAATAAATTGATGTCTTACCCTTTCCGCTTTTGCAGTTACACAAGTTCAGCACTCCTAGACTTGGGCGCAGATTGAACTTTAGTCAACAGCAGCTTTGTGGATAAATTCAAGCTGGCCACTAATCCTTTGCGGCTTAAAAACGTGGTCCTGGCTGATGAACATCACATTGCTGTGACAAAGGAAACTTCTCCCTTCTCTGTTATGCTTGAGAACCTCCACTCCACCATCCAAGGTCCCATCATTGACTTCCCTAAGTTTGACATTGTACTGGGACTAGACTGGTTACAGAAAAACAACCCCCATGTGGACTGGGCAACCTCTGTGTTGACCATCAAGCGTGAAGGCGTCAACCATCAGATCTATCCTGACTCTGTGGACCAACTCCTACGTGACCACGTCTTTGTACGCATCACAGAGACTTTGAACAAGAAGGAAAACCTGAAAGCAATTGACTGGGATTCCTGTCAGTATGAAATCATACACTTCAAGGACCACCAGGATACCTCCACGCCTCAAGATTACAACATTGTGGCCCGGCACCCAGAAATCTTTAAGGAGGCATTACCTGGGCAACCCCCTGAGAAACACATCCAAAACTCTATCCAACTCAAGGGGGCTTTACCCAAGGCACGCCCCATCTATTGACTGACCCCAAACAAGGACAACACCCTGTGCGCCTATCTCAAGGAGGCACTGGAAAAAGGACTTATCCGCCCCTCACAGTCCCCCTTTGGGGCCGCCATATTCTTTGTGGCTAAAAAGGACGGTACCTTACGCCTGGTCACAGACTACTGCGCCCTAAACAAAGTAATCATTAAGAATTGTTACCCACTGCCACTGATTGACAACCTCTTCAACGCCTTGGGAGGAGCCACCGTCTTCTCCAAGATTGATCTAACTTCAGGCTACAATAAGATTCATATCAAGGAGGAAGACATCCCCAAGACAGCCTTCCGCACTAAGTACGGTTCCTAAAAATGTGTGGTACTCAACTTTGGCATGACCAATGCCCCGTCTACCTTTGTAACCTTCATGAACAAAGTGTTTGCACCACATATAGGCAGACATGCCCTAGTGTACCTGGACAATATTATTGTCTACAGCCCCTTGGTGAAACAGCACCACAAAGACCTGGAGAAAGTCTTTGCAATCTTGGCACAGCACAAACTGTTGGCCAAGCCCTCCAAGTGCCAGTTCTTCCAGGAGCAACTACCCTTCTTGGGACACATAGTCTCAAAGGACGGCATCAAACCCAACAGTCAAACAATACAAGCCATCTGCAAGATGCCACCTCCCAAGGACAAGTCAGAACTACACACCTTCTTGGGAATAGTGGCCTATGTACAACGCTTCATACCCAACTGTGGCGTCTTGACCGCCCCCTTGTCCGCCATAACAGGCGCCAAGTCTAAGTTCACATGAACCCCTCAACGTGACCTCTGTTTTAGACGTCTCAAAGAAAAGCTCACAACAGCTCCCATCTTACAATATCCTAAACAAGACGGAGAGTACCAGATGGAAACCAACGCCTCAGATACATCCATTGGGAGATTACTACAAATTAAGAATAGTGATGGTGACTTCCTGCCTGTAGCCTACAAGTTGCGCAAACTGACAGATGGCAAGTGTTGATACCCAATCCACAACAAAGAACTACTGGCCATTGTACACTGCCTAGTCAAATGGTGCTGTTACCTGGAACAGCAGGAAGAATTCACGGTACTAAACAATCACAAGTTGTCCATCTATTTCAAGACACAAGCAAACCTGTTATGCCGCCAAGCGCAGTGGATGGAAATATTAGAAAGGTTTAACATGCTCATCCAATATAAGCCCAGGGCCAAGCTTGCCATGGCAGACGCCCTGTCCCGTCTGTATGTCTGCGCTTCAAGGGGAGAGAATGGGCTTGACCCAGACTGGCCTCTCCTAGTGCTACGTACAAAAGACAAAGGGTTTCCTGCAGGCACAACCAACATCACCAGAGAAACGGTCATCAAGAATGAACATCTCTTTGCTGATGTATACAGGACTCATCACAGAAAAATGTCGGATGGCACAACCATTCCCTACATTCCCACACATCAACAAGTTGATACCATTCTTTGCTACCACAGAGATCTTGGACATACTAAGAGCCAAAATCTATATGAATTCTTAAAGCATAAAGCCTGGTGACCAACCTTATACCGCAATGTCCAGGAAGTGTTAGAACAGTGCGAGGTCTGTGAAAAGTTTGCCAAAAGCAAAACCCTGCCTAAGTTAGTACTTCCCATTCAAACCCAACTACTGTTCAAAGTATGGGCTCTTGACATTGTGGGCCCCATGCCAGGAAAGCACAACAACAAAAAATACATCATAAGAGCCATTGATTTTGTGACAAGGTGGCCAGTAGCCCAAGTGGTGAAAACACACACCAGTAACAACGTCCAACAATTCATTGGCCAGGAGATAATCAGCAAGTTTGGAGAGCCAGAACTCCTGATAACTGATGGAGGGAAAGAATTAACCTCCAAAAACACCAAGGTATACCTTGCTAAAAATGGGGTCAAACATACCGTGACAACACCATATCATCCACAGGCCAATGGACGCATGGAGCGGCTTAATGATAGCCTCATGCAAGCCCTAGCCAAACTCACTGCCGGGAGACCTGAAGACTGGTATAAGCAGCTACCAACTGCGTTACTTGTGTGCCAAACCCAAATGAACAGATCCACTGGGAAAAGCCCATTTGAACTGGTGTATGGCACACAGCCAAATATCATTCAAGCATTTACAGGACCTAAACAGGAAATACCAAGTCAAGTCCCCCTTGCTCTGATCCTCAAGTAGTAGAGGCCAACAGCAAACAAGCAGCCAAAGAAAAGGAACGCTTACAAAAGACATTTGTTCCCATCTGCAATAGACATGAAGTTGGGGACAAAGTTTGGGTCATGAATGTTGACAAGAGCAAACTACAACCCAAAAAAGTAGAGCCAGCAATCATTCTGAAGGTAAACAACAATAACACTTACCTTGTGCAAAGGCTTGGAAAATGTAAACAAGACAAGACCTTACACCATGATTGCCTACGACCCTGCAAAGCAAGACAGAAACAACAAGAAACTGCCCTGCCTGCCACCAAACAACAACTGATTCAATACGGCGCCTGGGCTCCTGACAACCTGCCCCCAGAGGAGGCTGACCTTCAGCCAGGGGGTGTCAAAACCGCAGGCTCAACCCGCCAGCAAGGTTCCAACCAAGTGGGTTTGTGACCCGCAATCTGATTATCTGGTCACCCAAAGCCAGACTAGGAAGTCAACTCAAATTACCAAATCCAACAACATGAACAGATGATGATCCTTCATAGTGGATACCTCAATTTGGCGTTTGACTCACTATCAGGATCAAGCCACCCCCTTCTTTCATCCAGCTGTGTGATCACCAATCTTGTTCCTACTATCCTTGATTCACATGAACTATATAATCATTATCTCTCAATAAAGATTATTATCTAGCTTCTAAATATTTTTTCCCTGTGTAACTCTGCTAAAACAGCACAGTTACAACAATTCTAACTTGTACATTTTACATTTAATTTTTTTAAAACTATTTTTATATTTATTTGACCAAAGTGATTAAAATATTTTTGCGTAATCCAGTATTGAGCATTTGGGATTACCTCAGATGGCATAATAAAATAATATATAATAAAATAAATAAATTACTTACATCTATTGATGGATCTTCTGAATGTGATTGTGGGCGTGGAAACATCTAAATATAAAATGATAATTAATAAATCTTAAATAGTAAGAGAATATAAAAAATTGGACACACTAAGCCTTTAATTGATTGGAAGTTTGACTAGGCTTGCAGGGATGAACAAATCAGTGTGGCAATAGAATTTGGCCACAGTCTCAGCTGGGAGGGTGTGGATCCCGGCCTACAGCAAATTAAAGAGGTCCTTGGTCCCAGTTGGGGTTCCTCACTTGACAACTTGCTTGAGCCACCCAAAGACTTCCTTGATGGGATTTAAGAAGGGCAAATAGGCTGGGAGGAAGAGAAGGTGTAGATTTGCCGTGGCCAATTGCTGGGGGCCCACAGCAATGCTGGTGTCAACCATTGGGAATTCCTTGAGAATATCAGCCACTTTGTGGAGACCAACATTGTCCAACACAATGACATTAGTGAAGCCAGGGCTTGTGCGCCTCAGCTGCCCCTGGACCAATTGGAGAAATGATAGAAAGGTCCTGCTGTTATGAAAACCCAATATCATTTGGTAGAGCTCAACCCCCTTTGGACTGAGGAGAGCCACCATTGAGTAGGCTGTGGCGCGGACTGCAGCACACCAAGCCATCCCGTCATTGGAGCCTTTGGGGACATACCCATTGCATATTGATGAGGCAAATGCCAATTTGTCAAATTATAAATTTTGACCGTTCCCTTGGCTTTGAGGAAAGTGTACACCTCTGCGTAGTTTTTCTGGACGTCAATGTTGGCTGGGCTGTTTCTGTTGTAGGGGGATACCCCGAGCTTTTTCCAAGAAAATCACATTCCCTTCACCAGATGGTAGTAAAAGTAAATTGAGGCCTCAATCCCAAAAGTAGATTTAACCATGGCCTGTATATTTGCCATTTAAAGATGGCAGTCCCAGGTGATCCACTGGCAGATTGCCCATTTGTGCTCCTTGGTGAGCATGGTAGAAACACGCAAGGATTTCTCTGCGGCAAGGACACAACCAGTATTAATGAATTTTTGGAAGGTATTGCTGGCGTACTTGGGATCTGCTCCAACAAGGGCTGTGGCTGCCTTGTAATCAACTAATTCTTTTATTAGCTTAAGCAGGATGATGTGTTTGATGTTGAGGATGCGCTTCTGGGTGGGCTTTTTAGCGGTGGGGATTGAATGGTTGGCATTGGGCACAACATAGGGCATAGGTACCCTGGTATAAAAGGCTGCAACCTTTTTTAACACCGCTGTCCCTCATTGGTTTGATAGAACTTGGGCTCCTTGTCATCCTCCTGATTGTCATCACTGACGTAGGGCCTGTAGCTATTATCAAGTACAGACTTCACCTTCTCCAGAATGGCTGACGGGACCAACTCTTGCTGGTACACAACGTCAAACACATACAAAGTAAGTACTACCTCCTTGTTTCTAACTTTCTTTGTAGTGGTGACCTTGGTTGGCTTCCAGGTCAGCTTTGGGGCCTGAGGGTTTATGCTCTGCACCCTAGGAGCTTGTGCTCCTTGAACCGGCTGTGTCAGTGCAGCATCACTATGGAACTCTCCTCTCCCGTCTCCTCCTTGAGTAGGCACTTGGGTTGCATTAACTCTATTCTTTGACCTGTGGGGGCAACTGCAACTGCGGCGCACAACAGGTGTATTGGTACTCTGTTGTTGTGTTCCTTCCATTTTAAGAATTTAATAAAATACTAATTAACTTTCAATTAAGTTACTCCCTTTTTTTTGCTTTTATCTGAATATGGATATTTAATTAAACTTTTCCCACCCAATATCCCAATTATAGATTTTTTATTTCTTAATTAGTTGTTTTTGGTTTTACAACGCCCATTTTAGAATACTCAAAAAAAATCCACCCATTTTCCTAGATTTTAATGCCACATTCAAACACCCAACACAATATTCTTAAAATTTATGTTTCATATATTTTGTCTTATTTTAGATACCTTGGTATCATTCATGATTACAATCCATTGCACACATTGTGTGAGTGATTTTGTTTACATAGTGAGTTGTTATTGTGTTACGTTTTTGGTTTGTGTTTTGACACACCTTGCTTGGGTGTATTTTGTCACCAATTCACATAGTAAATATATGTACACCAAAAGTCAACTCACACCATTTTTTTGTGAATTAATGTATTTTGGATTGTATTTTGAATGGTTTTGCTTTGTTTGTGAGCCCTTTGTTGCTGTGTTGACTCATTCTGCCCATTAATGCCAATAAACCCTGTTAACAGAGTGTATTTTTTAACCTGAGAGTTGGATTTTGTTTAAATCTGAAATCATTTTGTTTAAATCTGAGGTATTTTTGGTTGTTGCCATAGCTTTTAAAACTACTGTATTGTCTGATTTTTATTGTAATCCTGGGTCCTGATTTGGATTGCTCCTAAAGCCTTTACTGTCAGAGAGCCAGCCTGCAGTGGGTTCAGGGGAACTTTTGGGAAGACAGCCAGTGGGCCTGGAGGAAAGGGCACACCACAGGATGGGAGCTAACTTTAAAATATAGAAGAATGATTTTCCAAGAAGGGCCCAAGGCCCATTAGTGGACACCATAGAATTAAATAGTCCAGTGAGCGTTTTGTAGAGGATGCCAAATAACTGGGTGAAGGTTGATTCATTGGCAGCCATAGTTTCTTGCAGTGGCAGGGCCTCAAGGTCACAGGAAAAGTCATAGGCACTAAGTAGGCAGGCAGGAAGGTAGTTGTATTTATCCCAGAATAGTAATTGTTGTGTAATATCCCAGGTTCCTTCACGTCCAATTTGTTCAGGATCTAAGGTTCTGGCTTCAGAGTCATAGATTAGAATTTCTTCTAAGGTGAACTCTGAATAAGCAGGATTAGGATGATATTCTGTGAAATCTACCAGGACATAAGGTGCTCCTGGTAGACAGTATAACTTGGGCAGCTTGTTTGCAGTTTCTTGGGGTTGGCTGGTAGAAGATGCGGAGCCAGAGAAATCAATATGCAAATGAAAAAGTGTTAAAATTAGATATGCAATAACAGAGAGAACCAGAGGTTTATAACACTTTATTTCAAAAATGACAATGAGAAACTTTCTGCGGCCCCAGAGTATAAGTATGTCCATCTAATATAGAAAAACTTTTGCAGAACCCTTTGGGCTGGGTGGTAGCATTTATCAGGGTTTGGGAATCTTTGGTGGCATCTGGAATTGTTGACTTGTCATTGTCTGGGTTTGGGTGGAGAATCTTTATTTCCCTCTTTGAGGCAGAGGATTTGTCATCATCTGGTAGACCTTGTTTTTGGGGTAATTTGTGCAATGCTCTGTTGACAGGGGCCAGCTGTTTATGATAATATTGTTTATGTGAGTGCTTCTATTAGCTAGGCCAGAGGGGTCAATAAACAGGCATAATGTGCATGTAATTTGCACCTCATCAGTTTGGTTCAGAGGCTTCTCCAAATTCAAATCTGTTCCTGGTTCAAGCCCAAAAAACGCGGGCAGCTGCACAGCAGGGCTTGTGGGCTGGTAGCCTGTGGGGGTTCAGGGTTTGAATCCCAGGAATTATGTTCTTTCTTGTAAATAGAATGCATATTACTGTCACTTGTGACATTTACACACAAACAAAGAGCCTTGAAAATCAATAAGATGCCACTGTTCCCAAATTAGATAGCTGTTAATTAGCTGCTGAAATGTTCTTTTTTATTTTAAAATAAAAATACTACACATCTTGTATGACTTGATTTGTTTAAAGTTTGTAGAACTTTGCTTCTAGCTGCTCATTCTTGTTTTTTAGTCCTTTTGCTGATGCCTCATCTGATCCTGATAGGATTATAATACATTACAGAACAACCTCACAGTATTCCACTTTCTATACCAAGTTGTTTTATTTGTAGTTTGGACTACATTGTTTGATGTTTGATATAATTTCATATTTTTGTTAGCAATATTACGCTTCTTATTTTACATTGCTCCAGTTCAAAAAAATTCTTAAATTATTTACTATCTGAAACTCACCCAACTTAAAGCTCACTTAAATATGAGTCCATTTTGTTTAAATCTGAGGTATTTTTGCTTAGAGCCATAGCTTTGAAACTACTGTATGAAATAATGGATGGAACCCAGGGACCTGATACTTGTAAAGCAGATCACCAAAATTTTGTTTTAGTTGTTTTTTTCCATTAACTTGTTTAAACAAACAACATTAACTTCTTTGGGTTATTTCCTGTCTTCTGGGTTTTAAATTTTAACCTTTTTAATGTTATAATAAATTACACCCTAATTTTTATGAGCCATTATTTATCAAGAATTTTTTCCTTGAGAGGATAAATCCTTCCTCTTTAACTTACCTCAATTTCCTTTGAAATTAATAAATAATGGAGTCATTTACCTCAACACCAGATTGAGATTGTTTGTATAAGAGAGGGGGGCTAGACTAAAAAGTCTGACTCCCATCCTGGTGTAACCAACCACCAGGATGCCATCCAGTGCAGGAATGGAATGGCCGCTCAAAGAGGCCTCCCAAAAGAGGCTGGCCAAGAAAAATGAGGAAAATAGATGTCCAAGGCCATAACTAAAGCACCAGTAAGCAACCACAGAGAACAATCCCGGGTGAGAGGGATATTGGGACCCACAGAAGAAGCTTGGTGTGGGGAGGGAAGGGAGTGACTTGGGACTGTTGTAAGCTTGGTATTGTGCAAATCCAAAAAAGGGGATTCATCAGTCCCTGACTCTGTAAAGTATGAGAGGCCCTTTGGATAAGGAACTATCCAAGACAACTGGACAAGTGTGGTAAGGATGGTGGGAACCTGAGTCAAACAACAGAAGGTATTGGAGAGCAGACCAGGGTTGGGAACAAAATTTTGAACAGGCAAGGAAAGTATATTCCAAATACCTGGGGTTGTGGTCCAGAACAACAGGAAGATGGGTACCATAGTCACCATGAATGCCTTATTTAAAGGAGATAATATTGTTGCAGAATAAGTTTTAACCAAAACTTCCAGGCAGACAGACTTCAAGCACTAGGACAATTCCAAGGGTTTATAACAAGTTCAGATCCTCTTTGATCAAATCTCAACAATAAAACATGGGCAGGCGGGCAGGCAGAGCAGAGAAAAGCAGGAGGAGGTACAACAGCAGGAGTCAGGACAATAGCCTTTGTTATTTAATAAAACTACAAAAATACAAATAAATTTTCAAAATCAGGAGTTTTATTTGGTAATTGGAATTGGTAAGCAAGGGAACTGAAAGCCCTTGCTTTCATTATATGCATAAGAGGGGTGATAGTGCAAGGAGTTTAAAAGAGGGGTTTTTGGGAAGCAACAAAAGGGGAGCCAGTTAAAAGTAAAAGCCTAATATTCCCATGGTCTAGGCCCAAGAAAATATGAGAAACAGACCTGAGTGTAAGGAACAGTCACCTGGTTAGATAAGTGCATTCAAGGGACTCAGGGTGTACATTACCCCTAATTCCTGCCTTTGATGTCATAACTGGGATGCTCCCAAAACCAATTACTTTGGGACAAGGGACCCCCAGGCCGGAGGAATTTCTTGACCAGGACTCCACTGATTATGGAAATTGATTCCCAATTTTCACAGGCCACAGGTTAGCTAACCCCTGTAAATTTGGCATGTGTTTTCCTGTTGTCCTGTCAATTGTTTCAAGACAGGACAACACCAAGAAAGCAAATAATCTAGCTGGATTAAAGTCTCCTCCGCAGTTGGAGGGAACTCCAGAAAAGGGGAAGAAGTTTTGGCTGTGAAAGTCAGTACAAAACGCTTATCCACAGTGTGGGCCAAGTCCTCCAGGTTTTAGAGAGGCTTTGCCTGCACATGGCCTGCTTTTTTTTATTGTATGGGGAATATATCCCTGTCCAGAGCTAATTGTAAATTCACTGCCCCCCCTGGCTTTGGATAGGACGGTATTTCCTCATTGCACAAAAAGGACTGCACAAAGCCCAGCAAAACCACTAAATTCCCTCAATAATTTAGCTCACACAGTGGATGAAAGATTTGTGTTGGCATATCCTGCAGGACTCCCAGCTCTGGTTGCTCCAGCTTGGGAAGAAACACTAGTTAATTTGGACTATCTATTGGCATGATATTGTCTGCTTTTAAAGACAATCAGGAACGCCCAATCAAATGGGACCACATCAGCAACTACAAAGTCAACTAGATCTGAAATGCTTGCATTACCTTCCAGCCAATCAGAGGGAGTTGCGGAAATTATACTGGAACCCTCCAGTCCCCCTGGCCCTGGTCAGCAAAAATTCTCCTCTGCCCAATCAAATACTACATTGGAAGCCATGTGACCAAATTCTGCCAATCCCATCCCTTTTAACAAGGCCAGGGGACTTTGAGTCCCCTGCTTGTCAATTCACAATTATTAAAATTTTTGGGTTTTAAACACAGAAATTTTAAAAATTTACTGCCTGGTTGGACCTCTGCTGGAGTTCCATTACCTAGAATTTTGAAGTGTTAGTATTCACTTTACTGCTTACCTTACCCCCCCATTTCAAACTTGGGCTCTCTTCTGGAACCATTAACGTTGACTTCAGCGTATAGTGTGTTCGGTTTTGCTTTTGCTTTGAAGATATTTACGCTTGAGTCTAAATTTTTAGTCAATTTCAATATAAATACCTACTTTATTTTGATTTTTCCTTTAAAACACTTAGATTTTGAACCTGCTTTTGCTTCTGAGCTATTTAAAGACACCTGAGTGCAACGCCAAGTCCTCCAACCCATTTTTGCTACTCCTCTTGTCCCCCTTTTGCCAGTGATTACCCTTGTGACCCCAAATTTTATTGCTTGCAATTCTGGAAACTACCTCAATCTCCTCCAAATTTTATGCAGTTTTCAGCCATGATACTCTCAGCCCTAAGATTTGTTGTATTTTCCTTGGGTCCCTTTTTGCTCCTCTTGTGGTCCACCTCACCAGACCTGTGGTCTAAGCTCTCTTCTTCAGCGCGTCTTGCAAGTGCGGCCCCCTCCAGCCTCCTGAGCTTGCCTGGTAGCCTCCCCTATTCTGGGGAGGCTGTGGTGAAGAGTTTGACCTGTGACAATCTGGATTTGGAGGGAATTGACTATGCTCCTCCCGCCCCTGTGGGCAAGAAGGTGCCAATGCCCCCTCCCCCCGGCTCAGAGAAGAGTGACTTGATACCTCTGCGGGCTTCTGCAATCCTTCCGTCCACCCCCACTTGTACCCCCTGGCTGCTCACTGGGTTGACATTGATGGCACTGAATGCCTATTTCCCTCAGTTGTCTCCTGCGTCCTTCCTGTGGTCTCCTCTTTGAGCGGCCGTTCCAGTCCTTCACTAGGCGGGATCCTGGTGGTTTGGCTCGCCAGGATGGGAGCCAAACTTAGTTAGTTTAGCCCCCCTCTCTCACACTAATGGCAGGCCTTGAAATTTTACAGTTTGACTTACATCTCAAAGGTACTTGTTAGGTTATCAGAGCTTCTGTTTATTTGAAAGTTCAAAATTTGTTAGCTTTTTTAATTATGATTATTTTTTATTATTTATCTCATCAGTTAAGTAAATTTTATAAACAAACTCAGTATTAGATTCTAGATTGTTTTAATCCAACAGTTGTTTCTAAGCAGTATCCAGACCTTGAAATTATTTTTTAGATCAGTCTTCCATTGTTAAAACTGGACTATTGTTGCAACTGAATCAATAATAGTTCAGTATTTAGATTGGAGAAGACAAAAATCCAATAGAAAATCCAATAATAGGAATAAGATGTAGTTTTATTGAAGAATATTGTAATTAATATACTATATCAAGAAGCCACAAATCCACCAGGGGGTGGCACAGTGGCTTGTTCAACATAAGGTTTGGGTTGGGAATAACTTGAGCAAGGGATTAGTGTTTCAAAATGGCAACACTCCTAATTAGGAGGTAGTTACCACAATTCAACATTGTGCTCAGACTGGTCCATATTGTTAATCACATCATGGGCAACTCACCAAGAGCCCCCTGTGTATTGTGAGATACATTAGCAGGTGGGGGAGTAAACTTGATCACAACACTATGTTTTAAATTCCTTATTTCAATCATTCATTTAAGTCCTTTTTTGCTTCCTATAAACTTCTAGAAGCTTTGTTTCAGTTGCTTTTAAAAACTTTACCTACTTTCTTATATTTAACAGACATTAATATATTGGGGCAAAAAGTATTAGTTTATAATCATCTTTCTAAAAGCTTCAGGCCTTACAAAAAATGAATGTGACATAAGGAGAAGGGGGGCAGATTCACAAGTGGGGGTGTCAATGAGCTTGTGAAAGGGTTCAGTTGTGATGAGGCAGTCAGAGGTGGACTTAATGTTCTGGGAAAGAACCACATTGGCCACGTCTTGAAAGCAACAATATAATATTGCAAATTACTGAACTGGGATATCTTAATGTTGTGAACCCAGCTTTACAGGTATTATCAATTGGACTTAAAGATAGTTTGGTTCAAGATATGGATTGCAAAATGAAGGATTTTTGCTTTCAAACTGAATTTTTTGGTTCCCCTAAATTTGCATTGAAATCAATTATTTAGTCATTTGCGCCTCTACCAGCCTTATGCCACATTGGTGTTGCCACTGACAATACAAAGATCATTCCCTTTGGTATTTAAAGGAATCCTCATTTCTAGGTAAAGTCAAGTTTATCTTAAATCTTCTTTTGAACACTTTCTAGCTTCAAGCACTCTCTTCTTGTTGTCCAGGGAGATCTATATTTTACATCATCCCATAACAGAGAAAAACGGTGATACACTTTAACTTGTTGCAACACCCAGGTTGCTAACTCCCTCTTAGCTTGAACTTCACCTCTTTTTTTACAAAGACTCACTTGATTTCTCTCTTATTTCAGTATATTAGGGCAAAACTTGACACTTGATCTTGTTGAGAAAGGGATGGACATTCAGCTCATGCCTCACAAAGTGCATATACACCTTCTGGTTCTAATCCTCCCAGATAGAGAAGGGAAGCTCCTGATTCCAAAGATACATTATCTTGAAAGAGAGGTCCTAACTCCTTCAACCAAGCAGGATCAGTTAACCCAAGGTTGGTGCAATAGTCCCCAAAGAAGCAGATCCAAGCCTTATAACTATCTCCTCTAAAATGCCTCACATTCTGAGAAGCCTAAAACTTGATGGAAGAGAAAAAATCAGAATATGGCACCAAGGAAATATTTTTAGGAGGGAGATTCACATTGGAGAAGGAAGAGGAAGCCTCAGCAGACCTTGAGACTACAACAGGGGGTACCATCATAACAGGTACCAATAACAAAAAACAAGTTAAAAATCCAGGTAAGAATCATTAGACATGGCCTTCAAAAATTTGAGCAGTAAACCACAATCCCCCCCAAAAAATTAAAGTAGGGGATAAAGAACAGTTTATTTGGTCTGAAGCAGATGCATTTTTATAGTGACCAAATTGTGTTAACTTATTTTTGGAATATATTGAATTTGACGTTAATGTCATCACACCATCTAAGGATTTATGCTACTCTTCATCACTTACTTAAAATATATTAGATGCTTAACTCATCTATTAAGTTAAAAAAGGTTATAAGAATGGTTAACTTAGATATTTGACTCTTTGAATGAATAGTGTTATGTATATACTTATGGGAGGTACAGTAGTTTTCAAACTTGTTGAGATAAACATATATTAGTTAATTTAGAATTTATAGGCTCAGTCACAAAACAAATTTCAACTGGAACCAGTTGAAGATCAATTTACTCAATAAAAATTCCATTTGTCTATGTCCAGAAAACAAAAATAGTCAATCACACAACAAAATTAAAGTCAAATACCAAATTCCAAAAATGAGACAGCAAACACATAAAACTCAAATTCAAAACAAACACAATCCAGTCATATTCTGAAGAACTCTATATCAAATTTGATAATGAGTGTGTAGCAAAAATGATACAAGCAGAGAATGCATGAGGTTCAGTCACAAAATTGATAAGTTTAAACACAAAACAACTTTATTTTTTAAAAAATATTGATTATCCTTGGGACTCAGATATGAAATATTGGATTTCAGGACTGAATTCACCAAAATCTATTTGGGAAACTACAGCATTATTTTTAATGTACATGCTTCTAAATTTGCCCATTTATGTCTGAGAGCATGTCTCAAAAAGGAGCACACACTTAAATAAAATTAATTCTGTGTAGATACTTTTCTTTTTTCTTTTTAATATAATTTTTATTTCTTTTTGTTTACCATGAATTTTTCAAGTGGAGATAACTTTGGCATTGTCAAGGAGTAGTATCAGGAGCTACTCCAAGCTCAGGCTACTGATCAAGGGAGCACAACCACCGTTTTTCCTGTCTATACCCAGTTCAATGAAAGTTACAAGAAGAACAAGCTGTATGTGTCACCAGGCATATCCATGGTTGGCTTTTCTGATAGGCAATATGGTGCTCCCCAAGACTAGGCCCAACCTGGACCTGTGCCACATTCTGAATACTGGGCAACTGTGGCCCCCTCCAATACAATCCAACCATTTCTCAAGAATTTGGGTCAAGTAAATCTTGCCCTGTCATATCCAGGTCCCCTTATTCCCAAAGGCCCCAAAAACGTCAAATAATAACCAATGAAATCATAGAGGAGATTGTGAGCCTCAATCAGAGTGGCATAAATTTTGCTGAAATTACCACCCGTCTTCAATTCACTGAGGTGGTAGCTAAGTGTGAGTTCCAAGCCTTTTTGAAGAGAGGTGATACCAAGATGGCCAAGAAGCCAAAGAAACAGGCTGACTCCCAGATCAAGGAGGTGTATCCCATAATGCTTGAAATCCTCCAACAGGATCCATACCTCCAATTGACTGAGGTCTGTTGCTTACTTGAGCTCCAAGGCATATTCATTGCCAGCACACATCACAGCTCTAGATGCATGGTCTTTTAGTCAGTGATATGATTCTAACCAAAATGGCTGGCTGATGAGTTAGATTGTCAGAACTTTTGGTTCTGCTCTCAGACCTGGCAGTCTGATTATTGTTTGGTTTGTTGAGTAATAAAGATTTATTTGTCATTATGTTGATATTAGCTTTTATGGCAACAAGCATTACCTACAATGTCTGGATTTTCCTTGGCACTGCAACGGCAAGCAATGGAAAGGGAGGCAACTACAAGCGGCTTACTATACAGGAAGCTTGCTTAGTTCTTCAAGTACTGACAACAGTCTTCAAACTTGGATATCTTTTTCTACTGTGAAAAGGTTCTAAAGTAGGCAAGGGTTATTATTGTCTGCCTTCCATTAGTCTAATGGAAGGGCTTTTATAGAGCTTGCGCTCTCTTGCCAGGATAAGATCATCTGGCGCTTCTAACTCTTGCTGGATCAGTATTTTTCCCCAGACCGCCAGCATTGACCCCCAGAGTCAGGCATCCATGCAATTACATGGGATTCCATATCATAGTACCCTGCGCTGGTTACTTGTTTGTCATATAATAGAGCATAATCTATAAGCGTGCCGGTGGTGGTGGCGCTAATTGATCACTCTATTTTTAGTGCATATTATTTCATTCTTGAGCAAATTTTCCTGCATTGATTTGCAATAGCACCAGCGGCTTGCTTGCAATTAATCATATGCTTTCAATATTTAGAGAAACCCATAGTTACTAACCTGGCAGTTTGCCAGAGTATTCTGGAATAGCTCTAGCCAATTGGGAACCAGTCATAATTGGAGATTTATTGTATTCCTGGTTGTTCTTGCAGTAGTGATCCAAATCTACTCTATGAAGGCTTCTTAGATCAATTAGGCCTAATAGCAATATATCAGAAGCTTCTACAATTATTGGCTTGGCAAATTGCCAAGGTTAACAAGGTAGAAAAAAGTCAGTATAAATTCCTGACATAGATGGTGGCTCTGATTTTCCCTATGCCCCTGTGATTGATGCCACCATCACCCACTGCCTGTCCAGTATTTTGGAAAATTTCATTTTTATATCCTACTATGAATGTTCATTACAAGTTCAGGACTATGGCACTTTGGTGAAAAAGAACCCCCCCCCCAAGGGTAAAAAGAAGGAAACATAGGGGATTGTGATTAGTGTGTTCCTTGCATCTTCCCCAAAAGGGAATGTATTTTATCAAAACATGTCCAGTTACATCAATGGGTACTGGTACAGAAAATTCTTCTCCAACCTTCTTGCCACCTGGAGCTCAGCCAATTCCAAATTTAGGATTTTCCTGAGCCACCAAATGGAGTGCGCTGAAGTGGCCTCTGAGCCTGTGTTCCCTAAAAAAAATGAAGTGGTCTCTGAGAAGTTCTAAGCAGGCAGCCACAATGTCTCAATTTTCCCTGCTGGCCATGCCAATTTACACCTGGTAGATGAGTTGTTCTTCAACATTGGGAACACCATCCAAGCGCGCAATCCCACAACCAACAACCAGGTGGTTAGTGCAGCCCACAGCCACACAGTGCTTTTCTTCTGTCAGAAGGTTACTGACATGTTTACCAAGATGACCCTGAATGCTCACAGCAGCAGCCAATCATCAAAGGATTCCCAGCTGCCCCTTGCAATTCCCTGGCGTAAAAGCCAATTACTGTTCTCCTGGAGTCCAAGTATGATGTAATGTATTATCAATTCCTCCAAGCCAATCAAGGCAATAACACGCCCTAGGTCCTCATGCTGCCCTAGTCCCCAGCCAACCAACCCAGTTGTTTGGAAGCCACCCCAGCCAATCAAATTCTCTTCCCTCAACCCAGTCTGCCACCTAGTTTTCCCCATTCACTCCCCCATTTGCCCAATAAAACTTGCCCCCTACAATTTTTATTTTATAATATATATTGGTTTAACTTGTAGGTATTTTAATTATGATACAATATATTTTTACATTTAACTACAGTGATAATTGATTATAATTGTGCCACAAGTTAAATTTGGTTGCTTTAATATTTGTTAATTCTATTATTTTCTATTATAGTAGCTTTAAAAGCTATGGCAACAACCAAAAATACCTCATATTTAAACAAAATGATACATATTTAAATAAAATCTGTCAGGATTTCTGGATATTGACTAATTAACAGTTTCAACAAAATAACGCAAACCAGCAGTTAATTGCTCTTAGGAAGGGTTTCAACAAAATAATGTGGGCTGCAGGTTGTGGGATCAGTGATCAAATCATATCCTGGCATCAAAATACTCGTGAATTACAATTAGTTAATGGTATATGCAATTACTGCTCATTAATTAATCCACCTCAAACCACCACCTCAAACATGCTTCCCATAATAATTACTATTCTAAAACTTTAAATGAATCCTAGAACAAGAGGGCCGTCATATGATCTGTCATCTGCATTACATCTAGAAGAGTCCAACATGGACTGGGCTGTCAGGCCAACCACTCTAAGATAAAAGGCTTTGAGCCTATTGTATTAGAGTAGCTCTGATAAGGTGAAACAATCATCTCCGTGAACTAGTAGCCATCACTGGCTAGCTAGCTCTGGAAGTGGCCCAGGTAGAAAGAGAGAATACCAATCTGTGGAAGATGTCAATTTAGCCTTCCAATAAAACCACCCCAAAAAGGCTGGACCTCCTGCTGTGTCGCCCTAATGCTACTTCAGTCTCCTTTAGAGTTGTGAGCTAACTCAGATAAAACGCAGGCAGGCGGGCCGCCTTAAAGCCAGTCCATTAGAATAAAAGACTGATGAATTATTTACGACTTGATGATTGATCCAAGTCTTATTTCCTCAATGTGATCCTCTCTTAAGTTTTATTAGTGGAGAGCAAAAGATGATACTGTTGTCATACAGTATAATTATCTATAGTAAAATATAGAGACAACTTATGAACCTATATCCAGAAGTAGGAAGAACAGTCCCAAATCCTTTGGGCCCTGTCAGACTTGCTACTTCTGATGGTAACAAAATATTCCGGGCCAAAGGTTATGCCAAAGTCACAGGTTCTCTGTACTTTCCAAATGTTAGAAGACTTAGGATATCATCTGGCGGATGATAAAATACCATGGTCCACAGATTTCTGACAAAATCTAAGTCACACAAGATTCAGGATTCAAATAATTTAAAAAAATTTGGTTAACAAATGAACTGCCAAGCAATAAAAAAAATTTCACTATAACATTATATGAAATTATATTAAACATCAAGCGGTGTAGTTTAAACCACAAACAAAATGAACTGATGCAACAAGTGAGATGGATGGATGCTGCTCTGGAATATATTATAATCCAATCAGTATTCATATGAGACACCAACCAAAGAACTAAAACAAAACAAAACTTGAGCAATCTAGAAGCAAGATTCCACAAAAACAAAACAAAATGAAGTCACACAAGATGTGTAGTATGAGCAGCCTAAAATAGAAAAGTAACAGTTTAACAGCCAATCAACAGCTATTTGATTTAGGAACAGAGGCTTTTTATTCATTTTCATGGCTCCATATTTGTATGGAATGGTTTTGAGAACTTTCCAAATATGAACTTAAAATTAAAATAAAAATAAATCATAAAATTTTAAACTTCTACTTTTAGTGATTTTATCCTAGGTTTTTTACAATGGTTTTTATAAGCAATATCTTTGAAAGCACCAGCAGCCAAGCCAGCTTCAATGGAGGCAAGGCTCAGAACGTGGAGGCACCTGTTTACACCCAAGCCTTTAAGGTGGATAACAAGGAAGCTGACCTGTTACTGGCCACCAACCCTATGGCTTTGACTTGTTCAGTTGTCACTTAGTGTCTAGCTCTGCCCCTGCTCCTGTACCCACCCCCACAAAAGCCGCCTGCCAACCAAACAATCAGGATGGCAACCCCAATCCAGAACAACTTCCTGCCACCACCCAATCTGCCCCCCTCAACCAATCAGGCTTCAGCTCCTGCAGCCCAGCACCCCAAGCAACAAATAATCACCGCCCAAATTCTTCAGGAAATTTTGGAACTGAACCTTCAGGGTCTGTCATGGGATCAGATAGCCAGCCAATTACAATTCACCCAAGCTACTGTCATGTGAGAGTTTAACAACCTAATAAACAAGGGGGATCTGATTGGGATGGTAAAGAAGCCAAAGAAGCAGGTTGACTCTCAGATCACCAAGGCGTACCCAATAATGCTCAATATCCTACAGCAGGTCCCCAAGCTTCCCCTGATCCAGGTCCAGAAACAACTTGCACTTCATAGCATATGGGTATCTGAGTGCATGGTGCAGCTCTGGATGTACAGGAAAGTGGTGTCAGTCTGTGTGTTAACCAATGTTGCCGGCAACCAATGGGATGGTAACAAGGATTCCCCATATGACCCCACCATTGAGTCCACCCTGGTCCAATGCCTGACAAGTTTGTCTGATGAAATCATGTTCATTGCCTATTACAAATTGTCCATTGCCTTTGACAAGTTTGGTGAGCAAGGAAAAGCCACCACCCAAAAAGGAAGGAAGAAGGTCAAGAAGGTGACGTTTATTGGTGTGTTTCTGGCTGTTTTGGCCAAGGGTTTTGTCTACTATTGGACAACCCCAGATTTCACCAATGGTTACAAGTATAGCCACATCCTTTGCAAATTACTTGACTCCTGGGATAGCTCAAATTCCATTCACCAGGTTTTCTTGAGCCACCAGATGGAGGGTAGCTCCACCGCCTTCAAGGCCATCCAAGGACGCAGGCATCAGGCCTCTGTGTACCCAGCCAGTCACGCTGACATCCATCTGGATGATGTTGTGTTCTTCAACATTAAAAATAAAGTTCAAGAGCGTTGCCCGCATGCATTTAATGATCTTTATCTTGGTGTCCTAGACCATGATTCTCTCTTTGGTTGCCAAATGGTGGCTGACTTGTTTGCGCAGATGGTTTTGCATGTGAGTATGGGCAATCAATCACAGAAAGACAAGCGCCTCCCACTTTGTGCCACAGCCATCTATCAGCCAATCAAGCCAATGACAGACAAAAAATACCATCAGCAGTATATGGTGGCCATCATGTGCAATTATCCTGCCTCTACCCCCACCACCCCCACCACCACCCCCACCTGCCAGTCCCACCCAATCCCAGACCCCCCAGGCCAGCACTGCCTCTACACCTTCTTTTCTGCAATATTCTGCCTACTAGGCATCACTCTTCCCCATCCCCAATAAACTCATGTTGCCAAGCATTTTCTATTTATATTATATTTATCCTGAATTTCAATTGTTCATTTTCTCTTTGTGTTAGTTGGTTTTATTCTTTATGTTCAGCTTATTTCTATAAAAATGTATATTTACTATACCATGTATCTTTATCCAGAACACAGTTATTTTTAGCACCCAAACACAGCCCCCTGTGAAAATATTAACAACAATTTAGGGATCAGCAACAACTTTATCTAAACACAATAAACTTATAATTTTCTAATTTAAATTTAGCTGATCCCCAAACTGTTATTAATATTTTCACAAGGGGCTGTGTAAAGTGCAAAAAATAATATAGCAATTAAAAAAATGCCAACACAAAGCAAACAACACATATTGAGATGAGCGTAAAAATTATACACAATGGGTAAAAAAATGGGATATTGGAGTAATGGAAAACAAACAGGGATAAACAAGGAGGCAATAGTATCAGAATAATACAGAATTTATTGGGGCAAAAGCTATAAAAACATATGGAAAGGTTAGTAAAAAATCAATGAGAGAATTGGAGAAGCTTCTAAAAGACCTTGACTCAGCAATTGCTGAAATCAAGAAAATTGACCACAAGGTTAAAGCAAAAGTAAATTCTGCCGTTTTCAAAGGCAAGAAAATTGACAAGGTGTTGGCCAAGGCACTTATGGCCAAAATACCTGACACCCCTGAGAAGACCATTGAGCGTCTTCTTAACATCCAGTCACAGTTGTGGAGGACTTACAATTAAGTCCTATGCCTCTTCTGTGCCGTTTGTCTGGGCCAATGACCCTGAGATGTATGAACATCTTAAACCAACCAAGAGGCCCGCAAAAAGGACACTGAGATGCCTGTGCAGCTGGTTGCACCAAAGATGGCCAAACTGGCAGAGGCTGGAGGCAAGGAGGAAACCCAAGAAAGTAATCTAAAAAAGAAAATTAATAAAAATTTGGAAATACTCACCTGTTTTTTTAGAAAATATAGCTGGCAAAATACGCCAGGTCCTGGTCCCCTTTGTCCCTGCCATCTTTTATTCCAATTATGCCACTCACATGGCCAAGAAGCTGTTTCTGTCTCCCCTGTATTGTGGGAGCTCAAAGGCAGAATTCATGGTACCTTTCTGATATTAAATGAGGCTTTATATGAGCTGACACATGGGAAAGGGGTATCTGAGTGAGCATTTACTGCCTAAAAGGATGCCCAATTGGTCCGCCTGGACCTGGTATCCCTCAGTGGAGTTTACTGTGTAAACTTTATTGAGCTTGTTTTGGACATCCTAGCAATGCTCCCATTCAAGAACATACCAGAGATGAGGTGGGCTCATACAGCTGCGTGCTTCTGCTTCCCATTGGAGCATACACTCTCTTACCTTTTTAAGAACTTTGGGCACACAGTGGGGAAATCAGCTGTTGCAGACGCAACAGCCATAAAGAAGACTAAAATCTTCCTGCAGACTTTGGGCTGTCCTGGAGTGCAGATGAGACAGGGATCCCTTTGGCAATGGATCTTACCTTCAGCAAGACCAAACATGAGAAGAAGATCAGTGCTGTGTTTAATAAATTGTGCAAGTTTACTGAAGCCTTTGCTGAGCAAAGGCTTCATCTGGTGGTTTACCTGAGATATCTTTTCTTCTTTGGGATGGGCGCCAGCATAGAGGACCTGGACGGGGTCCTTCTCAGTTTCAATGAGGCCAGGCTCTCCCTAGACGGGAAGAAGGCCCAGCTGGGCTAAAAATTGTTCAACCACGTGATTCAGGATGCCCTGGTCCTGGGTGGGATTTACAGGACTGCAGCCCCTCCAGAAAATCTGCTCCTAACTCCCACCTGACCCTACTTCCTTTTACAAGTTGCAGAGAATACTTTAATCAGGGTGTATCCACCTTATACAGTGTGATGGTGGGGGTTGTGCGCCACCTCAATTGCAAGGTGGGTATATACAGAAGAACCTATTATAGGTGCCCACAATAAAAAATCTCTTTCCTCAATATAATTCTACACTTTTAAATTTTACTTTTTAAAATAATTAATCTTTCTAACTCTTATTTTAGAAAACAATTTTTGCAAAAAAATCCCAGAGAAGGTCTTCCTAAAAGCATAATAATATATGTTAATAAAATTCACTTCTAACTTGAGAACTTTAAACTTATTTTTTTAATTTAATTTTTATATTTATTTGATAAGAGTGATATAAATATATATGCATAATCCAGTATCAAATGTTTGGGATGGCCAGCAGAGGTCATAATAAAATAATTTAATATAAAATAAATAAATTATTAACTTTTTTTGATGGTCTCACTAAATGTGATTGTGGGAGTGGAAGCTTCTAAATATAAAATGATATTTAATAAATCTTAAATGGTAAATTAGTTTATAAAAATTTGGACACACTAAGCCTTTAATTGATTGTCTGTTGAGCAAGGCACACGGGGAGAAATGAATCAGGGTGGCTATAGAATTTTGCCACAGTCTTAGCTGGGAGGGTGTGGATCACGGCCTGGAAAAAATCAAAAGGTCCTTGGTCCCAGTTGGGGTCCCTTGCTTGAAAACTCTCTTTAGCCACCCAAAGACCTCCTCAATGAGATTTAGGAATGGGGAATAGGCAGGGAGGAATAGGAGGCGCAAATTTGATGTGGTTAATTGCTGGGGGCCCACTGCAATGAAAGTATCCTTCATTGGGAATTCCTTGAGAATATCAGCCACCTTGTGGAGACCAACATTGGCCAACACAATTATGTTGGTGAAGCCTGGGATTGTGCTCCTCAGGTGCTCCTGGACCAATTAGAGAAATAGTAGGAAGGTCTGGCTATTGTGAGGTCCTAATATTATTTGGTACATCTCAATCCCTTTTGGGCCAAGGAGAGCCATCATAGAATAGGCTGTGGTGCGGACTGCAGCATGTCAAGTCACCCTGTCATGGGAGCCTTTGGTGACATACCCTTTTGCATTGCACATAGACAAGGCAAATGCTGATTTTTCAATATAGTAGAATATGACAGTCCCCTTGTTTTTGAGGGCAGTGTATTCCCCAGTGTAATTTTTCTGGGTCTCAATATTGGTTGGGCTGTTTCTGTTATAGGGAGATAACCTGAGTTTTTTCCATGAAAAATGCAGAACCTTCACCATATGGTAGTAAAAGGAAATTGAAGCCTTGACCCCAAAAGTAGACTTGATCATGGCCTGTATATTTGCCAGTTCAAGATGGCAGTCTTGGATTATCCACTGGTAAATCTCCCATTTGTGCTCCTTGGTGAGCATGGTGGACATACACAAGGATTTCTATGCAACAAGGGCTTGGCCTGTGTTGATATAGGTGTTGAAGGTTTTGGAGGCATACTTGGGATCCCCTCCAACAAGGGCTGTGGCCACCTTGTAGTCACCAGATTCCTGCATGAGCTGGAGAAAGGTGATCTGCTTGATATCAGGAATGCACTTCTGGGCGGGCTTAGTGGGCTAAGATGAACTAGGATCCTGATTGATGACTGGCACACAAGTCATGGGCACCTTGGTATAGAACACAGCAACCCTCTTGAGCACTAGCTGCCCCTCTGTAGTCCTATAGAACTCAGGCTTGTTGTTGTCTTCCTGGTTGCCATCACTGATGTAGGGCTAATAGCTGGTGTCAAGCACAGGCTTAACCTTCTCTAGAATGGCTGAAAGGACCAACTCTTAGCGGTACACAGGGTTGAAAACATATGAAATAACTTCTACCTCCTTGTTTCTAACTTTTTTGTTGTGGTAACCCTGTGGGCTTTCAGGTCAGCTTGGGGACACAAGAGTTGATGCTCCACACCCTAGCAGCTTGTGCTCTTTGAACTAGATGTGTCAGTGCAGAGTCACTATTGAACTCTCCTCTCCTGTCTTCTCCCTTATTAGGCACTTTTGTTGCACTAACTCTGTTCTTTGACCTGCGGCGCACAAAAGATGCATTGATACTCTGTTGTTGTGTTCCTTCCATTTTAAGAATTTAATAAAATACTAAATAAATTTCAATTAAGTTACTCCCTAATTTATAATTTTTGCTTTTATCTTAATATGAATATTTAAATTAATATTTTTACCATCCAATATTCTGATTATAGATTTTTTTATATTAATTAGTTATTTTTGGTTTTACAACGCCCATTTTAGAATACTAAAAAAATCCACCCATTTTCCCAGATTTTACTGCCAAATTCAAACACCCAACACAATATTTTTAAAATTTGTGTTTCAGATTGTGTGCCCTATTTTAGATACCTTGGTATGATACTTGATTACAATACATTGTGCACAACAATTGAGTGGTTTTGTTTACATATTGAGTTGTTATTGTGTTTTGTTTTTGGTTTGAGTTTTGACTCACCGTTGTGAGATTAGGCTGATTGACCACAAATGATCAGGTTAATTATTGCATGCAGATCTTAATCAGTTACACGCCGTATTATCACTGGTCATCATTATATTAATAGATATGGCAGTTATACACCGTATAATTGCTAGTTTATTATAATAGATGTAACAATTATACACTGTATTATCATTTGATTATCACTTAATTAAGTGCAGTTAGTAAACGCCGTGTAATTGCTAGTTTATTATAATAGATGTAACAATTATATGCCGTATTACCACTGATTGTCCCAATGTGATGTGATTATACGCCGTATATTGCTTGCTATATTATAATTGATGTATTTATTATACGCCGCATAAATGTTAGCCAATATAGTAAATATCATTGATTACACAGCGTGTAATCACAAAACCATCAATTGTATATCACCTATTCTACCCTACTGGACGTTGTATCAACTCAGCTCAACACAGCCTGATGGACTTATATGTCCATATCAAACAAGTGATATACAAGTGGCTAAGAAATACCAAGTTTGGATCAGTATTACACGGTGTATAATTGGGTTCCTTATTGGTTTGGGTCAGTATTACACAGTGGATAATCCTCTGAGTCACTAATGGATCAAATCTGCTATTATACGGCGTATAATCCTCAATTTGACTTGTTGCATTAATAAGCAGAAGGTTTTCCAACCAGAAAAGGATCACTGATTAAGCCCTGCAAATGGAATACCAGAATTCTACCTTCCAATGTAAGAGGGCTGAACAGGGACAATTTCTAAGCATCAACTAAATACGGCGTAGTTTCCCAGCACAATAACAGGCGTGTAAGATACAGCCAATTGATAAATGACACTAGGCTAGCTCAAGAAGAGTGTAGGCTGTAGATGAAGTGCCATGGACGCCTGCTAAGGCCAGTAGCAACACACATGCCAAGGACAGCCAATCAGGATAGGCACGGCCAGAAAAATGGACCCATTGCAAAGGTAGCTACTGAAAACTGTCTGAAAGGACAAGAACAAGGGTTGTTGCAGTATATATTGATACAGAAGCTTGAAAGGAAAACAACAAGTTCATAGTTACATCTGGATAGATTGCAGCCGCTGGCTAGATTGTACTCCAGTATCAATAAACGTAATTATCTTCTAAGTTCTATTCTATTGTAGTCTGTAGTACTCTTGCATAGGATTAGGTAGAGTACATTGGCAAGGCTAACATCTATCTGTAGCTTTGAACATACCAGCAATATCACAAGTTGCTCAACATTGGTGCTCACTCAAAATCAAGCCTCTGCTAATGCCCCAGGAAACTGCCCCCGCCCGCCAGGAATTGTCCCTGGCACTGCCTCTGCCTAGCTTTATCAACAAGCATGGGCACAAGATGGAAACATCTGACAGTGAGTGTGCTCCTGTCTTTTCCGTGAGCAACCCTGTGGTTGTTTACCCCCCCCGCAACCGTCCCTTTGCTTGTGGCCCGCTGCCCTCTGTTCCCAAGGGTCCTGTCTTGGTTGGCTCATACAATTGCACGCAGATTGTTGAGCTGGCCAAAACCTTGCTTTGGGGATTCTGCCTCCGTCCCTCAGATTGCCCAGACCAGAATCTGAGCTTGTTCTTTCACTACCAGGACCAGGAATCCTGCCAGCAGCTCTACTGGCTTTACCGCAACGCTACATTCCAGGATCTCCAGGAACGCCTTGGTAGTGGTGATCACGCCGTGGAATACCTCGCTGGCTTTGTCCAGCCTTCAGTAAAACAACTCCAACTTGTTGCCGCCCAACAAAACCTCAAACTTTCCTCCCTTGATGACGCCCTCCTCTCCTGCTGCCGCAACTGGGCTGAACAATGGGCCACAGTGGCAACTGTGGTAATTTTGACTCCCTTAAACTCAACTCCCTGGTACTTGACACTTTGTTGAGTACCAGGGAGTCAAGTGCCGCATATGTGAATCTATTAGTATTTTTGGCTTAACTGATTTTAAGCTAATTTTTACTAGTAATTTAGGGGTTTTAAACCAAAAACCAAAAATAAATTTACTTGAACTTGACTCTGTTTAATAAATTGTTTAGCTAAAATACCAATTTAAGGGGCAATTTATAAGTAAATTTACTAATAGAAATGAAAAAACCTGTGTTTGACACTCTAAACCCAAAAGTGACCAGTTTGACACTTTTTAAGCCAAATTTTAATTTTATTAATAAAATACATATGCGCTTATATAAATTTTATTATTTACTATTATATTTTTATTATTAGTGTCCATGGTTGTTGATTAGGCTCCCAAGCACCACTATACTGGATTTAGTGGTATAGTCATTTATCAAATGCCCCACTTGTTTTACATTATGTCATTCCTGGGTTTTTGGATTAAGTGGTGCCACATAAATTAAGCCCAATTTATCAAGAGATTTCATATGTAATTTATAAAAAACTGAAACTTGACACTTTTTTTGTTCAACTCTATCAACTTGACACCTGATTGGTTTCAGATTTAACTAATCAAAGGCTTGGAATTAAGGCTAAATTAATATGTGACACACTATGAGCGCCACTCAACACTCATCCACTTGACACTTTAACTTGGGAATTAGTACAGAGAGCTTCTTAACAATTTAACCAACACTATGGTAAATAATTCACTCCCAGCTCCTCACAGCATGCCCTAATCACTAATAAACACCTTCCTACTCATTTACTTTTTTAACTTATGTTGTATTTTTTTATTTTTGAGCATACAAAACTGCCTTGCTTTTGGGTTAACTTTTGAACCCGGTTTAAATTTAAGCAAGTTTTATATGTAAAAAACATAGTAAATTTGATGTTTCTGCTCAACTCTGGCATAATCAACAGTGAGAATTCAGCTTTTTCTGGCTGTTTGACAGTGCCAAACTCAACACTTTACTATGTTTTGAATTTTCAACTCTCAATAAAAAAAATTCCACATAATATTTTTTTGCTATTATAATCTACTACTTTTTCTGCTGCTCTCCATATAATTTTCATATATTTTTTTGATTTTCAATTAAACTTTTACATTGATTTAACACTAAGATGTTATGCTGAACCTAACATCTTTGATGCTTTATCATAAATTCACTTATTTTCTATGTTTTAACCTTTATATCTACACTTTGAGTTTCTATTTTGCTTCTATTTACTTTTTTATGTTTTTTTATAAATAAAACTTTATTTGCATACTTTTCATTCAACTTTTGCTTTGCTTTACCTCTTTGTGTTTGCAATATCTTCTCAATCATTTTATTTACAATGCTAAACTTTTCTTTAGACTAAATCAAGCAAGAACAGCCAGCAGCCTAAGCGCCAAGCCTCCACAGGCTCCAAAGAAACTGCCTCCACCCCCAAGCGTGCCAAGAAGCCTGCAAAGGCAAAGTCCCCAACCCCATCTCCTCCCACTTCTCCCCCCTCCACCCTCATCTTCTACATCCCCTTCACCTTCCCCCAAAAATCCTCCCCCAATAAATCAGAGGGTGATCTTACCAACCACTCATTTTATCACTCAGAGGCCAACTCCAAGCCTACCAAGGAGCGCCGGACCAAGAAGGCAAAGGCTGCCAAGGAGCCCACCTCTTCTTCTGGTAAGAAAAAGGAGGCATCCAAGCAGGCCTCAAAGAATCCTCCCCCTCCCCCTCCCAATGGCTCTTCCCCTCCTTCTTCATCTGACCCCAAAGATGAGCCGGAGGATTACTCCAAGAAGTTTAAAGCTTCTGGTCATGTGGCTTGAGATCTACTGGCCATCCACAACATTTTCAACGTGGATAGAGAGTTTAAAGTTCCCAAGCGCTTCCCCTGGGTACTTTCTGATCATTCTTTAAAGGGCAGCCCTGGTTACGTTACCAACAATTATATCTTTAATTGCAACAACCAAAAGCGGCAGACCAAAAGCAAGCACTTTGTCTGCAAGGATAAGACTTGTGGGGCCTGGTTGAACACCAAGGGCTGGGAGCGGGTTACTTTGGAGAAAGGGGAGCACACTTGTGAGCCCCCCAATCACCTGATCACTTGGATGTTAAAGTGGTACCTTGTGCAAGTAATACCCACATCCTCCCATCTTTGCGCATCAGATCTGGCCATCAAGGCCCTCCAGCACCTGAAGCCCAACAATCTTAAGTTGGTGCCCACTCAGGAGCAACTTGTTAAGTACATCAGTGATAAGAGAATTGCTGCCAACCCCCTCCCCCCAAGGCTTCTGACGTCCTCTCTGAGCTCACGCTCACTCATGAGCTTAAGCAGCTTCCTAGTGGAGAGCGCTTCCTGCTTCATGATGACAGGCCTGCAGCCAAGGACTGTATAATCTGCTAATTAACTCAGCAGAACCTGATGGAGTTGAAAAGGGCGTCAACCTGGCTAGTTGATGGTACCTTTGACACTTGCCCCTGGATGTTCAAGCAGCTCTGGATGGTTCATGCACAGATTGACATCCGGGTGATTCCACTTGCATTCTTCCTTCTTCCCAGGGCCACTGAGGCCATTTATACCCGTGTGTTCTCCATCCTCTGCCAATAACATGCCCTCCTTCCTCCCGCCAATGATGATGAATCCAAGAAGACTCCCCCCCCACACCTGCGCCAACCCACCTGCCTCTGACAAGGACCAGGCCACCCTGGACTTGGAGGAAAAGGCAAGGCTAAGAGCTCTTGGGCCTTTTGTATGCATTATAGACTTTGAGCCTGCTCAGTTCAATGCATTCAAGCAGCTGTTTAGCAGGGAGGTGCAGGGGTGCCACTTCCACTTCTGCTAAGCAGTTGCTTGTAATGTGCAGGCCCACACGGAGCTTAGTAGGTTGAGCCAGAGGGATACTTTGGACACCTGCAGATTTGTGCTGGCACAATTTAGTGCCTTGTCTTTTTTAAAGCCAGAGCACACTGTGCAGGGGTTTGAGGTTCTCTCAAGGGATCCTTACATAGTAAAGCACTCAGAGTTCAAGTCTTTCCTTGAGTACTTTGAGCCCCTGTGGATCAGGAATGTCGTCAGGCAGAGGCAAGGCAAGGCCCACGCCAAGGCCAGCTGGAATGTGTACCAGGCGGCAGTGAATGGTGAGCTCAAGACCACCTCAGCGCTAGAGGCTTACCGCAAACACCTCAAAGCCAACTTTGGGCTCCACCCCAAATTCAATAAGTTCTTTTCCCTCTTGCAGCACAAGCAGGAGAAGACCATCTCCAAGCTGCGTGACTTGGCCAACCGCGTCCCCCCACCAAGCCAACCACCCGCTGTACCCTCTTCACCAAGGCAATCCAGGGTGCGGCTAAGCACAAATACAAGGACTCTGAGCTTAAGCAGCAGCTTGAGCTTATTGCCACTGCCCTCCTGGAAGGGGCCAAAATGAAAAGGTGAAAGAAAGACAAAGAGTAAAATTGCTTGCTTGCTCAGTTATATGATTTTTACTTTTAACTTTTTAGCTTTAATTTTTACTTTTTAGTTTTGATCATTCAGTTTTTATTTTTAATTTTTGATTTTTTAACTTAATTAGATAGCAGTAATTGTTTTATGTATGAATGGTAAGTTTGAGATGAATATTTATAGTTGGAAGTAAGTGAAATATCTTAATTTTTGTTAATTTCCAAATAAAACATATGATATTCACAGTTGTGCTTATATGAACTATATCAAATAAAAATTAATATTTCTTTAAAGTTTGCGTAACTTTATTTGTTGTGTTTGTGTTTATTTTCTTCTCATTAGAATTTTAATTTTTATGGTAATAAAAAATATTTTTATAATGAAGAGTGTAAATTACATAGTAAAATGATAAATAATTGCTTATTTCTCCTTATTTTTATTAATTAAGGTACTGTTTTATTGCATTTTTGAGCTCTCTGGGGTCACTTTAGTATACCATACCTGTATAGCTTATTTTTTATATTAAAAGTTTTCAGTACATTAAGATCTGTTAATTAAAAAAGTGCCGAGTACCAGGGAGCCAATCAGGGCAAAAGCTGAATTCTCACTTTACTATAGTGTCAAGTTCAAGGGAGTCAATTTCAAGGGAGTCGAGTACCAGGGAGTCAACTTTAAGGGAATCAAACTTACCACAGTTGCCGTCACAGCCAACTCCTCCTTTTTGGAGATGTGTGCTGTGGTCCTGGCTAATCAGTCTATGGGGGGAATGCACATGCTTGGATTGATGAACTGATTAACATAATGAACACGAAGTTCAGAACCATGGTCTACAAAGCAATGGATGCACACAGAGCCTCCCTATCATGGCTGCAAGATGTCCACAAGTTCTGTGCCAAGTTGGACAAATTTGGTATTAGAATGGCAGACAACATGACCATGTTGGATCAAAACGTTATTGCCCTAGACAGAGAAGTAGAGCAGTTGGGCTCACACCTCCAACAATTTGAAAAGTACGTTCTGGACAATTTCCAGAGACTGGAAACTAGAGTTGACAACCAAGCAAAGGCGTCCCAATCATCTACACCAAAGCCGCTACCCTGCCCATACAGTGCAAAAATTTGTACACTTGAGACCAGAATAGCAACATTAGAGAGCACAATCCAAGGATACAAAGAGGAGTTTGCCAGACCACATGAGACTATCATGGTACTACAAACGGAACAGCTGACACTGAGAGACGCCATTTCACGCCTTTCTAAAACAACCACAACCGTAGAGTCTGAGCTCTGTCAGAAAAGCCGGCAGATGATAAACAACAATGCCCATGATTGCCTGGATAGGATGGAAGCCCAGATGCAGCTACTGGCACTGAAAGGCTGCAACTGCATCTCAAGCAGCCATTGGACTTCATCTTCAACACGTACAGATCACTATAAAGATGCTGCCAATACCTCAGAGAAGGAAGGGGAATCACCAAACAGGGGGATTCCTGAGGTCTTCACAACCCTTCCTTCAAGAGAACCCTTCACGCCAAAGGCAACACCTAGGGCCAGGCGTAGTTATACAGCGGATAGGCAATTCCTCGCCTCCCCCCTGCCAACCTCCCAAGACTACAGCCGTGAACAAACGGTTCAAACCCTTGAACCTTCCTAAATTTGACAAACAAGGGAACATGCACTCCTTCCTAAGACTGTTTGAGATGGCCATGAGAGGCGCCACCAACCACCAAAAGGCAACCACGCTCATCACCACACTGGACGCAATCAGTGTCAATCTAGTGATGCCACGCCTACCTGCAACAGACTGGATGTATCAAGAGGCTAGGCAGGCAGTGTTGGAAGAGTTTGGTGGGGAGGACATCCTCTTCACTAGGAAGTCTGAGTTTGGCGCAATAAAGTTCTCTCCTGGCAAAACCCTACAGGAATTTGCGGAACAATTCTATCACAATGTGCTGGTACTCCTCAGCTCTGGTACAGTCTCCACCTTTGATATCTGCGCTGCAATGAAGCAGGCCACCCACCCGTACAAAGAGCTCCACAGAGCAATGGCCCCCGCCTACGCCAAAGGCAAAGACGTGTCAGAAATTGCTGACTGCCTCCAAAGCCATTCCAAGACGTTTGGTCCTCCCAATTGCCCTGAGTCCAAACAGCCTAAGCCGGCCTACAAGAAACCACACTTCCAGATTTGAAAGAGACTCCACTAGTAGGGCCCCATGCCTTCTTTTGAGGTAGGGGAGGGGGTTGCATACTGCAACACTAGAGGAGCAGGTAGATCCCACAAACTAGACAAACTATGGGTAGGTCCTTTCAAGATCATAGAGAAGACCTCACCTGACGCCTACACCATCAAGGATAAGAATAGTGGACGTATATTCAACCGCGTACATGCAGAGTTCCTTTGCCCATTCTGCACCCCAAAGGAAGGGCCTAATTAAACACTATCTGAAATTGCCATAAAAAATAACATAAGTAATATAGGCACATCCTATGATTCATGATAGGTAATATATAAAGAGATATTAAAATATAAAAATATAAATAAAAGACATAAAAAATATAAAAGATATTAAAATATAAAAAAGATATAAAATATGAAAATAAAATATAAAAGTGCACTATAAAGAAAGAGGACTTAGCCCTATGAAGGTTTATTGGTGAGCTTCCTTCTCAGCCTCTTCAGGGACATTGTGGGTGGTGGCCTCTCCATAGTCACCAAAAGCGTGGGTGACCACCACCTGATAGAGAACAACAATGTTCCGTAACCACATGTGTTGCGCTTTAGGGGACAGCTGTTCCCAGTGCATAATGGGTGCACTCAAGGCCAGCTCCCCCCTGTAAGGCAACCCAGCCCACACTTGATGAGGAAGCACGCTCCCAACACCAGGCACTCCACAATAACCCCTTTGGAGGGGTAATCAGCCGGAAGTCCCTGCTGGCAGCAAAGCACTTCACATCAATAGAACTCTAGAATGGCCTACATCTGGAGCAATAAACCCCAAGGAAGCAAAGGCTTTGGCACTAGGAAAAGATTCCCCACTAAAGCCATATAAGGGAGATACTGGGCGGGATCCCCAGTCTCCAGCTTCTCCAAGGTTAGATTGATGACCGCCGCCAGTCAATTGTGTTGGTTATCAGTGCGTTGAATACCCCACTGACGGGTAGAGTTGGGACTGGGCCCCCAAGCACGGGACCAGACTTGCACTACCACATGGTTGAAATCAATCACCCGCGCGTACTTGGCATACAATGCCACATTGGAACAAGGCGGCTCCACTAAGACCCCCTCAAGAGGCCAGGCCAGCTTGCAAAGGGCCACAGAACAAACAGCAGATGGATGGTACTGCTCGGAGTAGCAAAGACAGGAGTGGAAGTCTACCCCCTGGCCACAAGACAGAAGGACAAAGAGAAACTCACTCAGAAGTTCATAGCCCTGAAAAGGGCTATGAACTTCAAAGTCCGCATGATACAAGCCGTACGTTAGGACCACAGATTCCAACAAAGCCAGATCAGGGGTGTAAGGCACAGCAGGGGTGCGGGGAACAACGGCCCTGGCCCGCCAGACCTCCAGGTCCACAGGGGTAGCTCAATTGGCTCTTCCAATCACCAAAGGAGGGCAATCCCCCTGCTTGGCTTCTTGCTCCAGGATTGGGTTATTTGGACGCTGGAAGGGATTGGTCACCACGGTGGTGGCCAAGGACAACTCTGAGCGAGTGTCACTACCATGAGCTTGTAACAAACGCCAACCGTAGAATTGGAGACGGTGTGCCTCCTTACTCTGGCAACTGAATTCCTGACAACACTCTGCAGACATGGTTGCCAGGAACTCCTGGTACTTCTCTTTGCTGCTAAGCCGGGAAGACGTGGTTGAGAAAGCCATAATGCTGACTCTCTTCTTACCCTCCCTATTTATGATCAAGAGGGGGGAAATGTGAGATTAGGCTGATTGACCAAAAATGATCAGGTTAATCATTGCACGCAGATCTTAATCAGTTACACGCTGTATTATCACTGGTCATCATTATATTAATAGATATGGCAGTTATACACCGTATAATTGCTAGTTTATTATAATAGATGTAACAATTATACACTGTATCATCATTTGATTATCACTTAATTAAGTGCAGTTAGTATACGCTGTGTAATTGCTAGCTTATTATAATAGATGTAACAATTATATGCCGTATTACCACTGATTGTCCCAATGTGATGTCATTATACACCGTATATTGCTTGCTATATTATAATTGATGCATTTATTATACGCCGCATAAATGTTAGCCAATAAAGTAAATATCAATGATTACATGGCGTGTAATCACAAAATCATCAATTGTATATCACCTATTCTACCCTACCGGATGTTGTATCAACTCAGCTCAACACAGCCTGATGGACTTATATGTCCATATCAAACAAGTGATATACAAGTGGCTAAGAAATACCAAGTTTGGATCAGTATTACACGGTGTATAATTGGGTTCCTTATTGGTTTGGGTCAGTATTACACAGTGGATAATCCTCTGAGTCACTAATGGATCAAATCTGCTATTATACGGTGTATAATCCTTAATTTGACTTGTTTCATTAATAAGCAGAAGGTTTGCCAACCAGAAAAGGATCACTGATTAAACCCTGTAAATGGAATACAAGAATTCTACCTTCCAATGTAGGAGGGCTGAACAGGGACAATTTCTAAGCACCAACTAAATACGGCGTAGTTTCCCAGCGCAATAATAGGCGTGTAAGATACAGCCAATTGATAAATGACAGTAGGCTAGCTCAAGAAGAGTGTAGGCTGTAGCTGAGGTGCCATGGACGCCTGCTAAGGCCAGTAGCATATCACGTGCCAAGGACAGCCAATAAAGATGGGCGTAGCCAGCAAAGATAGACCTATTGCAAAGGTAGCCACTGAGAACTGTCTGAAAGGACAAGAACAAGGGTTGTTGCAGTATATATTGATATAGACACCTGAAAGGACAACAACAAGTTCATAGTTACATCTGGATAGATTGCAGCCGCTGGCTAGATTGTACTCCAGTACCAATAAACGTAATTATCTTCTAAGTTCTATTCTATTGTAGTCTGTAGTGCTCTTGCATAGGATTAGGTAGAGTACATTGGCAAGGCTAACATCTATCTGTAGCTTTGAACATACCAGCAATATCACAAGTTGCTCAACAACTGTACTTGGGTGTATTTTGTCACTGATTCACATAGTAAACATATGTACGCTGAAAGTCAACTAACACCATTTTGTTTGAGAATTGATGTATTTTGGATTATATTTTTGTAATACCCTGAAATGGTGGGCACCACTTGGAGTATGTATGGTAGCAAATTGGTGAACTGAAAGCCTGTCAGGGCAGTGATTATGAGATACACTGTCATCAGCCAATGGAAGACCTTGGCGTGTATGTTGAAGCATCCAAAACTCCCAGCAAAGTAGGTGAGGATGTATTAAGCAGACATATACATGGCTATGGAGAGTGTCAAATGGGGAGATACCAGAGGCGGCCAGGGTCCAGTGTTTGAAGAGTTAAGTTGGCCAGGGTTGTGGTATGGGTCATAACCTAGTTCTTCTGTGGAGGGGCCAAAGAACTCTGAACTCTGTTGGTAGCCTCTAATCCCAAGGCAAGCTGTGAGTACAGCTGTGAAAATGAGGTGATTCATCTTCACTGGGTTGGAGGGTTGGCAGGGGCTTGATCTGTAAGTCTTAACAGTAGTTGAAGTTGAAATTTCACTTTATTGAGGGTATTAGTCTCAATAATAGCACAAGCTATTACTGAGAGGGGATCCTTTATTTATAGTGGGCCCCCACTTGCATATTTTGCAAATGGGAGTGAAAAAAGGGGACTGGAGTCCCTAAAAGTTTGGTCATGGGAATTGGTGTTTGAAGGGATGGCCAAATCCTTGTTGCTGGGCAATCTGTTGGGGTTTTAGACAGTTCTGCTTGGGACCAATAATTTCCTCTGGATGGGTGGTCAGGTGGTGGTGAAAACTCCTGGTTTTAAACACTTCTATTTTTGGTGTGGGGATGCTAGTTTGGTTGGAGTCTAGGCCTAGCTGATTGTTGCCATCCACCTGGTTCCATTGGCTGTAGGTCATATTATTTTTATCTTCTGAAGTTATTTTTGGCTTCTCCTCTATATTTTTAGAATTTGGTTTGGTTTTTGAAACATGAATTTGTCCTTCTTCTTGGGCCCAAGAATTATTCCTAAAATTTTCCCATGTTTCAAGGGACTTTTCTGATTGGCTAGGTGTCATGGTGGGTTTTGGTTGGCTGGGGAGTGGGCCCTGGGACCCGGGTGGGCAACTGGCAGTTGGCTGGGGCCCAGGGAGCAGGCAGGTGGCCTGGGGGCAAGCGGCGGGTCCGCTGGGGGAGGGGTGGGCAAGCAGGTGGCCGGAAGGGCCCAGGTTGGCGGCTGGGTGGCAGACGGGAGGCAGGCAAGCGGGTGGGAGGCTGGCGGGCGGGCAGGGGACTGGCGGTGGGCCTGCTGATACCAGACTGGGTGGGGGGCTGGCTGGGCAGCAGGAGCCCGCTGGGTTTGCAGGTGGCTGGCAGGAGGCTTGCGGTTGGCAGGCTGGGTGCAGGGAGGCTGGCAAAGGGGGTGGGCGTCTGTGTGGCGGCGGGCGCCTGCCTGGATGTTAAATTATTCTGGTTTTGATAAAATTCTGTTTTTCCCAAATTTTGATTTTTCTTTTCCCCTGATAGTGGGGGAAATTCCCTATCAATTTTTCCCCTCCTCTTGGACATTCCTTTACTTGTTTCCAACATTTTTCCTCAGTCAAAATCTGGTTTATGTCAGGAGTGTTCCTGACAATTTTGAATAGTCTTGCTTGGTGTGTGAGCAATTCTTTGCTGTTTTGACCCATTTTGTCCATTAACGCCAAAAAATCCCTGTTAACAGAGTGCATATTTTAACCTGATAGTTGTAATTTGCTTAAATATGAAATCATCTTGTTTGAATCTGAGGTATTTTTGGTTGTTGACATAGCTTTAAAAACTACTGTATAGCTTTAATATTTTTTAAAGCTACAATAAAGTGAATTTAAAAAATTAAAAGTGCTACAGACCAGCCAATTGGAATGAACATTGATTTTTTAGATTCACTTTATTGTAGATCTACAAAAAATTAAAGTTATAATAGAAAATAATAGAATTAATAAATATTAAAGCATCTTACCACATATACTCTCTGAACTGTATGATCTACATATAACCCCTGAGTGTGATGATTTCTTTTTAATAAATTTGTACTCTAAACATAATTAGCATACCAAGTTAAAAACAAATTATAATATACTTAGACAAAACATGTATATGAACAAAACATGGTGTTCATGATAATAATAATGGTTTGGTTTACGTGCTCTGAAATATATAATCTACATATATCCTGTGAAAATGACTATCTTTTAATAAATGTGTACTCTGGGTCAAAATGGACATAATGATTTAAGAAAAAAATCATGTTTTACTTTGAAAAAACATGTAATTGGAAAAAATATGTTGCTTATGATACCTAGAATGGGTTGGTATATACAAAAAATATACAGAATATTAATATCAATTGAATAGTATTACTTAAAGCTAATAAAAAATTCATAATTAAAATCAGATGTATTTATTAAATCTCTAATAGATACAAAAGAAAATATATGTTTTATTGGGATTTTTTTACTGGTATAAAAGGGGTTGGGATAAGAACGAGGAAAATTGTCAGAATTGGAAGCAATGATCAAAGAGCTGAACGCAGCAGTGGCCAAAATCAAGGAGGTTAATCAAAAGTTTAAAGACATGCTCAAGGAGGTGTTGTTAGAAGGTGACAAACTGAACAAAATTACTGTGAAGGCTGTGAGGATCAAGATACCAAATACCACAGACAAACTTGCAACCAGGATCCTTAATTTACAGAAAGATGTTCTCACCAACCTACAGTTCAAGCCACAGGGGTTTTTAACTGCATAGGTGTGGTCAAAGGATCCCAAGATATTTGAGCAACTAAAAAATAAAAAGAAGCAGAAACCAATAGAAGAAGACCAGTAATCTTCAAGTGAGAAGTCCTGTGAAGCAGCCTGTCAGGATTTCTGGATATTGACTAATTAATGGTTTCAACAAAATAATGCAAATCAGCAGTTAATTGCTCTTGAGAAGGGTTTCAACAAAATAATGCGGGCTGCGGGTTGTAGAATCAGTGATCAAATCATATCCTGGCATCAACCTACTTGTGCATTACAATTAATTAATGGTATATGCAATTACTGCCCATTAATCCACCTCAAACATGCTTCCCATAATAATTACTATTCTAAAACTTTAAATGAATCCTAGAACAAGAGGGCTGTCATACGCACTGTCATCTGCATTACATCTAGAAGAGTCCAACATGGACTGGGCCATCAGGCCAACCACTCTAAGATAAAAGGCTTTGAGCCTATTGTATTAGAGTAGCTCTGATTAATTGAAACAATCATCTCCGTGAACTAGTAGCCAACCGCTGGCTAGCTAGCCCTGGAAGTGGCCCAGGTAGACAGAAAGGATACCAATCTGTGGAATATGTCAATTTAGCCTTCCATTAAAACCATCCCAAAAAGGCTGAGCCTCCTGCCGTGTTGCCCTAATGCTACTTCAGTCTCCTTTAGCGTTGTGAGCTCACTTGGATAAAACGCGGGCAGGCGGGCTGCCTTAAAGCCAGTCCATTAGAATAAAAAGACTGATGATTTCTTAATGACTTGATGATTGATCCAAGTCTTATTTCCTCAATGTGATCCTCTCTTAAGTTCTATTAGTGGAGAGCAAAAGATGATACTGTCATCATACAGTATAATTATCTATAGTAAAATATAGAGACAACTATGAACCTATATCCAGAAGTAGGAAGACCCGTCCCAAATCCTTTGGGCCTTGGGCCCTGTCAGACTTGCTACTTCTGATGACAACAAAATATTCCAGGCCAAAGGTTACGCCAAAGTCACAGGTTCTCTGTACTTTCCTAATGTTAGAAGACTTAGGAGATTATCTAGCGGATGATAAAATACCACGGCCTGCAATTTTCTGACACAGCTCTGTCAAGGGACAGCAGATAAAGATATAGAGGAAGGTAAAAAATAAAATATTAAATAAATAAAAAGATTATAATAGTTTTTATTTATAGAAGAGAACAAAAGAGTAGTACATTAATACCTAAAACCATATGTGGCCCAGACCTTTTACAGCAACATATTCCCCACATAGGGCGTCAGCTGGTCTTGACGCCGGCCACCTTCTCTGAAATGATAAAAAAGTAGAACAGAATTACCCTATCACCTCATCCCAACTCAAAAAGCTCCAGCCTAAACCAGATGACACCAAATGGCGGGTTGCAGCTTTGGCTGCGGCCCCTAAGCTTCACCTCAACCAGTATTTTCTGCCCCAAAAATTTTGCAAGCTATTTGTCCTCCTTGTCTGGGACTTCATCAGCACAATGCCATATAAAAAATTACCCAAAATGAAGAGAGGACAAGAATAAGTCTGTTTCTGTTTCCTGACAGAATACACATAATCACATGTCCTAAAAAATTTAAAAGAAAAATAACCGTCCTTACTATTGGTTTGTCTGCTGTTCTGCCTGCTGTTGTGGGCATCCTTGGAGACTTTGGGACCTAAAGATGCTCTGAAAATACTGAAATACCACCAACAATGGAAAAAATATTTGCCACTGTGTCCTTTAAAAATAAAATCAGTACCTTGTACAATAAATTTTGTGAGTTCTCAGCGCTGTTTGCAGGGAAGAGACTTCACTTAATTGCTTAGTTAGGTCTTGTTATAATGATAGGAATTAAAGTAGAAGCACATGACACGTTTGACATAATAATAAAGCTGGATGAATTTAGACATTTACTAGATGGAAAAAATTGTGCCTGGGTACAGCTCAATAGAGCATGTTATTCAGGATGTAGTTATTCTTGCCGCCACCTATGAAATGTCAACTTGACCAGAAAGAATTCTCCTGGCCAATTTCATCACAGTGCTCCTGTACTCAAGCTTCTGCAATCTATATATCACAGGAGCAATGTCAACATACGCTTTGGAAATAGAAATTGCTAGTTTATTTCAACACAATGTCCTTGAATTCCGCCGCTACCACCCCCAATAAAGCTCTAAACCCAAATATTTTTTTAAAATTTTTTATATGAAATTTCCTTAAAATCTACTCTAATCAAAACATTTATATTCAACAAATAAAATCATTATATAATAATAATTATTTCTGTATGTTCATTCATCATCCTTCTTTTCTTTGTTAATTTTTATTATACATGATAGTATAAAATTGAAATCATATAAAGAATGCCAATATAAACTAAACTAAATAAAATCACAATATACAAAAAAAAATTTGTTTGTTATTCATCCATTCATTCATTTGACTTTTCTTTGTTAATTTTTATTATGCCTGACAGTGTACAATCAGGCTTTTATAGAGAACACTAATATAAACTAAACTAAATAAAAAACAAACAATAAAAAATAAAATGCAGAATAAATATTCAGAATTGCTAATCCTTTAATTGATTGGCTGCTTGGAGAGGCACACAGGTAGAAGCAAATAAGTATGGCCATAGAACTTAGCCACAGTTTCAGCTGGGAGGGTATGGACACCAACCTGCAGCAAATTGAAAAATCACTGGGCCCAGATGGTGACCCTTTCTTGACTACTTGCTTGAGCCACCCAAAAACCTCCTCAATTGGGTTGAGGAATGGGAAATAAGAGGAGAAGAACAGCAGCCGCAAATTAGATGCAGCCAGTTATTGAGAGCCAATGTCTATACCAGGCTCAATCATCTGGAATTCATTGAGAATATCTGCCACCTTGTGGAGCCCAACATTATCCAATGCTATGATATTGGTGACACCCAGACTGGTGACTTGGAGGTGCTCCTGAACCAATCAGAGAAATTCCAGAAAGGTCCCACTATTATGGGAACCCTTGATTATCTGGTATAGTTCAATACCAAGGGGACCAAGAAGAGCTACCATCAAGTAGGCAATAGAACACACAGTTGCACACTGGGACATGCTGTTCTTTTTGCCTTTGAGGACGTAGCCATACCTGTTTCTCATGGAGGATGCAAAGGAGGACTTGAAAATGTAGTGGAATTTGACAGTCCCCTTTTCCTTGAGATCAGTGATTGTATTGGTGTATTTTTGACGGTAATCAATGTTGCCTGGGCTGTTCTGATTGTATGGAGAAACCCTGAGTTTTTTCCCATGAGAATGTAGGCTCTTCACTGCGCTATAGCAAGTAAAAACTGAAGCCTTGATCCCAAAAGTGGACTCAACCATCAGCTGAATATTTTCTAGTTCAAGATGGAAGTTTCAATTGATCCACTGTTGGATTTCCCAAAGGTGTTCCTTGAACAATAGGATTGGCTTGTGCTTGGATTTCTCCAAAAGGAGAACAGTATCTGTTTTCATGTAAGTTTTGTGGAGCCTATGGGCAATTTTGCCAAAAACCAACAATTGCTGCAGCCTTCTTTTAGTCAGTTTTCTCCTCCATGATTCTGGCAAAGGTTGTGCAGATGGTGTCAGGGATGATGGTGTACTTGGGATTTTTGTCATTGTGAAGCAACTCCATGGGCTCAGCCACAACACAGGGCATAGGCACTTTGATATAGAACACAGCAACCTTTTTGAGCACCTGCTGCTCATCAGTGGTTTGGTAGTATTATGGCTCCTTGTTGTCATTTTCCCCTTTTTTATCACTCATGTAAGGCTTGTACATGGTGTCAAGGACTGGCTTCACCTTCTCCATAATAGGAGCCAGAACACCATCATAGTGGTATACATGATTGTATACAAAGGACACCCTCTTGGTGGTGATGCCATTTACCGTTTTGGTGGCAATGACCTTGGTGTATTTTCTGATCAACTTCTGGACCCTGGTATTTATGCTCTCTTTTCTAGGATCCATCCTGTAGTAGGTTCCTGAAAACTTGCAGGCAGACAGCCCGCAGGCCTAAAAGGAAGGGCCCACCACAGGATTGGGGCTAACTTTACAATGTAGGATAATGACTTCCAAAGGATGGCCCAGAGTCTGCTGGTGGGCACCATAGAATCAATTAAGCCAGTGAGAGTGATGTAAATGACTCCAAATATCTGGGTGGAGGTGGACTCACTAGTAGCAACAGATTCTTGCAGGCAGTTGGGCTGTGGGGTCAAAGGAGGGGACATTGGTACCAAATACGCAGGCAGGTAGTTATATTTGTTGCAAAATAGCAAAGGTGGCACAGTGATTCAAGTTCCTTCACAACCAATAAGCTCTGTTTCTCTGTTACAGGCTTCTGAGTTGTAAATTAGGATCTCCTCTAAGGTAAACTCAGAATAATCTGGGTTTGGAGGATACTCTGTAAAGTGTACCAGGTTGTATGGTGCTTCTGGGAGGTTGTATACTTTGGCAATGTCACAGTAGATTTCATAATGCCAGGAATTATCTGCCCAAGTAAGAAAGCTCAAAAAAGCTGGAAACTGTTAACAAAATTAACTGACTTGATGAATTTAAATCAAACAGTTTATCAAAAATGGGTTACAGCCACTCCAGTCCACCAGTTGTATCAATTTTCCCTTACAAGCTGATGTTGATAAATTGACATAATGTGAGAGTCACCAGATATGATCTTAATTATCAGTACAGTCATCAGAAGTTAGCCGCACAAGGATTTTTTACAAACTGGACTAGGTACTCCTTTAAAACTGCAGAAGGGATAAGAGCCAAGGATCCAGGTGGTATTGCTTAGTCAAATTCTGATATATATTGAATAATTTTCACTGATTCAACTCTTAAGAGTTGAGTCCTCCAAAAGTTTTACTCAATAAAAATCAAATATCCTCTGGTTTAACTTTATTTTGCAATGCATTGTTGCAACCAAGTCTCCAGACTTGCTTGCCAACATATCTCACAATACACAGGGGGCGCTCAATGAGTTGCCCCTTACGTATCTGACAACATGAACCAATCTGATGGCAATGTCAAACAACGGGCACTTTCTCTTAATTAGGAGCGCTACCAATTTGACCTGCTGATCCCACACAAGTTATTCCTCAGTTTAATCCTTACATGGAACATGTGACGTAAATTGCGGGATAGTATGAAGCTGTTTCTAAGTGATGGGGAATTATCACCCAAACCCACATAGAATTAATCATTAACCACCAATGTGGCTTCAAATATCTTTTTTAAAAATTTCCAATTGTAACACCAGGATTAATCAGTACAATTAATCCTAACCAAAGTAGCCCAATATAAATGGCCTGAGACAACATCAATGTATCTTCAGAATAAAATTCTGGACATTGGGCGGCAACACAATTTTCAGTTTCCAAAATAGGGGGAGGGGCTTCAAGATTGGCTGGTGTAAAATTAACATTGGGTAGCACTTATAACAAAGTTCCAACTGCAGGGCCCCATCTTCCAGAAATAATTTGGTTGAGAGTTAGATTATACAGAATATATTGTAACAACCCAACCACAGGATGCATTTTGAAAAGTAAATTAGAACTAGGGATAAATGATTTTTATTAAGTAAAATTTTGGGAGGGTTGTTACAATATATTCTGTACAATCTAATTCTCAACCAAATTATTTCTGGAAGATGGGGCCCACAGTTGGAACTTTTTTATCAGTGCCGCTCAATGTTAATTTTGTGCCAGCTGATCTTGAAGCCCCTCCCCCCATTTTGGAAACTGAAAATTGTGTTGCCACCCAATGTCCAGAATTTTATTCTGAAGATACATTGATGTTGTCTCAGGCCATTTATCTTGGGCTACTTTGGTTAGGATTAATTGTTCTGCTTGATCCTGGTATTACAATTGAAAATTTTTCAAAAAGATATTTGAAGCCACATTGGTAGTTAATCATTAATTCTATGTGGATTTGGGTGATAATTCCCCATCACTTAGAAACGGCTTCATACTATCCTGCAATTTCTGTCACATTACTCAACTCTTACAGTTAAAACAGTGAAAATTATTCAATATATATCAGAAAATTGACTAAGCAATACCACCTGAATCTTGGCCTCCTATTCCTTCCACATTGTCAAGTAAGTATCTGGTCCAGGTTGCAAAGAACCCTTGTGTGATCAATTTCTGACAACCATGCTGATTAACAAGCTTGTATCAGCTGACCCTCAAATTATACCAATTTATCAACATCAATTTTTAAGGAGGAACTGGTTTCAGCTGACAGACTGGAGCAGCCATAACCCATTTCCAATCAACTCTTTGATTTAAATCCATTAACTTGGTCAATTTTGATAAAGGTTTCCTGGCTTTTTGAGCCTTCTTGCTTGGGCAGATAATTCCCGGCATGATGGAACCTACCGTGACAGAACATGCCACCCCCTTGTGGCCCAGTGGCTTTCCCCATATAGTATATTAATCACAGTATTCTTTAGTAAATAATACCTTATTCTTATTATTCCTGTCCTTTCTATTGGACTGTTGTCTTCCCCAATTCAAATACTGAATCCTCATTGGTTCAGTTGCAACAGTGGTAGCAGCAGTAGGTTGACAACCTACCTAAAGAGAAAATTCTCCCAAGAAAGGATGGAATACGGGTTGTATGGCCACTTCCCACCAAGAAACCTTCCTGCCTATCCCTAAGGGGGACATCCCCAACAGGTACGTAATCTATCAAGATCAACTGGCACTTACAAGTGTGTACAATCAACTCTGCCCTGGGCAGCACAACGCTAGTGTCACCCCGCCCCAGTCAGACCTGTCACAACGCATGCTCAATCTTCAGTTGGAAACCTTTGCGGGTGGCGTGGAAGGGGCTGACATTGTCAGCTGGCTCCACTCCACTTAAACCCGCCTTTGTGTATGTCAGGTACCTGAGCCTATGTGGGTTTACACTGCTTTGGGCTGTCTTATGAGACCTGCTGCAGTTTGGTTCACCACCTGGGCCAGTCAAGAAATAGAAATCACCTAGGTGTCATCCCAGGATGCTGTGAAGTCCTGCTACAGCAAGAAATTCTTGCTCATTGTGATGGGGACTCCCCTCCTGGCTATCAAACAGACTGGTTCTGTTCCTGAATATCTTGCCGCCTGGCAGCAAGCTCTTGCCGCTGCCCCAGAAGCTGTGACAGACGGGAACACCATGCTTCTTACCTTGATAGTTAATGGGTTAAAACCCCATATCTGCAAGTGGGCTCCCATAGGTTGCTGTACCTCCATTGATGACTGCTATAAGGCCATTGTGAAGGCCAACAATCAGGCTTCAATGGGTTTCTGCGGCTCTGATGACACACCACCCCAACCTTGTCCTACTCCTGGCAGTGCTCACAACCAAGTAAGTTGCCTCCAGCCACGCCAAAATGAAAGTGGGGTTAAGCGTCCCCGCAAAGGGGAACTCCAGCTAGCACAAATTGAGGACCTGGGAAAAGCCTTGGGGTTGTAGTTACAAGAGGTTCTACAACCCCACTTTACCCTCACTCTCAATCCCTCCTAGCAAAGAATCCCTGCAACTACAACATCCACAAAGTTGAAACCCTTGATGTCTTCCAAGTTCATAGCAATGACCCCATACTCCAAGCAAGTCACTCTCCAAATAAAGTAACTTGCTTGGCCTACCCCCTTTTTTTGAGAACACGCACAAACTACTGGTAGATACTGGAGCTAACCACACTATGGGGGACCAGACGTTTGCAGAGGCTCAACAGTTAGACCAAGTGCTAAGCAGATTCAAGGAAGTATGGGTGGCTGATTCCCAAAGAGTGACAATTACCCATGAGACAGTGCCCTTCTCTGTGAGAATGTGGAACATACAGGTTAAGCTCTCTGGACCAATCATGGCAGGGCTCAGCCACAATGTCATTGCTGGCCTTGACTGGCTTTGCAACAACCAACCCTACATTGACTGGGATATGCCTGTGATTACCCTCAATAGGAATGGGGTGGGCTTTCAGATCAATCCTGTTGAAATGAGAAAGCTACTCCACAATACTGTGCTTGTTAGAATAACAGAGACAGGTTCATACAACTTCAAGGGGGGAAACTAGACTTCGACCAATGTTCAGTCAAAGTTATCCACGCAGAACCACCTGCAACCCTTCCCTTGACTACTCCACCAGCCCTTGCTGCTCTCCTTGAGGAGTATAAAGACTTTTTTAGTGAAACACTGGACCAACTACCTCCTCCTCAAGAGATCCAGCATGCTATAAAGCTACAAGGGTTGCTTCCCAAGGCGCGTCCCTTCTATTACTTAACACCAAAAAAAGATGAAACCCTCCACCAGCACCTCGTAAACGCACTTGACAAGGGCTTCATATGCCCCTTGCTTTTGCCATACAGGGCTGTTGTCTTCTTTGTAGCCAAGAAGAACGGGTCCCTTTGCCTAGTCACAGATTACTGCACCCTTAATGAGGTGACTGTTAAGAACAAGTACCCCCTGCTGCTGATTGACAACCTGTTTGACACGCTTGCGGGTGTGAAGGTCTTTAGCAAGATTGATCTCACCGCAGGGTACAACCAGGTCCCCATTGTCCCAGGGGATGAAGCAAAAACTGCCTTCAAAACACGCTACAGGTTGTTTGAGTGCCGGGTCATGAACTTTGGAATGATTAACACCCCCTTTATCTTTGCCATGTTAATGAACAAAGTATTTGAGGAATTGATTGGAAAGTGTGTCATTGTGTACCTTGACAACATTATTGTCTTCAGTCAAGATCAAACCACACACCTTCAACACCTCTGTACTGTCCTTGACACCCTTTAGAAAAACCAGTTGAAGGCTAAGCCCTCCAAATGTGAATTCCTCAAGTTGGATCTCTTGTTCTTTGGGCACACCATCTCTGCCCAAGAGATAAAGCCTGACTGTGGTGATCCACATTTGTGCTGTTTTGCAGGCAAGGGTTGATTTGGCTTCAAATAAAGACAATATGCTGAAGAGCGACAATGTGTGGTTATCTGATGACGCTGTAAGCTAGTAGGTAACATAGGACTGCTAGGGGTAAGTAAGGTGAGCCTAGTAGGTAACAGGGGACTGCTAGGGTAAGTAAGGCCTGGCTGATAGGAAACAAAGGACTACCAGAGTCAGATGTTGCCTCCACCCAGCAGAAGATATTGGCTGCTTTAGGCTATAGTTTTTTACCTAGCAGGGAACTGTGGCTGTAGAAGGGTAAAGACTGAAATAGCAAGCAGGGAGCTTTGTCTGTCTGGGGGAGTAGATTTTGGACCCCTGGCAGGTAACATGGGCTTCCAGGGAGGGGAAGAGCTCTGAGGGCTCTATGTACCCTGATACGCTTACAGGAGGTCTGTGAGCAAGCATCCTACCTAACAGACTGGTAGGGTGTCCTTGTTTATGCCCCTATGGGAGCTTTGGGGGGACCCAAAGTGAGCATTGGAGGGCATAGATTTGCTCAGAGGTGTCACCAAGGCGGTTTGCTTGGGGAAGTAAGCTGCAGAACTTGGTGTGATCAGGCCTATGGGAAGTAGAGCTGATTACTCTGCAATTGAAAGCCCAGGCTTAATCACCTGGGAGAGTAAAGAAAATGCATAGACATTGATCTATGGTTGAATGGCCTAAGTGGATTACCACTTGCAAGGGCCCAGTCAAAAGCTAGTTCAATGTAGACTCATGCCTGGATCTACAAGTTCTTGTAACAGGGACTGAGATAAAGAACCGAGGTGGTTCAAAGAATTAACAGAGAAGACTGGCAAGAGGGACTGTTTGATCACAGTGAAGGCTAGTTGACAAACTGTTGACTCATATTGAATTGTGGGAACTAATATGTTTCAGTGTGCAGAGGGAACTAAGGAGGTTCCTAGTGAGGATTTGTTGAGGAACTGGTTGAGGATAAGCTGAAGGACAAGAAGATTATGATGCAGGACTAGATGATCATAATGCAGGATGGCCAAAGGACCAGAAGTTTGTGTTAAAGGACTGAAGAGCTGAGAGAATTTGAGTGTAGGACCAGGAGATAGCCTGAAGGAACTAGCCAGACTAGATACAGAGGCTGAAGAGCTGATTTTAGTGTCTTTTGAGAGAAAAATGGATAAAAAGAAGCAGTTAAATAATAATTAAATACTGCATGATTATGATTAAAAAAGGTTATAATATCAAATAAAGAAAAAAGAGGAGGAAAAATAACATACAGTTTTTTAGAACTGTAAATTTATTTAAAGAAGAGAATTGATTCAGAAGGGAGCTAGAAAAAGGCCAGAAATGGAACGGAGAAACTGTGAGGACAAAATAGCAAATTTTGCCAAGAACAACTAGGAGAGGCAAAAGAACGAGCAGAAAGAGGGTTCAAAGTCGCAAAAAGTTGATAAAAACACAGAGAAACAAGGAGAAACGTTGTAAAATTGAGGGGTCAAAATTTGCCTAAGTAAAACATATGTGGAAGCGCTTGAGATTTGCCGGGGAAACATGATAGGAATCACAGTGAAACCATTTGAAACACAGAGCAGTTGTTTACCTGGAGCAAGACAGCCTCAGGTTTGAACCAGGGTCAAGAGGAAGTCATCCAGAGAAACCTTTTTGTCAAAACCATTGAATCAAGGTGTATGATTGGCTGCAATCCAGAGTCTATTTGATCAGTGTTTAGAGGGCTTTAACTTAAGAGTTAAAGCCTAAAAAATGAGTAGAAGAAGCAGAAAATTCAGGGCTTTCACTTACTAAAGTAAGCTTTAAAGTTTAATATATTATAGAAGGAGAAAAACTGAATAGTTTAATCTTTGAAAGACCAGAGTTTTAAGAGAGGTTTTTGGTCTGAAACAAGGGACTATAAAAGGGAGAGCTATCTGAGACTCTTCAGGGACTGGATAAGGTGAATTACAAAGGCCACAAGAGCTACAGAAAGATCCAGAGACCAAAAATAGGGAGCCAGAGCTGGAAAAGACTACAGGAGCCCAAAAACAGAACACAGGAGCCCAAGATCAAGGTGCAGGAGCACAGGACCAAAGTGCAGGAGCCTAAGACCAAGTACAAGGAGTCCAAGAGATTGTTGAAGGACTACAAGTACTGGCACAAACCCTCATTGTTCCCTATCCAAAGGCCATATATCAGAAGGTTTCTGAGGTGATCTTCTTTCTGACTGTGAATAAAAGCCTAGTAAGACCCCTACCCAAATTTCCCGCAATAAAAAAATACAAGCTCTATGAGTTGATTACCCCACATTTTCTACTCTAGCCCAGGGGACAGGGAATCCCATTGCCTAGAGTGCAGAAAGTTTTCCTCTGGTAAGTCTGCCCAGGAGGAGTGGGAAAAGGTGACTAAGCATTTTGAAATGACAGATAGAGGAAGGGAGTTTATCAGGGAAGAGTTTGCTAGACTATTACAGGAGTAGTATTGGCCTACAGAAGGGCTGGCGCCTGCTGAAGTACAAGTGTATGGTGGAGAAGCTTGCCTGGTAATTGGGAAGGTACTGGAAGAGTTTTCTCTTATGCAGGCCAAGTATAAGCTCTTAACTAACCGCTCACCACTGTTGGAGAATGACAACTCCTCTAATCCAGTCCCTGGTTATGACAAGGACACACTTTGGGGACTGGTGACCAGGAACCCCACACTGACCCTGTCAAAATTAAGGCAATTACCAGCATGCCACCTCCTGCCAATGTTGGTCAGGTGTGTACCTTCTTGGGCATGGTTGCCTACGTGCATAAATTCATCCCCAATTATGGAGAACTTATTGCACCTCTCATCAAGCTCCTGAACACTAAACAGCGCTTCCACTGGACCCCTGCCAGAGATCAAGACTTTGAGACGTTGAAGTAGAGACTTACAACAGCACCCATATTACAGTTTCTCAATCAAAACCGCCAATACAAACTTGAGACTAATGCCTCTGACAGGGCCATAGGTGTGTGTTACAGGTAGAAACTGACAAAGGCGTCTTTCTCCCCGTGGCATACAAATCCAGGAAGCTCACTGACTCAGAACAATGTTACCCAATTCATGACAAGGAGCTAGCAGCAATTTTGCACTGCATCAAGAAGTGGTGCTGTTACTTGGAAGGGACCACCTTCCCACCCTGTGTCTTGTCAGATCACAAGCTGCTCCAATACTTCAATACACAGTCTCACTTGACATAACGCCAGGCAGGCTGGGTCAAACACATGTCTCCCTATCAGTTGCGCATCAAGTACAATCCTGGAAAGAAACTTGTCACAGCTGACACCCTCTCCAGACTATATGTAGTGTCCATCACTGGAGACAATGGTTTAGATCTAGACTAGCCAATGCTTTACCTATGTCCTGAAGAAACCCGTTACAAAGGCTTAATTCTGTGACTATCTCCAAGCTGAAGGACAATAAAAGCCAGTTCACTACTGATGCTGGTAACGTCTGCCTCCGGGCAGAGACAGGTGAGCAGACGCCTTATATTCCCACCACACAGCAAGGGGATACCATACTACACTACCACCGCAGCTTGGGTCACATAATAGGACATAACCTCTTCAAAATAATGAAGCGTAAGGTTTGATGGCCTTGTATGCACCAAGACATCTTGGATCTCCTCAAACCATATGTGTTATGTGAAAAGAATACGTCAAAGCCTGCACCCCCAAGTTTGTCCTACCCATTAAGGCTATGGAACTCTTTGAGCAGTGGGCCCTTGACATTGTTGGGCCCCTCCCCAAAGACAGACTTGAGAAGAATTATATCATTACAGCCATTGACTACTTCACCTGCTGGCCAGTAGCGTGGGCAACCACTAATCACACCACCATCACTTGCTTCATTGGCAAGGAAATTGTGGCCCTCTTTGGGCGGCCCAAACGCCTCATCACAGATGGTGGCCCCAAAATTGTTGGGCATGTCATGAAGGCATACTGCGCCAAAAATGCTCTACAACAAATAGTCACAACTCCATACCACCCACACACCAATGGGCGCGTAGAGCAATTGAATGGCTCCCTGGTCCAGTTGATTGCCAAGCTCTCACAGGAACATCCCAATACTGCATGGGCTGAACATCTCCCCACCACACTACTCTTTTACAAGAGAGAATCAACAGGGGCACCGGGCTCAGCCCCAGTACCTTGGCCTTTGGGACACCCAATAGTTTGACAGGAGTAGAACAAGGGAAATTACAGTCCATGGTTCCTGCAAAACCCCCCTTGTTGCCTACCCCTTCCCTGAGCCAATGGCGCGCCAAGGCCTGAGATATTTAACACAAGCAAATTGAGGGAGGAACAAGACACCTTGAGGCCAGATACACTGTAGGTGACCCTGTTTACGCCCTCAACCCCAATTCAGCCAAGTTAGAGCTTAACCACTTGGGAGCCTTCAAGATAGCTGCAGTCTATGACAACCACACCTATCAACTTGAAGATGTCCAAGGAAACACCAAAAAGCTTCACCACAATTGCTTGCACCCCTGCCATTCCATCCCTACACAAAAGTTGTTTGTGCGGACCTTCCCAGATCTCCTGCAAACTCTGATCCTGGTGTCTGACAACAAGCAGTGGTTGTTGCAACTGAGTCTCCAGATTTGCCTGCCAATGTATCTCACAATACACAGGGGGCGCTCAATGAGTTGCCCCTTGACGTATCTAACAATATGAATCAATCTGATGGCAATGTCAAACAACGGGCACTTTCTCCTAATTAGGAGTGTTACCAATTTGACCTGCTGATCCTGCACAAGTTATTCCTTGGATCCAATCCTTATATGGAACATGTCACCCCATTGTGGCCTGGTGGCTTTCCCCATATAGTATATTGAACACAGTATTCTATAATAAACAATACCTTATTCTTATTATTCCTGTACTTTCTATTGGACTGTTGTCTTCCCCAATTCAAATACTGAATCCACATTGGTTCAGTTGTAACAGCATCCTGTAGTTGTCCTGCTGTGCTACATTCCCTAAAACTTAATTCTTAGCCAAATCATTACAGGAAGATGGGACCCTGCCATTGGCACTTTGTTGTTGCCTCCGCCTAATGTTAATTCAATGTCTGCAAATCTAGAAGTTTTCCCCATCATATCTGAAGCTGAGACATTTGTAACATCTCAATGTCTTGAATTCTACACTGAAGACTCATTGATTCTCTCTCAGGTTATTTACCTTGGGCTCCTTTGGTTAGGGTTAATCATTTTGCTTAACCCTAGTGTATCTTTTGAAAATTTCACAAAACGGTATCTGAAGCCTTGTTGATGGTTAATCATCAACTCTATGTGGATTTGGGTGGTGATTCCCCATCACCTGGAGACTTCTTCTTACTATCCAACAATTTCTGTCACAGGGACGGTCCCAGGAAGATTGAATTGAAAATAGTTAAGTGCTAAAAGGATGTATGGTAAGACCTATGTGAACAAAAGGTTCACAACACTTTATTGTAAAAATGGCAATGTTCATCTTCCTGTCATCTGGGTATAAGTATGCTCATCAAAACTGTGAAACCTTTTGCAAATTCTTGTGGGTTGGGTGGTAGCATTTACCAGGGTTTGGAAATCCTCAGTGGCATCTAACATAAATGATTCATTATTGGCTGGGCTGGGAAGGGGAATCTTGATTTCCTTCTTTGAGGTATGGGATTTGTCATCATTTGGCAGCCCTTGTTCTTGGGAAAATTTCTGCAGTACTCTGTTGACACTGGCCCAAGTTATCACAGGGATATTGCTTGGGTTAGTGCTCTTATTGGCTAGGCTAAGAGAATCCTCTAGAGGGCAGGATTCAATCATAGAAGGTGATATACTGGTGGGTTTTTGAGGTTTCTCTGAAGTTGAATCTATTCCTTATTTGAGCCTGATAAAACACAGGCAGCTGGGCCTGTGGGCTGGCGGCTCACAGGGTCCCGGGGTTTGAATCTTGTAGTTGGGGTTTTTATTTGCTAATTGATAGCAGGAATGTGTCACTTGTGACATCTGTGCCCCTTGAGCTTGTTGTATCAGTGCAACCTCACTATTAAACTCTCCTCATCTGTCCACTTCCTGAGTAGGCACTTGTGTTGCACTAACTCAATTTTTGACCCACAAGGGTGTCCACGTCTGTGGTGTACTCCTTTGGTCCCTTTGCTCTGTTGTTGGGATGCATCCAGCTTTGGTATAAAAATAAATTAAAATTAAAATAAGTTTATCTATATAATTTATTTATTTTAATCTTTATCTGTCCATATATAGTAGCCTAAAGGCTTTTAGTCACTACTGCTTATTTCAAATTAGGTTTTAGATTTCTATATTACTTATTTTTGGCCATAAATGTGCACTGTTAATCATGTGTTTGGATGAATTTGATATTTTTATTAATTCTAATCCCAAAACAAACACTCAGAATATTTATTTCCTTTATTATTCTAGATTTTATTTTTAATTAGGACAATCTGGTAACAGTATTATAGATTCATTCATGTGTTTTGATATTGGATATTTTTGTTGTCAGTTTCAGTTGCTATAGGGTTTGTTGTTGGATCAAGTTTGTAACTTTTTTGAATGAGTCCTATGTGTTCATAAAAACATAGTAAACATAGTATATTTGTTCTGTGACTGAAATTCATGTGTTATATTGTTTGATACACTTTTTGTTGAATCATTATAAATTTGCCCCCAGTTTGAGTAGGTTGTTGTATGACAGGACATTTTCACCAAATAGCGCTCTTTTTTTGAAATTATCTTCTTTTTAGATCTAACAAGTTGAAATTTGTTGTGTGACGGAACCTATGTGTTCTAAATTGACTAATATACATTTATCTCAACAGGTTTGAAAACTAATGTTTATAAAACAAAAATAAATGGGGAAATTTAAGAAGATAATGATACTCTATTGAATTGAGCTTAGAGTATTATATAGTATCATGAGAAGCAACATACTGTCCATGTACGTCATAGGGTTTATCCAATTAATTGTTCCATTTAGGGTTCAACAGGTTTGATCCCATATTAAATGGGTATTTTATAAGAGTGCCACTGACTTAATGATTAGTTGGGGAATGACTCTGTCACAAGTGACAAACTCCTACCAACCATGATTACTGAAAAGCCTCAACTACAGGATTCAAACCCTGAGACCCTGCGGGCCGCCAGCCTGCAAGACCAGCCGCCTGGTCACCCGCAGTATTTTGGGCTCAAGACAGAGCAGATCTTGAATTCAGAAATCCCCTTAAAGCTGGATGAATTAAAATCATCTACATCAACAACTCCCACACTAAAGGTTCCTGTTAACACAACCAATCAGCAGGCAGGCCCAGCTATAGAGCCCAAAATAACTTGGGCCTCCACAGGAAAGAAAATAGAGAAACTTCCCAATAAATGCAGGCCACCCAGAAATAACCAACCCTGCAACCCAAAAAGGAAATTGGAGTATTCCCAGTTCAAACCAGCCAATGATTTAACTCCCACAATGAATGCCACCAAGGACTGGAAAGATCAGGTAAACAGTACCATCCAGGCCATAGAAATTTGTAAAAGTTTTCCCATGACAGATGGGCATACTTATACCCTGAGCCACCAGGAAGATGCCCATAGCCATTCTTGCAATAAAGTGACATGAACCTTTGGTTCAACCAGGTTATTCCATATTTGATTTTAGTTCTATTTTATCTACAGTCTACTTCCCACAGTTCTGCATCCCATACCCTACAAACCCAAGAAACTGCAGACCAACTGCCCAAGTTTTACCGTCCACCAGGAGTCCCCTACAGTCCTGTACATTTCACCAAGTACCCTCCCAATCCTGTGTATTTGGAGTTCACCCTAGAGGAAATCCTAATCTACAATCCAGAGGCGAGAACTAGAGAGACCAAAACTGTATACAGTGAAGGCTGCAAGATCACTATTCCTCCCCTGCTATTCTGCAATAAATACAACTACCTATCTGTGTATTTGGTTCCCATGACTCTGCCTCTCACCCCGCGGCCCAAAGGCCCGCAAGAATATGTTGCTTCCAATAAATTCACCTCCACTCAAATATTTAGGGTGATGTACATTGTCGTGAATAACGGCATTCACCATGTTTCAATTTTGCCTTTGTTGGGCCATTTTGAGGACTAATCTCTTGCTTTTGCATTTGACTCTCAAAATGAACTGGCTTCTGCTTCAGGAAGTATGATTTTTTGGATTCCTGACTCTGCGCAACTCACTTGCCCCACTCATGCTTGTGGCAAGTGATCCTACCGTCCTGGTAGTGTTTTGTGGTATTCCTAACCACTATATATTCCATTTCACATTCACCAATAAAATTTAAGTTCTATTCACATTTCCATCTTTGTGTCTTCTGTACTTCTGTGCCTCTCTCTAGCCACAACTAGTAGAGATTATTCTTCCAGGGCCTCAAGGTAAACGCTATTGCCTTCCCTGTCATCTAACCAAGACTTAGTACAAATCCAATCCTAAGGTTAGGATTCCCCGTTGTGTGTCTGTGCCGCGCCTCAGAACACAACAAAAATGGTGCTCACTACAGGGGCTGTAAGCCCCTTGGTTATCCCTTTTGCATCTACGTTTGAAGGTCCCTCACCTCCGCCTATTTGGGAGTTGACCTTGCCTGAAATTACCAGCCCTCCTATTGAGGAAGACATCGCCGACCCGCCTATTGTCCCTACTGTACTGAACCTTGGGAATGGTCCCCGCTTAGTTGCTTACCCTATGGGTACCCTGACTTGGAACAAGTCATAGCGGTAGCCCTTTGGATAGCTTGGGACAGGGCCATCCCTTGCCTTCAGTTACAGTTTAGCTGTGCCAAATACTATGAGTTAATTGTGGCCCCTCAGTTTCCACAACATCTCCTCTCAGCAGCTGGCTCCGCTGATCACCTGCTTTCATCCTTTGTACATCCCGCCTTGGTCCATCACCAGATGGTGTTGGGACTCCACGTTCAAGAAATCTTGTCTCTACAAGCAGCTGTTACTCATCATTGGGACCAGTTTGCCGCCTACCAACAATGGCTTCATTCCCTGTTCTCCCTGATATTTGACAATCAGCGTGATTTGGTCACCTCTCAAACACGTTTAGTCAATTCCATTGAGCAAATCCGCCAGTCTATCCCTGAGTACGTTAGGGAGCAACTACATGAGTTTCACCAGTTAGAACAACCCTGGCGCACTCAAGTAGACCCCACCCTAAACGCTTATCTCTCCAATTTTGAGCGCCTAGTGCAACAGCTCAATGCATTTAGTGTCTATTCCTTTGAGCAATTGCAACAGGTAGCTGACCTTGCCACCCAAGGTCTAAATGAGCTCAGTGCAGAATTTGATCAAGAAAGAGCTGCCACTGCCGCCGCTATTGCCAAACTTCAGAATCAGGTAAATGAGCTGTCCTCTCCCAAACCTGATGCTCCGCCTTCTCCCCCTGCTGATGATCTGGTGGAAAGAGAGCAGAGAATCTGGGAGGCCATCCAGGAATTACGTGCTTCCACTTGTAGCCAAGGACGTCCTACTGATTTGCCTCAACCTGATCCTCAGGTTCTTGCACTGACTGCTCAGGTTGCTGAACTACAGCAAGAAGTTGCTGCTTTACGTGAGATAGTGACGGCCGCTGCTAGTCCACACGGGGTTAACAAGGAAGATGGATGTCGTCCTGGTTTGGATGGGGCTCCTCAAATCCACTGCGCTAGGGAGTTGATTGCCCTAGCTAATGAGGTGGACCATTTGAAACAAGACCAGACTGAGTTGGACAGAGACGTACAGGAGATGAATGAGTTGATTGACTCGGTAAACAACAGATTTGCCCCTTGCCTATCAGTGGGTCCATCCCTTACTTTGTGACTGGCTGAACTCTCCATGGTTGTCACTACCCAAGGACAACACCTAGAGGTGACTGAACAACAGACCGCTCTAGCCAACTCTACAGGCGCCAGAACCACTGAGACTCTGACAACCCTTGAAGAAAGTGTTCAACAACTGTGGGCTAGACAACCCCCCTCCAAATCTGAAGCTGAGTTCTCCCCATGCATAAATGTACTCAATAGCAACAATTGTGGTCCAACTCCTGAGGCACACTTCAAGCCTACTTTTAAGCAGGTGTTTGATCCTAAAACCTTGACTATTGCAGCCTTCTTAACTATTTATAATACTGCTATGAGACAAGCATCAGATGAAGTTAAGAAAGAACATATTCTGACTTGCCTACACCTGACCTGTCAGGAGGTAGTTGTTCCAGAGCTGCCCTCCATTGAGACCTGGGAGGACATGAAACAACTCTTGATTGACAAGTTTGGTGGTGATCTTAGCCTGGAGGTGAAAAAGGATGCTTTCATGCACATATCCTTCAAGCCCAAAGAGACATTAGCTGAATTTGCCGATAGATTTTACATGGAAGGACAACAGTTAATAACAAGCAGACAATTGACAGCACATGAAGCATATATGTCCTGCGCCCAGGCCCTCAAGGTGAATCAACTCCTATGCCTCCATTTTGAGGCCCACAAGGCTATGCTGTCCTCCATGAAAAGCATAAAAACACTGCTCCAAGATATGCATCTTACTCATTCTGGGGCAGTTGTTCAGGAAAGTTGTGCTGCTTCCAACTCTGGCAGCTCTTCTTGCGGCCCTTGTATCCTCACTATGAACTCCCAGACTCCTCCTCAACGTCAGGGTTGCCACAACTGTGGTCAGATAGGCCACCACTCTCGCATCTGCACCAATCCGCGGGTTGAAGGAGCTGATCCCAAGGATCAGTCGGGAAAAGAACAGTCAACCTAGAGGCAGAGATGCTCTCAGTTGACAATTCTTCCCAGTCTCCTCCTACACCCCCACCTGCTACTGACTCTGAGCCTGCTGATGATGAAGCACCTCCTATCCTCCTCCTGTTCCATGACATTTCTGACAATTCTGATGTGGATGAATCTGATGTGGAAGACCATGATGCATACGGGTATTCTGTTCTTGCTGTCCCTGAGACTATTGTTGTTCCCTAAAAGCTACAATCTTGGAAGACTACAACAACCACCAAGCCCTTGTCTGAGGCCAAAGAAGTTGTCTCCCGCCCCTATCTTACTCAGGCAAAACGGTCCCCTGTATTAGTGGAATCATCAGAGGAAGCTGCTGAAGTCGCAGACGCCGTTTTCAATAATGTATCTGTCTCACTCCCTCTCCAAACTGTATATAAGGAGTTTCCGGGACTAAGATGCATGATTGAGAAATGGGACAAGGAACTAGCTGAGGCACAGGATATCTTGGCTGTTCTGCCACCCTTTGGATGCACCATCACCCAAGTAGAGATATCTATCCAAAAGGTCAAGATCAAAGCCGTCCTGGATACCGGTTCTCCTGTCAACGTTGTTTCTTCTAAACTGATGAAGAAACTTAAGCTGGCCCCTGATCTCAACTACCATCAATCCTATGGCACCGCTGGTCTCTCCATGACTCGCGCCATTGGTGCGTACTCTGCCTTACCAATGCAATTTGGTAAACTTATGTTGGCTGCGCCAGCTGTTGTTCTAGAAAATGAGAGCTATGACCTTTTGGTTGGTACCCAATTCTTTTGGGAATATAATGGGATCATCAACCTAAAGAATGGTTATCTTTTTATCCTAGGGTAAGAAGTCACTCTGATCTTTGAGGAGCCCATCAAAGTTCCTGGTAAATGGTTGAAGACATGTACTCTGGAGTACCCCACTGGGGTTTTCTCCCTAAAATATCAAACCCATTCCACCAACATGAAGTGTTCTTCCATGGCTTGTCCTGCAACTGAGGGAATCCCTCTATGGCCACGTCTGCTATCACCATCTCCCCAGGCTCTCAGGCTATCATAGACTCACAGATATCATATGAACTACCTGAACAGACTTTCTTAGAGCTGTATTCCCCTCCTTTGCTGGGGCGTAACAAGCCTTACCTTTGTCCTGGAATTCTAAACGTTTCCCACAAGGATCCTGTTCAATTACTAGTTGCCAACCTTACTGTGCTTCCTATGACTGTATCCAGAGGACAGGTCGTTGGTTACAGAAAGTTGTTAAATGCTCCCGACGTCTTGTCTCTTCACCCCTTTGGAACGTTTCAAGACTTTAATCTACCCAAAGACAAGCCTCAAGTCCTATCCCTGTTCACTGCCTAAGACTTCCCTCAGTTGTCCCCGGTCCAACAGAAAGAGGTGCTTGATTTACTAGACCAGTTCTCAGACATCTTTTCTAAAGATAGTACTGATTATGGGCTAGCCAAAGGTGTGATACATCAGATTGACACAGGAGATGCTCCTCTCTTTTGTGCCAAGCCATACTGCCGCAGCCAAGTGGAAGATGTGCAGGTTTCTAAGGAGCTCAAACAACTGCTGGACGCTGGACTGCTAGCTCCCTCTCAGAGTCCCTGGGCTTCTCTTCTGCTCATCTTAAAGAAAAAGGATGGTGGACACCGGATTGTGATGGACTATTGAAGGTTGAATTCTCTAACCAAGAAAGATTCCTATCCCTTACCACGCATTGATGACGCCCTTTGACGCCTTGGAGGTTCTAAGTTTTTCTCTGCCATGGATTTGGCGTCTGGCTACTGGCAAGTTGACCTCTCTCCTGAAGACCGTCAGAAGGCTGCACTCATCACATCAGAAGGATTGTTTGAACCTACTTTCATGCCGCAAGGGCTCTGTAATGCCCCAGCAACTTTCCAGAGGGCCATGGACTCCATCCTGCATGACTTGAAGTTGTCGTGTGTCTTAGTCTATATAGATGATATAACAGTCTTCAGTGCAACTTTCACTGATCACCTAGCCCATCTTAAAGAGGTGTTCATAGAGATCTGAGAAGCTGGCCTCAAGTTAAAGCCTTCTAAATGTGCTTTCTTCAAAGAACGCCTTGAATTCCTGGGCCATGAAGTAACCCAAACAGGAATTTGTCCAATGACCAAGAAGGTTGAAGCCATCAACAAAATGCTTCCACCCACCAACCTCCGAGAAGTACAAGTCTTTCTGGGCATGATGGGTTACTATAGACAATTCATCCCTGATTTTGCTGATACTAGTGAACCCCTGGTCTAACTATTGTGTAATGTCCCCTTCAAATGGACTGCCAGTCAACAGCAAGCCTTTGAGACTCTAAAGCAGAAACTCAAAGAAGCACCCATTCTAGTGTATCCCAATTACAATAAGGAATTCATCTTGTACACTGATGCTAGTGACCTTGCTATTGGGGCTATCTTGGCTCAACTCAACAATGAAGGTGTGGACCACCCTGTAGCCTATACTTCCTGTGTGCTGAATAAGCATGAGAATAATTATAGTGTTACAGAGAAGGAATGCCTTGCTGTGCTGCATGCAGTCAAACAAGTCTGTCACTACGTGTATGGTACCCATTTCACTGTTATCACTGACCACGCTTTACTCAAATGGTTACAACAACTTAAGGAGCCTGAAGGACGCTTAGCTAGATGGGCTCTCCGCCTGCAAGGTTATGACTTCACTGTGCTCCATTGCCCCAGGATTCAACATCAGAACGCTGACAGGCTATCCCAAATGCCCATCCTTGCCCTACATCCTGCTGAGGCAGACCGCCTGTACGAGCTAATTGGCTACCCTTCTTCCTGGGAAAGTGAGACAGAAGAGGTTCAACTTGCCTTGACCAAATTTTCTGAAGATACCCTCATACACGACAACCAACTCTTCAAGAAGGTGTGGGGTCAATACCTGCCATATGTGCGTCCCAGTCTTTGTCTCTCTTTGGTGTCACAAGCTCATAAAGAAACTGGCCATGGAGGCATAGCCAAGACCTTTGACTGGCTTTTGAAGAATTACTTCTGGGAGAATCTTTGCCTGTTGATCCCAGATGTCATAGCTAGTTGCCATAACTGCCAACACCAGAGGCCCCAAGCTGCTTCTCACGAGTTCAAATTGGTTCCCCCTCAACACGCATTTCATACTGTCAGCATTGATGCTGTAGGTCCTCTCCCCCGCTCACGCTCCGGATGCTGCTTTATCCTGATTGCTGTTGACCACTTCAGCAAGTGGGTAAAAGCTCGCCCTACTAAAGACATCACTGCTAAGACTACTGCTGCCTTCCTGCTGCAGGATGTTTTCTACTGCCATGGATGTCCTCAAGTGCTGTTGTCAGACAATGGAACCAAATGCAATGCCAAACTTGTAACCTCTGTTGTTGAAGCTCTAGGAACTCACCAGTCTTTCTCTGCCCCCTATAATCCTTTCACTAATGGGGCAGTTGAACATGCCAACTTGACACTGGTTTCTATCATGAGGAAACTCACCTACTCTGACGCTGCCAATTGGGATCTATACTTATCTGCTGCCCTCTTTGCCTATTGTCTGAGCAGACATTGGGTCACAGGGTATTCCCCCTTTGCCATGTTGTATGGGCGTGAAGCCACCACTCCGTCACTCTTGGGGGCTCCCCTACTCTCCTCTGATAAGGCCATGAACCCTGAAGACCACATCAAAGACTTAGTCAACCACATCATTGATATACAGGCCACTGCCTACACTTCTGCATATAAGACTAAGATGCTTGAGCTCTCTCCTGACAACGCTGGGTGCTCCCCCTTTCCTGAGTTTGATGTTGGTGACCATGTCCTATACTATCAACACCGTGTGGGTGGGCGCGCACATAAGCTGGACTCCCTGTGGATTGGTCCTTTAGAGGTGACTTTCAAACAAGGATATGAGTACACTGTAAAGCTCCTCTCCAGTGGTCGCCTTTTTGCTTGCGTACACGCCAAGTTCCTCTGCAAGTATCACCCCCCAAAGGCCAATCTAGAGGGGGGCAATGTTGTGAATAACAGCATTCACCATGTTTTGATTTCGCCTTTGTTGAGCCATTTTGAGGACAAATCTCTTGCTTTTGCGTTTGACTCTTGAAATGAACTGGCTTCCGCTTCAGGAAGTATGATTATTCAGCTTCCTGACTCTGCGCAACTCACTTGCCCCACTCATGCTTGTGGCAAGTGATCCTACCGTCCTGGTAGTGTTTTGTGGTATTCCTAACCACTATATATTCCATTTCACATTCACCAATAAAATTTAAGTTCTATTCACATTTCCATCTTTGTGTCTTCTGTCCTTCTGCGCTTCTCTCTAACCCATGACTAGTAGAGATTATTCTTCCAGGGCCGCAAGGTAAACGCTATTGCCTTCCCTGTCATCTAACTGAGACTTAGTACAAATCCAATCCTAAGGTTAGGATTCCCCGTTGTGTGTCTGTGCCGCGCCTCAGAACACAACATACATCACTCTTACCGGCTTGATAGATTCTATGGTACCCACCAGCAGACCTTGGGCCCTCCTGGGTAAACTGTTGTCTTATATTGTAAAGTTAGCTCCAATCTTGTGGTGGGCCCTACTTGCTGGGCCCGCAGGCCAACTGCCCACGAGCTCTCAGGAACCCCCCACAGGCTGGATCCCTGACATTATGGCAATCTACCTTAAACACAATAACCTGGGCCCCAAGATTTTGATAACTCTTGGGGCATCTTGTATGCTACTCTTATTGATCTCAGCTTACTATGCATACAAACTAGCTACCAACCTAATTGCATCAGCAATCTGACACCAAACCATTACAGAGCCAAAGGACGCCATGCTTGGCTTCAAGAAGACCAAGACCCTAAACTTGCAGGTTCAGAACGTTATAGTAAATCAGACCACAAACAAGGTGGACATGCCACAGATGGGGAAGCTCACCCTAGAAAAAGCCAGAAGAGCCATGCCAGTCCTCTGTCTCCACTTTCAGGCCAACACAAACTCATACTCCAATGACACTGAGAAAGTCCTTGGAGTGGCCTCCATGTTCTCTGGCAATGCCTTGGACTGGTTTGGGAAGGCCACCGCCAAGGACGTCAAGTTCTGCCTGGACTACTCCCAATTTGAGAATGAACTGATGGCCACTGGCAACAACCAAGACAACTGACATCACGCCCTCATCAGTTTACTAGAAATCAGAAAAGGATCACGCACTCTACAAACCTACACCAACAAGTTCCTAAAACTGAAAGCCAGAACCCAACTTGAGGACAAGTTATCAGCCATCTTGTACTGCCAAGGAGCCTGCCCTGCCTTGAAAGAGCTCCTTAAACACCACCCCCCTACGCTTGGCCTAGACAAACTACTCCTTTTGTGTAGATGAATGAGCCTTAACCAAGAAGGCGCTCCCTCTCACACTCAGCGCACAAATTGAGCCCTGACGCCCAACAGACCAGGAATGTCCCCAAATGAACTACAGCACCACTACCGTGAAGGGTTGTGTTTCTACTGCCACAAACCTGGACACCTCACTAAGGATTTCCCCAAGAAGAGAGGTCCTACGGTTTCTTTAGCACAAATAAACACCTCCACCTAGTCTTAAAAATTTATTCAAGTTGAAGTACAAACACCACAACATCCCAGACTGCGGAAGCTTTTATTGATACTGGAGCTGAAGAGAGTTTTATTGATGCCACCCCTGCAAAGGACCTAGGACTAAAGGCCGCCACTGAAGGTGTCAAAGTAATCATGAGAAACAGCTCTCACAACTTGGGATTTAGGTGCACAGCCAAGCTGCCATTGAAAATTAGTCAGAACACCTACCAAGCGCTTCCCATCATCCTGAAAGGGCTTCCCCACCCCCTTAATCCTAGGAGACTCCTGGTCCCAAAGACACAGTGCTATCCTGAATTTCTGTAATCAAACAATTGCCTTGAAGGGAGACAAAATGTGTGATGAGGTGCTATTTCTGCTGGGTCCAACCTGCAAAGGACCCAACACGCTCCTGACCCGAAAATGGAACCCAGTGTAGGAACTCTACCTGCCTCTTTAGAGAAGTGGAACCATATTTTCAGCAAGGAAGCAGCAACCCATCTCCCCAATCACTTGATCTACAACCATGCCATAGACCTGTTACCTGGAACCCAACCTCACCACGGGCCCATCTACAGCTGCAACCATTGTGAACAAGTAGCCCTGAAGACATACCTAGAGGACATGACAAAAAAGGGTTCATCCGGTTGTCTAAGGCACCTTGCTTGTCACCTATGCTGTTTTTAGAATACAAGAACAGCAGAATGTGTCCCTACGCAAGCTACCAAAAACTGAACAACATTACAGTGAAGAACTGCTACCCCATCCCTAACTCTGACAGCCTTTGTGATGTACTGAATGGAGCCCAGGTGTACTCAAAAATTGACCTGAGAGACGCTTTCAACCAGATCAGAATCAAAGAAGGAGACAAATACAAGATGGCTTTCAAAACCAGATATGGGTTGTACAATTACCTTGTTATGTCATTTGGCTTGTGCAACGCACCCAGTACTTTCCAAAGAATGATCAACTCTGTCCTAGGCAAGTATCTCAACCAATTCTGTGCCGCATATCTGGAAAACATCCTCATATACAGCAAGTCACATGAGGAACACCTCTAACATCTTGACCGTATACTGGAGAAACTCTCACAGGCCAACCTACACGCTAAGCTGAAGAAGTGCAAATTCTTTCAGTCCAAGGTCAAATTCCTGGGATACATGGTGAAGACTGGTGGGCTTGCCATGGCACAAAGCAAAGTGGAAGCAGTGACAACCTGGCCAGTACCCAAATGCAGGAAAGATGTGAGAAGTTTTTTGGGTCTGGCAAATTATTGCAGGGATTTCATCCAAAAAAATTCTCAGATTACTCTGCCCCTGACCCGCCTTTGCTATGACAAGGTCCAGTTTGTCTTGACTGGGGAGTAAACCTCTGTGCCTGAGGCCTGAAACTTGTGTTCACCTCTGCTCTAGTCCTGGAAATGCCTGACCCATCTAAACCTTTTGTGCTGGAAACAGATGCGTCCAACTTTGCAGCGGATGGGGTCCTTCTTCAGGAAGGAGGGGATGGTATGCTACATCCTGTAACATACTACTCCAAGAAAATGCTACCAGCTGAAGGGAACTACCCAATATACAACAAAGAGATGCTAGCTATAATAAAGACATTGAAGCATTGGCGTAGGTACTTGTGTGGTGCCAAATACCTGGTAAAAGTTCTGATAGACCACAAGTTCTTAGTTTACTTCTTCAAACCACGCCAGCTGAACCAATAACAAGCAAGATGGGCCTTGTAACTATCCAACTATACCTTGACCATATACTACAAGCCAGGAAAGGTTAACGTAGTCCCAGACGCCTTGAGCAGGAGAGTTGATCTGACCCCCTCCTCTACAGAAATCAAGGACTTCAACACCCACACACTATTAGACCCTGCCAGCCTAGGGATACAACTGAATTACTTGAAGATTGCCGCCAGCAAACCCAACATGATAAGAGCCCAGAAACAAGACACCTATTCAATCAAACTAGTCAAAGCCCTGCTAAAGGACCCAGACTGCCATCACTCAAAGAAAGGGTACTCCCTGAAAGGTGTTACCCTGCTGCTTCACAACAGGATCTATGTACCCAAAGGCCCAAACCAAACAAACATAATGATTGACCACCACAATTCAGAGATGACCGGCCACCCAGGTAGACACAAATCCCTCTCAAGTATCAAGCAGAACTACACATGGCCAGGCAAGGACAAAGAAGTAGCTGCCTACATCAATGGTTGTGAAACATGCAGTGGAACCAAGACGTGTTGCTCTAAGACAGAAGGGTTACTGAGGCCTCTAGACATCCCTGCTGGCCCCTGGAAGTCAGTGTCAATGGACTATATAGTAGAGCTCCCCCCTTCAAAATCCTTTGACGCAATCCTGGTCATGGCCAACTGTTTCACAAAAATGGCCTATTTTGTCCTGACCACTACCCACTGCACAACAGCTGAGACTGCCAGTCACTTCCACGGCCACATCTTGATACAACACGGCACCCCAGAAGAAATCATCACTGATAGAGGACCCCAGTTTACTTCCCACTACTGGACCCAAGTGATGAAGGACCTTGGAATAAGACGTTGTGTGTCAACCTCCTACCACCCGCAGATGGATGGAAAAACTGAACAGGTCAACCAAATCCTGGAGCAATACCTCTGATGCTATGCCAACGCCAACCAGGACAACTGGGCCAACATGCTCCCCATGGCCCAGTTTGCATACAATAGTAAAGACCACGCCTCCACTGGGATGTCTCCATTCAAGGCCAACTATGGGTTTGATCCATCATGGGACCCTAGCATTGGCAGCAAGGAACATAATACAGCAGGACAAACTTGGATTGAACAAATACATAACACCCAGGAAACCTGCCTAAGGAACTTGACCCGCGCTGTTAAGACCTACAAAGGGTTTGCCGACAAGAAAAAAGTTCCCAGAAAACCTCTGGAAATAGGCAATGAAGTATACCTTGACTCACAGAACTTTCCCCTACATGTACCCAGTAGGAAGCTAGCCCACCGCTGCTGTGGCCCTTACAAGATCATAAAGAAAATAGGAGAAGTGGCGTACAAACTAGAGCTGCCGCCTACTTGGAAAATCTACAATGTCTTCCACCAATCACTGCTATTCAAGAAAGAAGGAACCTCCCTCCCCCACCAGAAGATCAAGACCAACCCTCCACCCATCCAGGAGGGACGCTCAACCAAATACAAAGTAGATTAAATCCATGGACACCGCCTCCACTACAAGACCCCACAGCACTACGTCAAATGGGTAGGTTACCCCCCCCCCCCCAAAGAAAGCACCTGGGAACTGGTCTCCAACCTACCTAACGCACAAGGAGCCATACAGCAATACCTAGTAAAAGGGATCAGGAAGGAGGAGGGCAATGGGAGAGAAGGGGATGATGTCACAAGTGACAAACTCTTATCAACTATGCTTATTGAAAAGCCTCAACTACAGGATTTGAACCCTGGCTCCCCGCGGGCCGCCAGCCCGCAGGGCCAGCTGCCCGGCTGCCTGCAGTTTTTTGGGCTCAAACCAGAGCAGGATTTGACTTCAGAAAATCCTTTGAATCTTGATGAATAAAATTCACCTACATTGATACTTCCCACTATAAAGGTTCCTGTTAACTTGACCAATCAGCAGGCGGGTCCAGCCACAGATCCCAAAATAACTCGGGCCCACGCAGAAGGGGAAACAGAGAACCTTCCCATAGAATGCAGGCCACCCAGAGACAACTAATCCCACCACCTGACTAGGGAATTTGAGCATTCCCAGTTCAAACCAGCCAATGATTTAACTCCCACAATGAATGCCACCAAGGACTGGAAAGATCAGGTAAACAGTACCATCCAGGCCATAGAAATTTGTAAAAGTTTTCCCATGACAGATGGGCATACTTATACCCTGAGCCACCAGGAAGATGCCCATAGCCATTCTTGCAATAAAGTGACATGAACCTTTGGTTCAACCAGGTTATTCCATATTTGATTTTAGTTCTATTTTATCTACAGTCTACTTCCCACGGTTCCGCATCCCATACCCTACAAACCCAAGAAACCGCGGACCAACCGCCTAAGTTTTACCGTCCACCAGGAGTCCCCTACAGTCCTGTACATTTCACCAAGTACCATCCCAATCCTGTGTATTTGGAGTTCATCCTAGAGGAAATCATAATCTACAATCCAGAGGCAAGAACTAGAGATACCAAAACTGTATACAGTGAAGGCTGCAAGATCACTATTCCTCCCCTGCTATTCTGCAATAAATACAACTACCTATCTGCATATTTGGTTCCCATGACTCTGCTTCTCACCCTGCAGCCCAAATGCCCGCAAGAATCTGTTGCTGTCAATGAATCCACCTCCACTCAAATATTTAGGGTGATGTACATCACTCTTACCAGCTTGATAGATTCTATGGTACCCACCAGCGGACATTGGGCCCTCCTGGGCAAATTGTTATCTTATATTGTAAAGTTAGCTCCAATCTTATGGTGGGCCCTCCTTGCCGGGCCCGCAGGCCAACCGCCTGCAAGTTCTCAGGAACCCTCCACAGGCTGGATCCCTGACAAACTCAGATAATTACTTCTCTGAGAGGGAGTAATCAAAGATTTTGTAACAATGGTAAATTTATTAGACTATCTTGTGGGATTTCAAGTATTTGAATCCACTTAAGATTGGTTGTCACAGCCCATACCATAGTCTGACTGGACTCTCACAGGGGAGGAGGGCTGGGCCTGAAAGGCCATGTACACAATTGGTGCTATTCTGACAAGGTAATTCACAGCTGTAGCTAGGGGGCATCAGCTTCCAGTATGGGGAACAAGCTGATAAGCCAGCCCCAATACTGTGATGTAAGCAAACCCCAACTTGCTGAAGTCCTGGGCAGAAGGTACGTTGGGCAGGAGAGAGTAAGAGAAATCTCCTTTATGGTAGGTGGAATGGTCACTCTAGGGTAGCCAGGAGGAAGATCCAGGTGATAAGAATGGAAGAACTCCAAGTCAAAGGCGCAAGGTGGCTTAACCAAAGTGACAGGAGCAGAAACAGGAGGAAACAGATAGGTGAAGTTGTATTATGTAGTGAATTCACAAATAGATGTAAACAGAATAATCATTTTGGTGAAAAAATAGATATTTCCTTCAAGAAAAAAATGGGTCCTGGGAATAAAGTTGTTTATTTTATGATGTCAACAGTGAGTAAAGCTTCTCCTTGTGGGGTTCCTGGTCACCAGTCCCAAAAATGTGTCCTGGGTCATAGCCAGGGACCAGCTTGGAGGATTCCTCATTTCCTAGCAGTGGTAGGTGGCTTGATAGAAGTTTATACTTGGCCTGCATGACTGCAAACTCTTCCAGTACTTTTCCAATTACTAGGTGGGCATCCCCACCATGCACCTGTACTTCAGCGGGCGCTAACCCCTCTGTGGGTCTGTACCAGTCTTTTAACAACCTAGTAAACTCATTTCCTATAAAATCCCTTCCTCTATCCATCATCTCAAGATGCCTAGTTAATCTCTCCCACTCCTCCTTGGAAGACTTACTGGTGGCAAATCTTCTACAACTTTTATGATAGGTATCTTCCTCCCCTTGACTAGGGTAAAAGATATGGAGTAGCTCACTCATAGGGTTTGTATTTTAATTACTGGAAAATTTGGGCAGGGGTTTTAATAAGCTTTTATTCACAGTCAGAAGAAAGATCCCCTTAGAAACCTTCTGATATATTGCCTGGGTATGAGAAACAATATGGTTTTGCCAATACTTGGAGTCCTCCAACAATCTCTTGGACTCCTTGTACTTGATCTTGGGCTCCTGCACTCTGCTCTAGCTCTGGTTTCTTATCCTCAGCTCTAGCTTCTTTATATTGGGCTTCTGTGCCTTTAAATTGGTCTTCAGCTCCTTCTGTAGTCCTTGTGGCCTTTTTAATCCACTTTATCCAGTCCCTGAAAAGCCTCAGATAGCTCCCCCTTTTATAGCTCCTTGTTTCAGTCCTTATTTCTCTCAGAACTCTGGTTTTCCAAAGCTTAAACTATCCTTTTTTTCTCTGTAATATACTAAACCTTATTACTTACTTCAACCAATGAAAGCCCTGTTTTTTCTGCATCTGCACCTCATTTTTAAGCTTTAACTCTTAAGCTAAAGCCCTCCAAACACTGATCAAATAAACTTTGACTTGCAGCCAATCAAACGCCTCAATTCAACAGTTTTTCCAAACAGTTCACCCAAATGACTTGCTCTTGACTATGGTTCAAACTTTAAGCTGTCTTGCTCAGGGTAAACAAATGCTCTTTGTTTCAAACAGTTTTGCTGTAATTCCTGACATGTTTCTTTGGCAAATTTTGAGCGCTTTTGCCTATGTTTTACATAGGGTATTTTTGAACCCTTGATTTTTCAACTTTTCTCCAAGTTTCTCTTCATTTTCTTCAACATTTCACAGCTTTGAACTTGCCCGCTTCTTGCCTTTTGCCTCTCCTAGTTGTTCTTGGCAAAATTCCAACATTCATTTTTACAGTTTCTCTGTTCTGTTTCCAGTCTCTTTCCAGCTTCCTCTCACTCAATCAATTCTTGATAAAATACAGTTTAAACACTGTAAGTTATTCATTTACTCTCTTTTTTTAATCATATGACAATTAATTCTTTCTTTATGTCATACTTTAGACAGCATTAAATCATTATTTAACTGCTTCTTCCTTATTATTTCCTCTCTTAAGAAACCAAAATCAGCATTCTAGCTCCTGTATTAATTCCAGCTAGTCCTTCTAAGCCATCTTCCAGAACATCAGCTAGTCCTGAGTCACCATCTTTTGGTCCTTTGGCTAGTTCTTCACCATGAACTTCTGGTCCTTCAGCCAGTTATTCAACCACATCTTCTAGCCCTTCAGCCTAGCCAGCAATATGTCCATCTCAGTCATCAAACAGCCCATTTCAGTCTCCGAACAGCTTAAAACAGTCCTTCAGCTACTTTCAAAAATCCAACCTACAGGGGGTTCCTGAGAACTTGCAGGCAGATGGCCCGTGGGTCCAGCAGGGAGAGCCCACCACAGGATTGGGGCTAACTTTACAATATAAGATAACAATTTTCCAAGGACTGCCCAAGGTCCGCTCGTAGGCACTGTGGAATCAATCAATTCAGTGAGGATGATATACATCACCCCAAATATTTGGGTGGAAGTGGATTCATCAGTGACAACTGATTCTTGTAGGCAGTTGGGCTGCGGGGTGTGGGGCAGAGTCATTGGAACCAAATAGGCAGGCAGGAAATTATACTTGTCTTGGAATAGCAGAGGAGGTATGGTGATTTTGATGCCTTCTCTGTATACGGTTTCAGTCTCTCTAGTTCTAGCTTCAGGGTTGTGGATGAGGATCTCCTCCAGAGTAAACTCCAAATACGCCGGGTTGGGTGGGTACTCAGTAAAATGTACTGGGCCAAAGGGAGCTCCTGGTGGACGGTAAAGTTTGGGCGGCTGGTCTGCAGTTTCTTTGGGTAGGTGAGCATGGGGAACAGAGCCACAAGGAGTATACTGTAGATGAAGTAAAACTAATAACAAGTATGGTATGATCTGTTTGAACTAAAGGTTCATGTCACTTTATTGCAAGGATGGCAATGGGCATCTTCCTGGCAGCCCAGGGTATAAGTATGCCCATCTGTCATGGTAAAACTTTCTCAAATTTTGTCGGCCCAGGTTTTCCCAATTACCAGGTCTTCCCAGTATTTGGTGGCATCAGTTGCGGGGGTTATTTCATTGGCTGCTTTGAACTGAGGAAGCTCAAATTCCCTAGTCAGGTTGTGGGTTTGGCCGCCTCTGGGTGGCCCGCGTTCTATGGGAAAATTCTCTGTTTCCTCTTCTGTGTGGGCCCAAGTTAATTTGGAATCAGTGGCTGGCCCTGCCTGTTGATTAGCTTTCTTAACAGGAACCCCCAGTGTGGAGAGTATTGGCGTAGGTACATTTGATTTGTCAAGCTTAAAAGGATTTTCCAAAGTCAAATCCTGTTCTAATTTGAGCCCAAAAAACTGCAGGCGGCCGGGCAGCTGACCCTGCGGGCTGGCGGCCCGCGAGATGCCAGGGTTCAAGTTTTGTAGTTAGGGCTTTTTGATAAGCATGGTTGATAAGAGTTTGTCACTTGTGACAGCTACTCCTGCATCCTGATCTTTTGGTCCTTTAGTCTTTCCTGCATCATGATCTTCTAGTCTTTAGCCATTCCTTTATGTTTTCAAACTTCAACAAAAACCAACAGTCCCTCAACTAGTCTTCACTGTGATCATACAGTCCTTCTTACTAGTCTTCACTGCTGATCCCACAATATGAACCACCTCGGTTCTATATCTCAGTCCCCATTGCCAAAACCTGTAGACCCAGGCATGAGCCTACATTGTTATTGGTGTTTGACTGGGCCCTCTCAAGTGGCAACCACTTAGGCCATCCAACCATAGATCAATAAAGTCTATGCAGTTGTCTTTACTCACCCAGGTGATTAAGTCTGAGCTTTCAGTTGCAAAGTAATCAGCTTTACTTCCCAGAGGCCTGATCACACCAAGTTCTGCAGCTTCTTCTCCAAGCAACCGTCTTGGTGACATCCCTGAGCATATATATGCCCTCCAATGCTTACTTTGTGATCTCCCCAAAGCTCCCATAGGGACATAGACAAGGACACCCTACCAGTCCGTTAGGTAGAGTGCTTGCTCACAGACCTTCTGTAAGTGTATCAGGGTATGTAGAGCTCTCAGAGCTTCTCTCCTCCCTGATAGCCCATGTTATACACCAGGGGTCCAAAAACTTACAGCCATGGTAGCCAAATTACCTACCATGCTGGCACACTTTCCCACCCTGGAAGCCCGTGCTACCCGCCAGGGTCTAAACAGCATCCAGCCTATATATCCCATGCTACCCACCAGGCTAGACTACTCCCCACCCCAAACAGCTAAAGTTCCCTGCTGAGCTATCTCATTCCTCATCCCTAGTAGCCACATTTCCTTGCTGGGTGAGGACCTCTAGCCCACAGCAGCCAATATCTCCTGCTGGGTGGGGACAATATTCGCCTCTAGTAGTCCTTTGTTACTTACTAGCCAGGCCTTACCTCCCCTAGTAGACATTATTCCCTACTAGGCCTCTATCTGTAACAAACCAAAAACACACTGTCAATCTTCAGCACAGTGTCTTTATTTGAAGCCTAATCAACCCTTGCCTGCAGAACTGCTTCCATCTGGACTATCACACTCCTCTTCACTATTTATACTTACTGTGGAATCCTTAGCCTTTTGTGCCACCAGAGGCCTGATGGCATCATTATCAGTGAGACATGTGATTTGGCCTAGAAATTGTGCAATTGAACCTGGGGATGAAAGGGCATTGGCTGCTATAACATGAACCTTGGTTTGGCTGCAGCATGCTGAGGTGCCACAGCTATATTTAGACCCCAGAAGCAATCAAGCTTCCAATCACGCAATCAAACAATTACCCTCCTAATGTACCATTTCCTGATAGTAAATGTTAGGTATATCCCTGACACTTATAGTTGTGTAACCAACAAATTGTCACCCGCCGCCACTGAGCAGACATCTGCCACCAACGTGCAGACATCTGCCACCATCAAGCAGATACACATTGCCATCATGTGGAAGCCTGCTGCAACCAAGCTGTTGCCCGCCGCCACCAAGCAGACGTTCACCGCCACCGCGCGGGCCCCCGTGGCCACCAAGCAGATACATGCCACCACCACGTGAAAGCCTGCCACAACCAAGCCATTGCCCACCGTCAACACGCAGGCGCCCACTGCCACCAAGTAGACATCCACCACCACTGTGCGGGCCCCACGGCCACCAAGCAGATACATGCTGCCACCATGTGGAAGCCCGCCGCAATCTAGCCGTTGCCCACCGCCAACTTGCAGACGCTTGTCACCATTGAGAAGATGCCCACTGCCACTGCACAGGCGCCTGCCACTCTTGCCAGCCCCTCCTGCAAGCCATCCTCAAACCAGGCACCCATGAGCCAGCCTGCCACCTGCCAGCCTTTGCCCTCCCATGCCAGCAGGCCAGTCCCCATCCACTCCTTTGGTAAATAGCCAAATCTGGAAACCAGGAAAGGCAATTTCCCTAAAGCCAAACTTGGGAGGAACTGCTGCCCAATTTGGGAGCTTACCAAATGGGGAATGGACTGACAGGCTCTTCAACAGTGAAAATCATGCACCAAATTCAGTAAATGAATTTGGATGCATGAAGAAGGTCCAACTTGCACTATGCCAATGCAAGCTGGGATCCAGCCAAACCTTCTCAATTGCCAGCCACCCAGGCCAATCCAGAAAAGGGAATAACAGATGCAACTCAGACTCTTGGTTCCCCAATGTTATGTCTTCCAATAATCATGCCCTGCAGGTCCACTAGTATAAATAAAGACAAATTCTCAATAATAGTTTGTGCTATCATTGAGTGAATACCCTCCTCAATATTATCACATTAATCAATCCTTTACCCAGGCTAAGCAAGTAACCTTACTAAACCCATTACCCCTCCCCAGGTCAGAAGATGAACTACATCATCTTCACAGCTGTCTTGACAGCTTACCTTGGGATAGGGGGCAACCAGCCAACCAATGCTCAGTTTGGTCCTGAAACACAGGGACCAAAAGGGATATCATACAATGAGCCAACCCATCTCAACTCAATGGTTTTGAATCTGTGGACACCTTTGGCGTCATCTTGCCCAACTCCCAACTAGGCTACTTACGTGATCCCCGCAGCTACGCTACTGTACCTTGCTGTCAGCCTTAGACAATGCAACATCCTTGCCAAAGCCTTCCGTCAGGCAGTGAACTTCTATCCAATTGTCTATGCCTTGAACGGCTTTGAGCTGCCTAACCTGCCTTCTTATGTTACTAAAGTTTTTCCTCAATACTTGGGTATTACAGTAAATAGGCCCACATCTGTTATTAGATTTGATGCCAGGGATTCAAGGCTCGTGGGCCTCTCAAATCCCAGGCCATTTGTTATTCAAAAGGGGGGTTTCTCTCTGGAAGGCAGTTGGTAATGTTTCCCATGCTGTGGGTTGCTTTGTCTCTAGGAAGGCTAGCTGATTGTCCAGGGCATTCTGGGCCCTGACATTTTTAATACCCTAAAATGGTGGGCACCACTTGGAGTATGTATGGTAGCAAATTGGAGAACTGGAAACCTGTCAAGACAGTGATTATGGGATACACTGTCATCAGCCAACAGAATACCTTGGCGTGTATGTTGAAGCATCTGAAGCTCCCGGCAAAGTAGGTGAGGATGTAGTAAGCAGACATATACATGGCTATGGAGAGTGTCAAATGGGGAGATACCAGAGGCGGCCAGGGTCCAGTGTTTGAAGAGTTAAGTTGGCCAGGGTTGTGGTATGGGCCATAACCTAGTCCTTCTGTGGAGAGGCTGAAGAACTCTGAACTCTGTTGATAGCCTCCAATCCCAAGGCAAGCTGTGAAGACAGCTGTGAAGATGAGGTGATTCATCTTCACTGGGTTGGCAGGGGCTTGATATGTAAGTTTTAACTGTAGTTGAAGTTGGAAATTTCACTTTATTGAGGGTATTAGTCTCAATAATAGCACAAGCTATTACTGAGAGGAGATCCTTTATTTATAGTGGGCCCCCACTTGCAAAGTTTTGCAAATGGGAGTAAAAACAGGGGACTGGAGTCCTCAAAAGTTTGGTCATGGGAATTAGTGCTTGAAGGGATGGCCAAACCCTTGTTCCTGGGCAATCTGTTGGGGTTTTAGACAGTTCTGCTTGGGACCAATAATTTCCTCTGGGTGGGTGGTCAGGTGGTGATGACAACTCTTGGTTTTAAACACTTCTATTTTTGGTGTGGGGATGCTAGTTTGGTTGGAGTCTAGGCCTAGCTGATTGTTGCCATCCACCTGGTTCCATTGGCTGTAGGTCATGTTATTTTTATCTTCTGAAGTTATTTTTGGCTTTTCCTCTATATTTTTAGAATTTGACCTGGGTTGTGAAACATGAATTTGCTCTTCTCCTTGGGCCCAAGAATTATTCTTAAAATTTTCCCTTGCTTCAGGGGACTTTTCTGATTGGCTGGGTGTTGTGGTGGGTTTTGGTTGGCTGGGGAGTGGGCCCTGGGACCCGGGTGGGCAACTGGCAGTCGGCTGGGGCCCGGGGAGCGGGTGGGTGGCCTGGGGACTGGCGGCAGGCCCGCTGGTGCCAGCCTGGGCTTGCGGGTGGCTGGCGGAGGGGGGCGGGCGTCTGCGCGGTGGCGGCAGGCACCTGCCCGGATGTTAAATAGTTCCAGTTTCCATAAAAATCTGTTTTTCCCAAATTTTGATTTTTCTTTTCCCCTGATAGTGGGGGAAATTCCCTATCAAATTTTGCCCCTCCTCTTGGGCATTCCTCTACTTGTTTCCAAGATTTTTCATCAGTAGAAATCTGGTTTATGTCAGGAATATTCCTGACACATTGGTACTGAGATGACTGGTTGAGCTTCCAAAAAAGCTTTAGTACTTGCTTATATAGATATTATTTGCAGCAATGATAAAACATAGCCCTATATATTTTATTTGCACTCCAAAAAGTACTGAAACCTGGCAATTTGTTGGAAGTAGCATTGTCAGAAAATAGAGGTACCTAATTTTATATGGGAGATTGGATTTAAAGTTCCATAGCTTTAATCACATTGATTCAAAAAGTGAGATTTGGTTTAGTACTTGTATTTTATGCAGTGGAAATTGTGGAGCTCTAGTTGCATCTAGAATATATACTTCTCTGTAAAGAGATTGAATTACCTATTTCTTAGCATGTCCCATGATTGATAGAATAGAGGTGGGAACTTAAAGGCCGGATAAATGTACTCCGAGGCGGCCGATGGGGTTACTAATGACGATCTAAAGCTCCCAGTTGAGATTTAAGGAAGGGGTTTTTGATCCGAGTTTTTTTATTGGGACTAGGATTCTTTAGAAATTTCTTTTATGATTATCAGAAGAATCGGAGGTGGCTGTTTTTTTACAAACCTTATCGGAACAAATTCCGATTGGTGGTCGGGCACTCAAAAAATTGGCGTGAAACAATGTAGGATTAGATATGATGAGCGTGAGACTTTTTGATGGAAATCATAGATGACTTGACTGTTTATATCATAGCTAGAGCTCTTTGAAACATAAAGGCTTGATGCTAATATATGAGGTGGAACTTAATCTGTAGTTGCTTTCAAAGACCCTTGGGCTGCTTATAAAAGCTATCTTCGCCACTAAAAAGATGTGAGATAATTGGTCAAAGCAAGTTCAAAAGGAGGGAGATTGATTCACTTTATGTTGTGTGATGTCAGACCTTCTTCCACAGCATGGCTGCCAATTGATGATTGGCTTAAAAAATAATTTTGACCCCACAAAAAACAAGTAGAGGTCACAAATTCGCATGGTTATTATTTTTGGAAGCAACTTATCACAAAAGAGTAATCATATCATCAGCCACAATGCAGGGTATCGTGCTTAATTATAAAACTACACTTAGAAGCTTCTTTTCTCGTCTCCACAATCCTTATCATCATCTTGAGACATCTATTCCGAAGTTGCAAGAGACGACAAGCTGAAAACTTGAAACCCTTTGTATTTAAACAATCGTCACGCAGGTTAGCACCTTTTATTTTGTCCATACTTCTCCTTTTTCCTAAAACTTTCCCGAGTAGCTTTTTCCCCTCTCGTCACCAGAGCAAAATGTCTTCAGTACATTCGAAATTTCTGGGGGGTAACAGTGTTGAGAGCGCTTCCCCTTCATCCATTGCTGAATTTGTCAAGCAAAACGGCGGCCACACCGTCATCACCAAGGTGCTTATTGCCAACAATGGTATAGGCGCCGTCAAAGAAATACGCTCAATTCGTAAGTGGGCCTATGAAACTTTTGGCAATGAGCGTGCCATTGAATTCACTGTCATGGCCACTCCCGAGGATTTGAAAGCTAATGCTGAATATATTCGCATGGCCGACCAATATGTTGAAGTTCCAGGTGGAACAAACAACAACAACTATGCGAATGTTGATCTGATTGTCGATATCGCAGAGCGCACGGGAGTTCATGTAAGTTCACATATTTGACTTGCTTTTTATTGTACTTGAGCTAATGTTTTTTAGGGTGTTTGGTAAGTTTATCTTTTTATTCGTTATTTCGTCATGGGATCTAAATATTTGTTTTCATTATTCTATCAGGGCTGGATGGTAAGATTTTATTTTTATTTTCGTGGACTAAAAGCTATCAGGGGTCATGCCTCCGAGAATCCCCGTTTACCGGAATCGCTTCAGGTTAGCAAGAATCGTGCTGTATTTATAGGCCCACCTGGATCTGCCATGCGCTCACTTGGTGATAAAATTTCCTCAACCATTGTTGCCCAGTCTGCCAATGTCCCAACTCTAGGCTGGAGTGGCTCGCATGTTAGTGACACTATTAAAGACGAGCAAGGGTTCATTACAGTTCCCGCTGAGGCTTATGCACAGGCTTGCGTCTCCAACGCCGAGGAGGGATTTGAACGTGCCCGTTCAGTTGGATATCCCATCATGATCAAGGCGTCTGAAGGTGGCGGTGGTAAGGGTATCCGTAAGGTGGAGGACGAGGAAATGTTTGCCCAGTGCTACTCTCAGGTTGAGAAAGAAGTTCCTGGCTCACCAATCTTTATCATGAAGCTTGCCGGTAACTCGCGCCACTTAGAAGTACAGCTTCTTGCTGATCAGTACGGCAACGCCATCTCAATTTTCGGCCGTGATTGTTCGGTGCAGCGTCGGCATCAAAAGATTATCGAGGAAGCCCCTGTTACTATTGCCAAGCCTGAAACCTTTGAACAAATGGAAAAGGCCGCAGTAAGACTTGCTAAACTAGTTGGCTACGTCAGTGCAGGAACAGTCGAATATCTGTACAGCCATTCTGACGACAAGTTCTACTTCTTGGAACTCAACCCACGCTTGCAAGTCGAACATCCTACCACTGAAATGGTATCGGGAGTCAATTTGCCCGCTGCCCAACTTCAGGTAGCTATGGGAATCCCCTTGCATCGTATTCGTGATGTACGTCTGTTGTACGGCATGGCACCCAACGCTTCCAATGAGATTGACTACGACTTTGCCTCGCCCAAAGCGCTGCAGGTCCAGCGTAAACCTATGCCACAGGGCCATGTCATTGCCGTGCGTATTACTGCTGAGAATCCCGATGCAGGATTTAAACCTAGTGGGGGTGTCATGCAAGAGCTCAACTTCCGTAGTAACACCAATGTTTGGGGCTACTTCTCAGTTAGCTCCAACGGCGGTCTTCACGAGTTTGCTGATTCACAGTTTGGCCATATCTTTGCTTTTGGCGAGAACCGCCAGCAGTCACGAAAAAATATGGTTGTTGCTCTCAAGGAATTGAGTATCCGTGGTGATTTCCGTACCACTGTCGAGTATTTGATTCGCCTGCTTGAGACTAATGAGTTCACTAACAACACAATCAACACTGGATGGCTTGACACACTCATCTCCAACAAGCTCACCGCTGAGCGCCCTGACACCACTCTGGCTATTCTCTGTGGTGCTTGCTACAAAGCCCACACTGCCTGCCAGCAGTTGCGCAATGACTACAAGGCGTCAGTGCTTAAGGGCCAAGTTCTTTCGAAGGATACCCTCAAGACCACTTTCTACATTGAATTTATCTATGAAGGCATGCGCTACAACTTTGCCGCAATAGCCTGCGGCCCTAATCTCTATAACCTTTACATCAACGGGTCCAAAGCCCACATTGAGATTTGCGATCTTTCTGATGGCGGGTATCTCCTTCTACTGGATGGGCGTAGCCATAGCATGTATTGTCGTGAAGAAGTAGGGTCTTCACGCATCATGATTGACGGCAAGACATGTTTACTGGAACAGGAGAACGATCCTACACAGCTTCGCTCACCTTCCCCTGGTAAGCTGATGCAATTCATGGTAGAATCCGGAGACCATGTCAATGCTGGCCAGGCCTATGCTGAGATTGAGGTTATGAAGATGTGCATGCCTCTTATTGCAACCGAGAGCGGCACCGTGCAATTTATCAAGCAGCCTGGATCTACACTTGAAGCTGGCGACATCCTTGGTATACTTAGCCTTGATGACCCTAGTCGTGTGCGCCATGCTGTACCATATACCGGACAGATCCCTGCTTTTGGCACTCCTCGCATCCAGAGTAGTAAAGTCCATCAGCGTCTACGAGATGTTATCCAAGTCATCAACTGGACTCTCAATGGATATGATAACCAAGCTATCCTTCAAAATATCATCAAGGCCCTTTTTGAGCTTTTGCGTAGTCCTGAGCTACCCTACTTGGAGCTCAACGAGGCTCTTGCTTCCCTGTCAGGGCGTATTCCTGCCTCGGTTGAAGCTGACTTGCATCGCATTGCTGATGAGTCCCTGGAGCAGCGCAAGGACTTCCCAGTTGCTCAGCTGCGTAAGGTCATAGATGATCAGTGCCGAGCACCTCAGCACCCCGCCGACCTTACCAAATTCCTTTCTGCCATTGTGCCAGTTAGCCAGGTACTCGAAAACTATGCTGAAGGGCTTAGCCACCATGAAAAACAAGTTGTACACGCCTTCCTTGATAAGTACTATCAAGTTGAATACCTGTTTGATAACCCTTCAACTCGTGAAGAGGAGGCAGTCCTGCAGCTCCGCGATATCAAGAAAGATGCTATTGATGATGTTGTGGAAACAGTTCTATCGCATTCCCGGGTAGCCAATAAGAATTCCCTCGTCTTGACGCTGCTGAGCCTGATCAATTTTGAAAACGTCAATGGCCAGACTGACTCCGTCTATTCACCAGTTCTGAAGAAGTTGGCGTCCCTTGGCTCGCGTGCCACCTCCGTAGTTGCCCTCAAGGCGCGCGAGATGCTCATTCACAGCCAGCTCCCATCATACGAGGAGCGTTATACTCAGATGCACCATATCTTACTCAACTCTGTTACTGAAAGTTTTTATGGCGGAGGCCAAGGTTTCCGCCCTCCTAGTTACGATGCTCTCAAGGATCTTGTGGTTACCAACTTCAACGTTGAGGATGTCTTACAGAATTTCTTCTTCAACCCTAACGAGTACGTACGAGGGGCTGCACTTGAGGTCTACGCTCGTCGCTCCTATCACGCCTATGAAATCCTTGAGACTATCCATCACTGCGAGGAAGATAAGCCTGCTTTACTAGAGTGGAACTTTACTCTGCAGGACTACTCCATGGAATCACTCAAGTCGTCTGGGCTCCTTACGCAGAGTAAGCGTGTAGCAAGTATGTCAGATTTAAGTTACATGGTCCAGGGGCTTGAATCCCTGCCTGTACGCAAAGGTGTCATGTTTGCCCTTGATTCCATCTCTGATCTTGCGGGCCAGATCGATCGTGCCCTTGCTATATATCCCGAGGATCAGAAGCCTGCTGAAGACCGCTTTTCACATATCCTCAGTATCGCTATTCGAAACATGCCTGACACCAGCGACTCAAAGTCTGCTCTAGAAATGCGAACCATTCTTGTCAAGTATAGTGCTGAACTTCGCAAGAAAGGCATTCGCCGTGTATCCTTCATTGGCTTACGTGAAGGGAAGCAGCCCGCTGTTTTCACCTTTCGTGAGCGTGACGATTTCGACGAGGACAAGACAGTTCGCCATATCGAGCCTGCCACAGCCTACCAGCTGGAACTTTCACGCCTTTCCAACTTCAACATCACCCCCTGCTTTGTTGAGAGTCGCCAGCTCCATGTGTACTATGCTACTGGAAAGGACAGCTCGGCTGATCAACGTTTCTTTATCCGTGCTCTGGTACGCCCCGGCCGGCTTCGCTCTTCTACGCCCACCCAGGACTTCCTTATTTCCGAGGGTGATCGGCTGCTTGGCGATATCCTTGACAGTCTTGAACTTCTTCTTCCCACCCATCCTAAATGCGACTGCAATCAGATCTTTGTCAGCTTCATCCCCACCTTTGCTTTGGAGCCCGAAGAGGTAACTAGCGCTCTGCAGGAGTACATCATGCGCCACGGCAAGCGCCTTTGGCGCCTGCGCGTTACTGGTGCCGAAGTTCGTTTCACGATCCGCAGCCGTAGGTCTGAAGGGCCCAGCATCTTCCGTTTCATGATCAATAATGTATCGGGCTATGTACCGACGGTGGAGATATACAGCGAAATCAAAAACCAAGAAGGGGTGATGATTTTCAAGTCCATGTCGGGCGCCAAGGCTTCCTTGCATCTTCAACCAGTACTTACCCCTTACCAACCCAAGGAATGGCTTCAGCCTAAACGCTACTCCGCCCATATTATGGGAACTACCTACGTCTATGATTTCCCTGAGCTTTTCCGCCAGGCCCTGTCTCTTCAGTGGCAGCAGTACTCTGAACAAAACCCCACCGTCACTGTTCCAGGGTCAGTCCTTACCGTTAAAGAACTGGTGTTGGATGAGAACAGGGAACCCCAGGAGTTAGTACGCCCCCCTGGTGCCAACAACTGCGGTATGGTGGCTTGGATATTCGAGTTATTAACTCCTGAATGCCCTTCCGGCCGCAAGGTTGTTGTTATTGCCAATGACATCACTTATAAGATTGGATCGTTTGGTCCAGAGGAAGATGAGGTATTCTTCAAAGCATCGCAGCTTGCTCGCAAGCTTGGCATCCCCCGCATCTATCTTTCAGCAAACTCAGGTGCCCGTATTGGTCTAGCCGAAGAAGTCAAATCTCTTTTCAAGATCAAATGGTCTGATCCTACCGACCCCTCACGTGGCATGGAGTACTTATATCTTACGCCTGACGACTATCGCTTGTTGAATGGAGAACGATCTCGCAGTGTTAATGCCCAGCTCACCACTGATGAGGGAGAAGAGCGCTACATCATAACTGATATCATTGGCAAGACGAATGGTCTTGGAGTCGAGTCTTTACGTGGTTCTGGCATGATTGCTGGTGAAACTTCGCGTGCCTACGAAGATATCTTCACCCTCACTGTCGTGTCCTGCCGTTCAGTTGGTATTGGTGCATACTTGGTCCGTCTTGGTCATCGCACAATCCAGAACGAAGGCCAGCCTATCATCCTCACTGGTGCACCTGCTCTCAACAAAGTTCTTGGCCGTGAGGTGTATAGCTCCAACCTGCAGCTGGGTGGTACTCAAATCATGTACAAGAATGGCATCTCCCATACTACTGCCGAGAATGACATGGACGCCATTGATCAGACTCTTAACTGGCTCTCCTATGTCCCCGAATGCAAGGATGCTCCTTTGCCGATTCTTCCACCCAACGATCCTATTGACCGCAAGGTGGAAGTCGAGCCTACCAAAGGTGCTCAGGACCCACGTGAGTGGATTGCAGGGAGACCATCCGCCGAGAACCCAAGCACTTGGATGGGAGGCTTCTTTGATCAAGGCTCCTTCACGGAGACTCTCTCTGGATGGGCGCGCACTGTCATCACTGGGCGTGCTCGCCTTGGTGGGATCCCTGTTGGTGTCATTGCTGTCGAGACCCGTACTGTTGAACACATCATTCCTGCCGATCCTGCCAATCAGTTGTCCGAGGAGCAGACTATGGTTGAGGCTGGCCAGGTATGGTATCCCAACTCTGCCTTTAAGACGGCGCAGGCCATCAAAGATTTCAACAATGGGGAACAACTCCCTCTTATTATCTTTGCCAACTGGCGTGGCTTCTCAGGCGGGCAGCGTGATATGTACAACGAGATCCTCAAGTATGGTTCATACATTGTTGATGCCCTCACTCAGTTCAAGCAACCCGTGTTTGTCTACATCGTACCCAATGGCGAGCTTCGTGGTGGTGCCTGGGTAGTCTTGGACCCCACCATCAATCCCGAAATGATGGAGATGTATGCTGACGTGAAATCTCGCGCAGGTGTCCTTGAACCCGAAGGGATCGTTGAAATTAAGTTCCGCAAGCCTCAACTCCTCGCTACCATAGAGCGTCTTGACACCACATATATTGATCTCAAAGCACGTCTTGCAGCAGTCGTAGACGAAACCGAGCGCCAGAGTATCCTATCGCAGATCAAACAGCGCGAGGAGCTGCTCTTGCCCATCTATACCCAGGCTGCCGTTCAGTTTGCTGATCTGCATGATCGCTCTGGTCGTATGTTGGCCAAGGGCACTATTCGCAAAGAGCTTACATGGTCTGATTCCCGTGCGTACTTTTACTGGCGCTTACGCCGTCGCTTGGCTGAAGAGGGGCTATACAAGAGCATTTCCAAACTTTGCCCCAAGCTTACTCGTGCTCAGCTCCAGGGCCAGCTCAAGCAATGGTGTACTGCAGAATCTGGTGCTGCTGATTACGAGAATGACGATGCTGCTGTTTCCAAATTCCTAGCAAACGCCCCTAAAGATGCCTTTGCCAAGCGTCTCAGCCGCGTCATCTCGGATAGTGTTGCTGAAGACCTCCTGGCCACCTCCAAGCTGTTCCCCCAAGCTGCTATGGAAGGGTTCGTCAAAGTTTTTGAAAGCCTGAGTCCCGAAGCTCGCAAGAACACTCTGCAACGCCTGGCCCAGTCTAACGCCATATAACTAGCCAACTCCCATATGAATTTCCCATAAATTTTGCCTGACCCTTACTGTAACTTCTTTATGCCATAAAAGAATGTAAACTCTAAGCATGCATCCATTGTGCTCAACTTAGTGGCCTCAATTTTTCACCTGGGCTCCCGAAACTGATCAATATTTCAGGCTCTCACCAAAAATAATTTCCATTTTGGAATTTTCAAAACGAAATCAATCGCACAACCTAAACACCGCAATTTCTGATTTTAGTTTGAATTATTTTTGAAATGCTAAACTCATATTTTACATCAGCTAGCTACTACATCTATGAAATGATTTGCACTGTGAAACAGATACCTGCTTCAATTTGGACAAGCAATATCTCAAATCAATTCTAAATCGTTGCATCACAACTTCTGCCCAAACCCCACTTTCTTCCATGCTTGAGGAGCTTAACTTGTAGATAAGGCCTCAACCGGCTACAGTCTAGTTTAATTTCAATACTAACAAGTCACTCTACCATGGATTGATGACATGAAGCTTTCCATGTAACAAATGGTTTTTTATGGATTGAGCTTAGGGTTGCGGCTGACAAATTACAGCATTTACCTTAATCAAGACATCAAAATTGGAACCTTTCAGGAAACCTGAATTTTTCAAAGAGGATCTAGGATGAGAAGGGGTTCTCCCTCTAGAATCCAGCACTACCCACTGTTACCCAGTAATGAAATCTCAGAGTGAAACCAGGGGGTGTGACAAGCAATCAACAAAAATAAAACATTATCCAAATAAAGGTATACCTTTAAACAGCAGAATCCCACAAGATTTTAAGAGTTGAAGTTTACCCAAACCTGTTCAGCCCATTGATGCATAATATAAGGTCTGGAACAGATCATCTACCAGTGGATGCAGAGTGGCTCCAACTTTCCTAGAATATGAGCCAGATTTGATCTCATGCATGCTTTATCGTTAACCTGCCATAAGATCTACCCCAACCCTGATTGAGCTTTATATCAGATAGGCCTGGAAACCTATAGCACCGCTTAATCCAGAGATTTAGACATAATTCAATAGTGAGATAAGACTTTAAGCAACTGTAGGATCTTAAAGGATATATGTCTACAAGCTATACCAGCTTAAAGGGAACCAATAAGCACTATCTTTATGCTGACCTAAAAGATATCCACCATCAAACTATGATTTACAGCAGCTGATCCAACCCTCAAAGCCATGTAGGTCCAACTTTACCTGCACATATGCACGGTTCCAGCCAAAAGGTCGGTCCCCAGGGTTTCAACCAACCAAGGTGACCCACTTATTTCATAATATAGGGATGAGGGTTGCTGCCCCATTTTTCATCTTATTCTGCAAAACAAGCATACCCTTTATAAGTCTTTTCAGGGCTACAATAAACCAACCCAGCTTCAGTTTTAAGTGAGGTTTGATCTTTTCAAGAAGCCTGAACCTAAGATAGGTTCTGAGCTGGACATGAACATCCACCATCAGTTGACTTTGAAGTCTACCAGAAAGGCTGGTATGCATGACACCGGCTTAGCTGATCTACATTGGCTAAAAAGACCCTGCCTACTTTTTCATAACAAGCAACCCAATACCAGTGAGGGTTGAACCAATATCACTAAATCTTTGCTATAGGGATCACCTAATCATAAATTGGTTCACCACCCAGCCCAACCTGCTGCCCAAAGTCTGTGCACATCAGTATTGGCCCTGATAAAGATATCACCCAACACTATCTAACTAGGGTAACCCTCATCTATGCAATCCAGCACGTGCTATGGCTAGCAGTAGTGCAATACCAGGGGGAGTTATGGCCCCAACCATCAAGATATCCAGCCACCAGGACCCAGTACAGGAAGCGTACAGACCCAGTCAGATACAGAACCCTGGTTGCAAGGGGGAATTATACTCCAATAGTAGAAATGGCTACCCCTTTCAGACTAAGGATGGTCAGGATAACCATCCCTGCTCTGCTGTGATCATAGTGTTGAGCCTTAGCAGGTATGGGAAAGGGAGGATTCAGGGGATCATCAGTGAGCCCAGAGTTGGCCTAAGTCAGGACTTCATGGCTTCTTAAGTGTGTTATTAAGATACTTATCTATAGCTGTCTCTATGGATGATGTAAAAAATGAACAGTGCTAACAAGACAAACAGAAATTGACGGCCCATCCACTTCATTTGATATCTGCAACTGACTTAAGGGGAGCAAAGGGGAGTTTAATCATACCTGATCATGCCAGTAAAGTGCAACCTGTCTGAAAGATGCAGGATTTTCTGATCCACTCTACATGATCCCCAACCCAAAGGGAAGGCAGTTCACCCAGGTTAAAAATAAGCATTGCAGCAGCTCTGAAAGCTTTGCAGATAAGCAAAATAAAACCTTTCTGGAGCAAAATAACCCCAGCCAAAAACAAACCCAACTCTGCTCTTAATGAACCAGAAGGGGATCAGGCATGTGCGGTAAACCTGTATAACCTGATTGATTTCCAATCTGGCTTCAATCTCAGCACATCTTGGTCCAGATTAGATTGATCTAGCTTTGGGCTGGCTTGATTCCGTTAGTCCTCACACTCATGGCCCAGGTTACTCCCAGGGGATCTTTCTGTCAAGGGGGGCTTGGCCTTAAATGATGAGGACAAGGAAGAGCTCTCTGGTAGCTGCATGCATGGGCTTGGTTGGCAGGGCAAGTTGGCTGGATTGGGCAAAGCTTTGGAAGAGAAAGAGTGACAAATAAGTAGGATCTATCTCCTGATCTAGGTGTCTGGTGGAGAGGACTGGCACAGATGTTGGTTCTGTTGAGGCAGTAGAGATCTGCTCAGTTCCCTAGCACAGGCGTCAAAGCTTTAAGTACTCTCTGTTTGATAGTACCAAAAGTATAAGATTGGTTGTGATGTAATAAAATCCTGCAAACGTAGGTGCTCAAGTTGCATTAACTTGCAGCCGTTTATTTGAAGACCCAACAGGGAGGGGATCCCCAACTTCCCCAGCTATATGCTTCTAGGAAACCAGTTTCTGGCTTTGTGATAAACCCTTGTTGGCCAGCTGGTCAGCTGCTGCAGTTTCTCTGGCATTGGTACCATCTGTTTGATCACTTAGGGATGCCAGCACGCTACTTTTAGTCTCTGAGGCCTGGCTCAAACCTTGGGGGTTCCTTGGTTTTTTTGGGAGCCCAAATCCCTAACTTCTGATAGTTTTGGCCAATTAGAATTAATTCTGACAGATAGCATTGTGTTTCTGGGTGCATCCTGATGCAGGTAACCCCAGGGCATTGATCCTATCTTTGGAGAGATAGGGGCATCAGTCACTAAAACCTTTTTGATGGCTCAATTGGGCAATTGGATATTTTAAAATTTGCACACCTTTGATTTGATGTAGGATGACACCTTTTCAAGCTCATTTTGGGCTCTGAAACTCACAGCTCTAAAGTCTACTGGAATAAAACTAATCTTCCAACTTGGCATTCTCTGAACAGTTAAATCCAGAAATTCAAAGCCCTGGCTCCAAAGAACCCAGCTATTGTCAGAAAAACCTTGGCAAAAGTAGAAGGATCCATTTATCAGAAAGGGGGTTCTGATGTACCATGTGATATTTTCTTAAACTCTACTGATTTGAGATCAGCCTGAAAAATTAATAGATCTGAAGGCATGGGAATTTCAGATCTGACAGCCAAAAATAAAGTATTGACTGAAGTAGAGTTACAGCAAGTTTAGCTTCCAGCCAGTGTAAAAGGGAAGCAGAATAGTTTAATGTGGATCTGCGCCAACCCTTCCTGAAATCACTGGCATCCTAAAATTTTCCCAGTTCCATTGTAGAAAGCTTAAATCTGGATACATAATATCCCATAAGTTAGACCTCTTTGCAAACAAAGCTGACTAGGACATGCATTCCTCACATTAAGCTTATTTTTTATTAAAATATATCATGCCTTCATTCACCATCAACCAAAATAACAAAATTTTCCTGGGCAGGAAGATATTCTGTCAATTTTTTCCCACCGGCTGATTTTCAGCCATTTTTGATCCAACTATAATTTTCTTCACACATGATTTTTTCCCTTTGCAACAATAAAAATATTAAAAATTAAAAATAAAGAAATTATTCACCATGAAAGCTATTCAGTGAAACTTTAGGTGTTCTTTATTTATTTTTTACCAGTGGTATTTAATTAATTAGCTTTTAAAAAAGATTTTATTTAAAATTAAGTCTCTTAAATACAAAAAAAAGAAAAGAAAAAAATTATATTTGAGAAGAATAGCTTTTATTATAAAATAGAGCATATTTAAAATTTTGTTTTAATGTAAAGTTAAATAATTTACATAAGAAGAAATTTATAGTTGGATCAAAAATGACTGAACATCAGTTGTCAGTAAAAAATTACCAGAATATTTTCCTGTCCCGTTTTCCCTGGGTTCAGTGAAACTTTCAAGGCGTATGCTGGTTCTGCCTATTCTCTAGCTTTTCAGGGCCCAGGATACCCATGTCAACCAGGTAGCATACATTGCTACAATACCACAAAGAGTATGGAAACACTTGCTCAATGCATACCCATGAGAGAAATTCCCCTTAACAACCTTGAATGTCCAGGGGTTTTCAAGCCCATATGCTACAAAACCCAAAGATCAATGGCACAAGAAAAATTGGTTCAAAAATATAGCAGGAAAAGGTAGATTATACAAGCAATCAATTTCTTGCAGGTTCTATAAATAGTTGTGGCACTTTGGCAGACAACAGCCAAACATATCACAGTTTGGAAGCAACCAATACATCACCCTCCTTATGCCCCAACATGCAGTTTTATAAACAAATTACCAATGTCACTGAAGACAATGCCACCAGGCAACTGGTGACACTAGAGACTGATATTTCCCCAGTAAGCATAAATAATGAGAGAGGGAGGCCTTCCTCATTATTGACATTGCTTAAATAAATGTTTTATGCCAAGGAGTCATTATTTGATTGCAGGAATTTTCTATTTTTGCTCCAATATAATTATTCTGCTAGCATCTATATGGGAATCACAACAATAATACTCCAGCGCCTTCCATTGCCTGCCTGGTTCTAATCCAACTCACTTGGTCACACCTACTTGCATTCCTGACTTAGAGTTTTACCATCCTCACCACTTGGATCTCCCTCCTGGCTACCCTAAAGGCCAGATCCCACCAATCATAAGGAGATCCCAACCACTTCCCCCTTTATCAGAGGCTCTTCCTGTCCAGGACTTCAGTAAGCTGGGGTTTGTCTACATTACAGTGTTGGGGATAGCCAATAAGTTTGTGCCCTGAGCTAGAAGTTGGCGTCCCTGGGCCACCACAGCCAATTATCTTTTCAGGATTGTCCAATTGTCTACATGGCCTTCCAGTCCCAGCCTGCCTCTCCTGTGGAAGTCCATCTGGACACCAGTATGAGCTGTGAAAAAAATTAAAATTACTATTTTATGTTGATTATGAAACTAAATTTTATTCATCAAGCATTAGCTCAACCTGAAAAATAACTTGAATTGTGTTCACCACAGTAACCTTCTGATGTTAAAACAGTTCAGTAAAAAATCTGTTGAAAGCCAACCTTTTAACATGTTTTCTTGAACCTCTATCAGCTCCAGACCTCTAAAGCTCACTATGATGACTGTATATCAGTCCCTTTTTTCACTCATGAGGTAAAATAGGGCTATATCTATCTGTACCTCTCTTGGCCATCAGGCTTACTACTGTGTTGCAGATGTAACAAATTTGAAGCCCCAGCGGGAATTGAACCTGCGCCCAGCCGCCAGGTGGGGCAAGCAGGTGCAGGAGATTTGCCTGCACCTAGATTTACTTCAAAAAGCAAAAATACAGATGCAAGAATCACTCCTGCCCTGGTGGCAGCTGCAGGGCCCATTCTGGGCCCCAAAAGCTACACCCAAGCCTTGGTGGGTTTGGCTGGGCCTAGGCAGGCTAATTTTATCTGCCCAGTGCTCCCAGTTCAAGCCACTCTCCTTTTAGTAATTTGGGGTTCCCAATTTGGGAACCCATTTTTTCAACCAAGTTCTTTTGCCTCAGGAATGCCTATCAAGCCAGTCCCAAAATGAAAATCAAATTGAAAAAGACCCCATGACCCCTACAGCCAAATCTGCCAGAACCAATGAATAGTCAGGCCAAGATGGGTCCCCAAAAAGCTAAACAACTGTTCCTGAAGACCCCAAAAGTGATGATGAAGCAGCCAACCACCCAGCATAATTTGATATGCCAAACCCTGCCACCCAGATAGAACCAGAAGAATGCCCAGAGGCACTTGCATGTGAGTAAGTAAATAAATCAGAAGCTCCTGAAAAAGTTCTGTATTGTCATCCTTACCGTTATGAATGACATTTCAATACAAGTATTGAAAACCTGGGAATTGAAACCCAGGTCTCAGGGAAAGCCTTATGTTGACCAGAGTGGACAGGAAACCGCCCAGCTGCCAGTTGGGTCAAACCCTGGACCACCAGAGATAGATGACCCCAAACAGGGGGAACAGAAACCTGCCAACCTGTCAAGCGTCAATACTGGAGGTTTGAAATCAACATTGGAGACCCTGGAATTGAACCCCAATCCTCCAAAGACTACTTGAGTCACAAAAAGTGGACAGGAACCCGCCAACTTGTTAAATTGCAAGCCCGAGTTGATGAGTTACTCCAAGAACTGCCAGTCTCCCAAGGAAAATTCCCCAAATGGTCACCAGATTGCTGCCAACTTTGTGCCACCAAAGATCTGGACCTATGCAGAGGTTGTAGCTTGCCTTAAGGAGGTTAAAAAAATCTACTGTTAACTCTGCCAATGATCATCAGCAGCTGCCAGTCTTCCGTCCAGAATGGGTAGTACAATTGAACTACCCAGGTGACGTAGTGAACAGTAGTGGCGGAACAAAGCATTACCACTTCTATTCACCAGAGCAGGCACAAACTGGATCTGCCACCCTCAAACTCTAAGCCAAGATCCATGCCCTGCCAGTGCCTTGTCTGAAAACCTGAACCCTGAGAAAATTGAAGGAGCAAAAACCCATGGCATAAAAGTCCCAGCAGTATGATAATGACCATATTGTCATTTTCAATAATAAAGTTTTATGAACCTTTGGTTTAAACAAATCTTACCTTATCTATTATTAGTGATCTTCCATCTTAACTCCGGCCAAGTAGACCATCAGGAAACCGCCCCCTATGAAGACCAACCTTCTAACCCTCCCCAGGCACTATACTGTCCCCCAGGAGCCCCCTTTGGACCTGTGCATTTTACCAAATACCCGCCCAACCCTGCCTACTCGGAGTACGACTTGAAGACCATCCTCATTGCCAATCCCTTGACAAGGACTAGAGAAACTGAATACATAGGACGTGAAGGAAAGAGGATCAAGGCGCCACCCTTATTGTTCAAAGACAAGTACAATTATCTGATTGCCTACTTTGTTCCCATGACTCTGCCCTTAACCCCGCAACCCAACCGCCCAATAGAGACCCCAACTGCAGCCAAGACTACGTCCACCCAATGGTTTGGAGTACTCTACATTACTTTGACGGGAATGGTAGACACTATGGTGCCCAATTCAGGGCCCTGGTCTTTGCTTGGGCAATCTGTATCCTATATTATCAAGTTAGCACCTATCCTATGGTGGGCATTACCCTCTGGTCCGGCCGTATTCTGTCCTGAGCCAACCAATGCATCTATCTATGCCTGGCTTCCTGACACTTACCAATAAAGTTGTTATGAACCTTTGGTTCACCAATCTGTTTCCATATTTATTTTTGATACTCTTTCATCTGCAAACATCAAAGCGCCAGTACCCATTCTCAGGGATAGATAGCCAGACTTCAGTTGACAAAACCAAAACCTTTGAATACTACCGCCCACCCAGCACTCTGTCTGGCCCTGTGCATTTCACTGAGTATCCACCCAAATTCTGATCCCAAACCCTGGACCTTGGAAGACTTGCAGTGGTACACCCGCCCAAAAACCCCCAAGGAACCCTACCAAATTGTCTGTGACGGCAGGGAAATCACTATATACCCTTTGATCTTCAACAGGAAATACAACAACTCTGCTGCCTACCTGGTCCCCATGGAACCACCCCCAACGCTCAAACCAACCATCTCAGCTCCACCCACTTCTGATGCCACTGGCCAGAGTAGTCAATTCCTGGGAGTGCTTTATGTTGCACTCAGAGGGTTGATTGACTCTGCCTTGCCAGAGGCTGGATCCTGGGCTGTAGCTGGGAAGGCCCTTTCCTACTTGGTAAAGTTAGGTCCCATCACCTGGTGGGCCATGCCAGTACCTAAATCAGCTCCTCCCTCACCTTCTGGAGCTCCACGGTACTCCTGGTATCCTGAAATACTGGATGAAAAGTAGTCTGGTCATTCCTTCCCCCATTTCCCTCTTCTGCACATATATTTATGTGCTGGAATAATTCACAGTATAAATTGAATCTTCTCTTACAAACAATAAAGACAATTATTAACTTTATCTACTTTTGCACTTAGGCTTGTTTTCTTGAATTTAAGAACATAAGCCCTACATCAGACTCTAGTAAGACTCTGCTTTTCTGTTGCCACCCACTACCAAAGGTAACAGAAAGATCACCCTACTGTGCTAAAAATTAGAGTTAGTGCTCTAGGCCCAATTGAAATGTATTGTACTGTGTGTATGCTACTGCAGCCCAGTACTTGTAGATTCCCTAACTCCTTAGATAGAAGCTCTCCACAGGACCAAGCTCCTTCCTTACATCACCCTTGAGCACCACACTCACCCATTTCACAGGTTGTCCATATCACCTCTTCTTGGCCTAACTAATGACTCATGTCATTTCAACTACACCAACCCTGTTTGTTTTCTGCCCAATCACTATCATTATTCCTACCCCTATTTCACATCTGCAAAATATACATCTCTTTTTGCTTTGCCCATTATGTTAGTTAGAATGAATCATACCTCTTTTTCTTTACTTGAGATTTATATAAATTCCTAAATAAAATATAAATTAGAGCCACAAAAACTTGGATTATAATATTAGTATTACTTTTAGAGCTTGAAAGAGGGTTCTGTTGAGTAAGAGGAAATAAGTCATTTTGTGTATTCCTGCCCTTTCCCTGCTCTGTTGCCTTGACCTAAAAAATCTTTGAGCACTACAAAAGGGTTTCACAATCCCAAGTTAAAATAAACAAAATACAAAAGTATATGAAGAAAATATCATCAGGTATACTATTCAGGAACCAGTTAATAATGGCCACATGAGTGGGATCTTATAGAGAATCCACACTGTCATCCAATTAGTTGCCTTTGGAATCAAAAGCATCCTGAGTCAAAGTCACTGAAACATGTATCTAGAGTTGAACTGTGTAATGCATAATCCAGATGTCATTATGTGCAAGTTGATTTCTGATCTGGGTCAAAGAGAGCTTGAGTTACTTCTTTAAAAGATTGGTTAGGATAGAATATGTTTTGGTGATTGGTGAGTTTGATATCACTTTTTTTTCTTTGCTCTAAAAGTATTTCCCCTGTTCAGAAAGTTTTTTGAACTCACAAATTAGCATGGTATGGGCAAATTTCATTTGAATTGTGGTTTTATCCCAATTTAGACCAAAATTATTGAATTTTATTATCTTATCCATGTTTTTTTGTCTAAGATGATTTGGTGATTTTGCTTAGGAGTTACATGCAATGTAGGCGGATTGACTGTACCTAAAGTTAATTGGTCATTAGATGCTGATGATAATATAAATAATCCATCAACTTGTATAGCTACTTATATGCTTTTATATCAGAGGCCAAGAAAAGGAGCATAAAATGAGCTGGTCAACTGATGATTCTTAAATATATGATGAGTCCAGTTGAACCAGGAGACATGAACAGATCTGATTACACATTGCCCATATCAAATATCTGGGCTTAAATGAAGGATTAGCTATACTTGTGACCCTCTCATTGACACTGGCTTGAATTTTATGTTTCTCATAAATCACATTGGGATCAGAGCTGCTAGAAACCCTATTTTAAAATAAAAGCCATACAAAATCACTAAAAGAAGGTTTAATTTTCATGGTTTTGATTTTATTGCAACTATATGTTCCAGTTTAGAAAGCTCCTAGAATCAGTATACTTAAACAAAGATATTCAAAAATTGGTAAGATGTCCCTGTTTCCAAATTGGATTCCCTGTATTGCTTGTTAGAGTATTATTATTATATTTAGGATGTAAATATGGTAAATATTATATGAGATCATTTGTTTTATCTTTGTGAAATTTTATTTAGAGGGTGTACTAACTTTTTATTTTGTATATCTGTTGGTATTATTTCTGTATCCCAAGTAAGTTAACTTATATCACGGATCAACACAGATCCATTATATTTACTTTAATGGGTTATCCTTTTTTATTTATCATATCTGTTGTCCTGAATTTTATTTGTAGTGCATTTGGCTAGACCTTTATTTTCTGTTTGTCTTTTTTTTTGCTGATTGAACAGTTAGTTTCATATTATTTGCAGTCTATAACTGGTCCAGCTGTGTTTTGCTTAAAGTTGAGCTTTATTGCATATAAGTTGTTTTGTCTATCTTCACAGCTGTGAAAACTAATGCATACATGTTGTGTTGGTTTTATCATTGAAAAAAATGACACTGCAACACAATTTGAACTTTTGGGCAGGCATCAGCTATGGTTGTTTATAAAAAACAGGCAAGGAGAAAGTACTTTGAGTTAGTTTGAATGTGTTAGGATATCAAGAGTATTGCGCTGCCACTTCAGGAAAAGGAGGGGCGGGAGCAGGTACAGGTATGGCCCACCAGATGATGGAGCCTAACTTTACCAGGTAGGAAAGGGCCTTCCCAGCCATGGCCCATGGTCCAGCCACTGGCAAAGCAGAATCAATCAATCCAGTGGGTGTCAGGTATAGCACTCCCAGTAATGGACCACTCTGGCAAGTGTTATCAGAAGTGAGAGAGGTTGAGAAAGTTGGTTTGGGTGTCAAGGGCTGTTCTATTAGGACCATGTAGGTGGTAGGATTGTTGTATTTGTTGTTGAATATCAAAGGGTATATAGTAATTTCTTTGCTGTCACAAAAATTTGGTAGAGATCTTTGGGAGCATCTGGGAAGGTATACCACACAAGTCTTTCAAAGTCCAGGGTTTGTTATCAGGATTACGAGGATACTCAGTGAAGTGCACAGGACTAAACAGAGCGTCAGGAGGGAAGTAGTAATCAAATGCTTCTGGTTTGTCAGCTGGTGCTTGGCGTTCAATCCCTGAGAGTGAGTACTGTTGCTTAGGTGATTGCAGATGAAAGAGTATCAGAAATATGTATGGAATTAGATTGTTGAACCAAAGGTTCATAAAATTTTTATTGGATAAAAATGACAATACAGAATCTCACAGGTGCTCTTGATGTGAGAATCAGGGAGCAGGTTAAGAGGAAATAAAACTAAGCTCTCAACTATAATAAAATTGCGGTTTCAGCAACAACCAAAAGGTTGTTGCTAACAATTCCTGGGCAGGTCAAAGGTGGGAAAGGAGTCAACTGAGCACTGCTAAGCAACAGATAAAACCAAATGACCAAAATTACTAACAAATTTCAAACTTTATTAGATTAGAAAATTATGAAGCAAGGTCTTTCACAACTCTTGCATTCATTTAAAGGGAGGGGATGGAATTTGGGTGAGGAGTTGAATGTTCAAAACTGATTGGCCAATAATATGAAGGGATATAGATGTATCTCTTGAGGAAGGGAAACCTGGAAAAATCCAAATGGACAAAATCAAAGGGAAAACTGACTCAACTAAAAATTGAGGAGCCTGTCTTGAATGCAATTACCACTACTCCCAGCTGCTCTTGCACATGATATTTAACCAGAGGTGTCTCTTGGGTGGGTTAGGTGGGGCATTCTCAGACTAATTCAGCAATTAATATTGTGAGAACCTTTCTTGGGGTTTTTTCAGTAAATATTAGGAAAATATCCAGGAGTAAGTTGGCAGAGATTCCCAAGCATTTGGTGAGGATTGAAGTAGAGGCCCAGGGGGGAGGCGTAACTTTACACTTGACTTATATAGTTACTCACATTCAGGTGTCTCTGGGAATTCTTCTTGTGCCATCTAGGTGTCAAGGTTTGGCATCTCAAATTATGTTGTCTGGTTGGCTGGCTTGTCAATATTTTGAGGTCTTCAGGAACAGCTGCTTGGCCTGCTAGCAACCTATCTTTGCTTGGCTGGTCATTGGTTGCTGCAGAACTGATTGCATGTGTCATGGGATCATATTCAATTTGATTACTTGATTTGGGATGGTCTGACAAGCATATCTGGGGCTGGGGAACTTAATTAAAAAGGGGTTCCCAAATGGAAACTCCATTTTACTAAATGAAGGGTGGGCTTAGACTGGGAGCCCTGGGCAGCTAATTTAGCCTGCCCAGGCCCAGCCAAACCCACCAAGGCTTGATAATAGCTTTTGGGGCCCAGGACAGGCCCTGCAGATGCTGGCAGGAGCAGAGATGGTTTCTGCTGTTGCAACTGAACCAATGAGAGTTCAGTACTTGGAATTGGGTAAGACAACATTCCAATAGGAAAGGACAGAATAATAAGAATAAGGTATTATTTATTGTGGGATATTGTGGTTAATATACTAAATGGGGAAGCCACAAGGCCACAAGGGGGTGGCATAGTGGGGAGTTCCATGTAGGGTTTAGAGCCAAGGAATAACTTGTGCTGGGATCAGCAGGTTGAATTGGCAACTCTCCTAATTAGGATGAAGTGCTCGCCATTTGACCTCACCATCAGATCCATTCATAATGTTAGATACGTCAAGGGGCAACTCATTGAGCGCCCCCTGTGTATTGTAAGATACATTAGCAGGCAAGGTTTAAACCTTGGTTGTAACACTGCATCTGGATATTTTCTTTTCAAAACAAATCACTGCCACTACTCTCCCCGCCTGGTGGCTGGGCGGGGGTTCAATTCCCGCCTGGGGGATTGTGCTTGTCACTTCTGTAAAAGAATGGCAGAAGAAAAAATAGAGAGCTCTTTAGCTTTACCCAAAAAAGAAAGATAAAAGAGTGGTTTTAAAGGGGCTTGTTCTTCATTGAGAATTACTAAAGTGGTTTTCAAAGCTATGGCACAGTCAGGAATGTTCTTTTTATAACTCCTGACAACAATCTATTACTTGGTTTAGGAAAAGATAGCATTCCTCCTTTGGTTTCTTCTGAACCTCCTAAAATTATTTAGTTAGTTAGTAGTAAATGTTCTGTTTTAACTGAGGGGGAATGTTCAGGTTTGGCCACTGAACCAGGAATTAATGCTACATGATTCAAACCTGGGTCTTCTCCTGTCTGCCTTGCCGCTTGGTCACTAGAAGAAACAATTAGTAATAGTGCAACAAGCAAACCATTACCTTGCAAAATTGATTCTAGCCAATCAGGAGCTACACCAATTCTTTTAAAAGTATCTTTTGAACATGTTGGTGACATTGGGAGCTCTTGTGACTCTGTTTTTGCTGTTGCTTTGTTGTTGGCTTTGGGGTCTTCTGCTGGCTCCTGCTCCTCTTCCCCAGTTTTAACTGGGGAATAGCGTGGCTTAACTGATCATGCCTGGGATATATTTTAATTATTTTAATCCAAAAAATGGTTTTAAGAAAATTTAAGTTAGCATAATGGTTAAAAATTCTAAATTCATATTTCAAACTGCCCAAGATCTCCAAATTTCCCCAATTTCATCCCCATGAAATTCAATCTCCTTTATGTTTTCCCCAGATCATTTTTTGTTACCATGCTATATAAGGCTGGTAAGTTATGAGCTATCACTTGTTCAATCAATAAAGTCTATATTCACCCACTGTGAATCCTTTGCTTACCCTTTTTAACTTGAATTAAGCCTTAAACATCCAAAACCATGAGATTACCCAAGACTCCTTCTATGGAGTCTCTTGGGTATAAATGGTTGTTTTAGATAATCTTGCTGCCAGCTGTATTGGCCAGCATTTTGATAGGCTCACACGCTGATTCTGGTACCTCTCCCAAGGCACAATTTTTAGACAGCTCCTGACGCCGGGTGATAGCAGGAGTTTGGTATACTGTTACACCTTTATCACATAACCTGCCTCTCAGAGAAGAGACCAAGAACTATTGATCTTCACCCCAGATCCCTGAACCCCAAGTCTTCTGTCCTTTGGCTTCTGCCTTTCTCCTGTGTTACTTGGGGGCATACTTCTTCTTGGGACGTTTCAACCCACTGCTAGGCAGATATGAGTGTTCAGAGAATTATTCTATCTAGGAATGGTGTCCTTGCCAGTAGGATCCTTGGTAACTGGATTAAATCCATCTGCCATCATTCACCACCTAGGAAGATTACTTCCTAGTGGGTGGGTGCCTGACAGGCACTAAGAAAAATCAACTTGGATAGAAGCAAAATTGAAGTGAACTAAGTTTATTTTCAATTGATATAAATTCATTGCTGTTTGATTTTGTTTGCATCTAAATAGATTTTTCTTAGCACCATAGCTTTGAAAACTACTGTAACATATTATAATTCATTTAGGTGGCAGTTAAACACATCTAACCCCCCAGGGATAGATATTCAAATAGCCACAGGGAATGGAAAAGAGTGGTAGAGGTAATTATAAACAGAAGGATGTCCAAATAAGTATTGAGATAAAACTGGAATGAATTTGCATCAGCCACCTGACTCATTGAATTAAACTCAAATATGAGGATATGAAGGCTATCCAAACCAACAGGTACCCTATTGTCATGATTGAAATTTTAGAAGCAGGCAAATTCTCAACAGCCCAGATTTAAAATATAGATTATCAGTAACCGTGCACCTTGTCTAATATAAAGGCCAGTAATATTCAAGAAACCTTTCTAGAAAGCTTCAGCTTGTTTGAAAATACAATTGGATAACTTATGGAAACCTCTGAGAATTTGAATAACTCATGTCAAAACAGCAGGCTCAACCTGCCAGCAAGGTTCCAAGTAAGTGGGTTTGTGACCTGCAATCCAAATATCCAGCCACCCAAAGCCAGGTTAGGAAGTCAACTCAAATTTCTAAATACATCAACATGAACAGAAGCTGATCCCCTCTGGTGGATAACTTGTTTTGGCGCTTAATTCATTACAAGGATCAAGCCACCCCCTTCTTCCATCCAGCCGTGTGACCACCAATCATGTTCCTGTTATCCTTGATTCACATAAACTATATAATCACTATCTCACAATAAAGATTATTATCTATCTTCTAAATATTTTTCCCCTTGGAACTCTGCTAAAACAGCACAGTTACAGCATTGGTAGCACAGGTAGGTTCTCCATCCTACCTTATCCTGAAAAATTCTGCCTGTTGCTCACACACGCTGCGGCCAAAAAATCCTTGACAGAATTATGTCTGGCCTCCTGCCCGACTGGACTCCGTATACTCCTGGTACCAAGATACCTGATGGTTTTGTCCTCTACCAGAATACAGTGATTCCACTACCCGCCTTCAACGCCCTGTCCGCCCAAGGGTTCTTTCAGGAACCTTACTTGATGCCACAACCAGCTGACAAAACCACCATGCCTGCCTATGTTGCACAAAGACTTTTCAGCGCCGCCTTGGAGCCCTTTGCCGGGGCCAACGACAACAATGCTGCCACATGGATCCAGTCCGCCCAAAGCAAGCTGACTCAAATGGAATGCCCAAAGTGATTCTGGATTGCAGAGATTTCCATTTGCCTGACCCATGACGCTGGCACCTGGTGTGACAAGTGGCACAAAGAGCACACTGACAAGAACTGGGACACCTTTAAACAAGACTTCTTGATAATATTTGTGCTGAAGGACACCACACTAATGATCATACGCCAAGTGAAGAATCTAACGCAAACAGGCACAGTGAAGGAGCTCACCCGCGCCTACAAGGAACTTCAACTGTGTGCCCCCTCCAAAATGGCTTTTGACACCCCAGCCACACACCTCATGTACTACAACGCCCTCAAGTTGCACGTGATGAGGCATGTGAACCTGGATCAAGTGACCAACCTGCAAAGCCTGTACTGTGAAGCAGAAAAAGCGGAACAAACATCCAACGCTCTGCACAAGGCACAGACAGGGAAACAAGAAAGACCCAAGGATTCCCATCCAAGCGGGCGCTCTGCTCAACCGTCTCCTGGAGGCAACGGGAACAACGCCAACCACAAACCCACAGGTTCAAATGGGCATAGAAATGGAAACAATGGCCAGTCAAACCGTACTCATTTCCGTGTCACCACCACACAAGGCAATCAAGATGAGGGAAAATTCCAGGGAGAGCACTAAGCGAGCCAAGCTCTCCTCACGCAATTCCTGACTTGCCCAACAATGAATACCGACCTGGGGACGTAGACCAATGCCCAATGATCCAAGTGCCCTTGGAAGACCCGGTACTATACACCATTGCCAGACATCCCAATAAATTGATGTCCTACCCTTTCCGCTTTTACAGTTACACAGGCTCAGCACTCCTGGACTCAGGCGCAGATCAAACCCTAATCAACAGCAGCTTTGTGGATAAGTTCAAGCTGGCCACTAATCCTTTGCGGGTTAAAAACGTGGTCCTGGCTGATGAACACCACATTGCTGTAACAAAGAAAACCGCCCCCTTCTCCGTCATGCTTGAGAACCTCCACTCCACCATACAGGGTCCCGTCATTAAATTTACAAAATTTAACATTGTACTGGGCTTGGATTAACTGAGAAAGAACAATCCCCACGTAGACTGGGCAACCTTGGTATTGACCATCAAACGCAAAGGCGTCAACCACCATATCTACCCTGACTCAGTGGATCAACTTCTACATAACCAAGTCTTTGTGCACATTAAAGAGACCCTGGAAAAAAGAGAGAACCTCAAGATAATTGACTGGGACTCCTGCCAGTACAAGATCATACACTTCAAAGATCACCAGGATGCCACTACGTCTCAGGATCACAAAATTGTAGCCTGTTATACAGAAATCTTTGAGGAGGCTTTACCCAGGTTACCTCCAGAAAAACATACCCAACATTTCATTCAACTCAAGGGAGCTTTACCCAAAGTGTGGCCCATCTATTGCCTGACCCCAAATAAAGATGACACCCTATGTGCCTACCTCAAGGAGGCCTTGAAGAAAGGGCTTATCTGTCCCGCACAATCTCTCTTTGGGGCTGCCATATTTTTTGTGGCCAAGAAGGATGGCACCCTGCGCCTAGTCACAGATTACCAAGCCCTAAACTAAGTTACCATCAAAAATTGTTACCCACTATCACTTATTGACAATCTCTTTGATGCCCTGGGCGGTGCCACTGTCTTTTCCAAGATTGACCTAATTGCAGGCTACAATCAGATCCGTATCAAGGAGGAAGATATCCCCAAGACGGCCTTCCGTACTAAGTACAGCTCATACAAGTGTGTGGTACTCAATTTTGGTATGAAAAACGCCCCCTCAACCTTTGTGACCTTCATGAACAAGGTGTTTACCCCTCATATAGTCAAGCATGCCTTAGTCTACCTGGACAACATTATTGCCTATAGCCCCTCAGTAGAACAACACCGCAAGGACCTGGAGGCAGTCTTTGCTACCCTGGCACAACACAAGCTGCTAGCCAAACCCTCCAAATGCCAGTTTGTCAGGAATATTCCTGATAACACTAGTGTTCAGGAAGTTGCTCTGAGCACACTGCAGGATAAAAAACAAAACAAAAAGGGCAGCAGTTCCCCCTTATTGGGGAAACTGCTGCGGAAAGCCGAGATTTACAAACAGGAATTAAAAATAAAATTTTTAATTTGGATGGGTTTTATACCCTGTCCGCGGGCCGCGCGGCCGGCCGCCCATCACTGCCTGCCAGCCCCCATCCCACCCGCCAAATGGGGAAATTGCCAAAGGGGAAACCCCAAAAGGCAATTTCCCCAAACCCAAATGAAGGGGGAACTGCTGCCCAAATTTGGAATCTACCAAATTGGGAGGGGGTTGACAAGCAGTCCAGCATTACAAATAATGCATCAACTGCAAAAGCTGGATTGAAATGTATTACTGTGCCTGAAGATGCTCCAATCCCATGCCATGCCATGCCAATGATAAAAATTCATTGCTTGCAAAACCACTCCCATCCCACTCCCAAAAGGGAATTCCAGACAACACCAAGTCTTTGGGGTCCCCTGACCAATGCTTTGTACTATTCATGCCCCACTAAGGATGACAGTATATAATAAATCTCAATCACTTGATGGTAGTTTGTGCTATCATTGAGTGAAATTACCCCTCAATATTATCACATAAATCAATACCCAAGAAACTTTTACACAACAGAAAGTTAAAGACACTAAGCTTTGTCTGCCCTTTCCCAGGACTAGAAGATAAACCACTTGATCTTCTCTGCTGTCCTCACAGCCTGCCTCGGGATTGGGGGCCACCAACACTCTCATCAGCATGGGCCGTACAACAAACTGCCCAACAAGTACTTCTACAAGGAGTCAGCGCAGCTCAACTCCTCTGAGACGTACTCCTGGCCCACGCTGGTATTGCCCCGCTCCACCCAGCACGTAGCAATCTATTCCTTTGTCTTCTACGTGCTTACGTACTTTGCCAGTAATTTCAGACAATTTAATGTACATGCCAAAGTCTTTAGATGGATGATGACGGTCTATCCCATCTTGACGGCACTTACAAGATTCCAAGTCTCTAACTTGGTACCTTACCTAGCTAAAGTACTCCCTCATTTTATGGGGCTTTACACAGTTCTTCTGCAAGCAACTGCCTTTCCTAGGGCATATAGTCTCAAAAGACGGCATCAAGCCCAACAGTCAAAAGATACAGGCCATCTGCAAAATGCCACCACCCAAAGACAAGTCGGAACTCCACATGTTCCTAGGAATGGTTGCCTATGTACGACAGTTCATACACAGCTGTGGCGTCCTAACTGCACCCCTATCCGCCATAATTGGCGCTAAATCAAAGTTTCTATGGACCCCCAACATGACCTCTGCTTTAGACACCTCAAGGAGAAGCTCAAAATAGCACCTATCCTGCAATACCCCCAAAAACAATGGGGAGTACCAGATAGAAACTGGCACCTCAGACTCATCTATTGGGGGAGTACTAAAAATCAAAAACAATGATGGTGACTTCCTGCCTGTAGCCTACAAATCACAAAAACTGACAGACAGCAAGTGTTGATACCCTATCCACAATAAAGAGTTGTTGACCATTGTACACTGCCTAGTCAAATGATGTTGTTATCTAGAACAATAGGTAGAATTCACAGTGTTGACCAACCACAAGTCACTCATATATTTCAAAACCCAAGCAAACCTATCCTGCCATCAAGTCTGCTGGATGGAACTCTTGGAGAGATTCAATATGCTCATACAATACAAGCCTGGTCCAGAACTTTCCATGGCAGACGCACACTTGCGCCTGTACATCAGAGCCACAAGAGGCAAAAACAGGCTCAACCCAGACTGGCCTCTCCTGGAACTCCAAACAAAGGACAAAGGCTTCCCCCTGGAACCAAAGACATAACAAAGGAAACAGTCATTAATAATGAGCACTTATTTGCAGACGTGTATGAAACCTCACATCAAAAAATGACCAACAGGACCACCATCCCTTATATTCCCACACATCAGCAAATTGACACAATCCTATGTTACCATAGAGACCTAGGGCATACAAAAAGCCACAACCTCTACAAATTCCTTAAACACAAAGCATGGTGGCCAACCATGTACTGGGACGTTCAGGAAGTCTTGGACCAATGCAAAGTATGTGAGAAATTCACAAAAAGCAAAACCCTACCTTAGTTGGTACTATCTATTCGCACGCAACTGCCCTTCAAGGTGTGGGCCCTAAACATTGTGCGCCCCATGCCAGGAAAACATAATGAGAAGAAGCAAATCATTACTAGGATAGACTTTTCCACACAATGGCCAGTGGCCCAAGCATTTAAAACACATACAGGCAGTGATGTGCGGCAATTCATAGGGAAAGAAATCAGTAGCAAGTTTGGAAAGCCATAACTCCTGATAACTGATGGAGGCAAAGAATTGACCTCCAAAGATACCAATTTATATCTCACCAAGAATGGGGTCAAGCACACAGTGACAGCACCTTACCATCCTCAGGCCAATAAACGGGTAGAGCAGCCAAATGACAGCCTTGTTCAAGCCTTGGCCAAACTCACCCCTGGGAGACCTGAGGACTGGCACAAGAAGCTACCAACTGCATTGCTTGTATACCAAACTTGTGTTAACAGATCCACTGGGAAAAGCCCCTTTGAGTTAGTCTATAGCACACAGCCCAATATCATCCAAGCACTATCAGGACCTAAGCTGGAAATGCAAAGCAAAGTTCCACCCTAATCAGATCCCCAGGTCATACAGGCCAATAGCAATCAATCAGAAAGAGAGGAAAAGTGTCTACAAAAGACCTTGTCCCCATCCAAAACAGGCATAAGGTCAGCAACAAAGTCTGGGTCATGAATACCCAAAAAAGTAAACTACAGCCATAAAAGATGGGCCCCACCATTATCTTAAAGATAAATGAAAACAACACTTACCTGTGCAAGGGCTTGGAAGGCGTAAAAAAGACAAAGTTCTCCATCATGATTCCCTGAGACCCTTCAAGGAAAGACAGAAGCAACACAAAACTGTCATACCCACTACCAAACAGCAGCTAGTACAGTATGGCGCCCAGGCTCCTGACAACCTCTCTGACAACCTATCCCAGGGGAGGCCAACCTTCAGCCGGGAGGGGGTGTCAAAACAGTAGGCTCAACCTGCTAGCAAGGTTTCAAGTAATCAGGTTTGTGACCCAAAACCCATTATTCAATCACTTGAAGCTAAACTAGGAAGTTGACTCAAATTTACAAATTCAGCAACATGAACATCTGATGATCCCTTATAATGGATACCTTGTTTTGGCACTTGACTCATTACCAGGATCAAGCCACCCCCTTCACCATCCCATCGTGTGATCAACACTATTATGTTCCTGTTATCCACAATTCACAACGACTATATAATACCTATCTCTCAATAAAGAATATTATCTAGTTTCTAAATATTTTCCCCTTGGAACTCTGCTAAAACAGCACAGTTACGATACTCAAAAGAAATATTTTTGGCTGGGATTAAGAATAATACTTATATCATGGAATTGGCCGGTAAAATGTATATCATACACTTATTTCTCATGTGTTGATAATATTGTGCTTCCTTTTAAGCTTCAGACAGTAATCACTCAAGTAATTCATCCTGAGGTAATATAACCACTCAATTACTCATAAAAGTGTAGTATGTTTTAATTGAGCTATAAGTACAAATAGAGTTCATATTATCTTTAAAATAAATCCCTTTCTAGAGTTTTTCCCTATAGTATTTAAAGGTTTTAACCTTTACTACTGACATTATTTAAAGTTCAAGCGACCACTTCTGCGTCTGAATATACTGTCCAAAGGCATTTGAATGTTTTAGCTTTTTGTGCATATGCCAAGAACAAGAAGTTGCTGTATTCTAATAAACCACTATTTATTAAAAAAGCCGCCTGCTTAAATTTAAAGTGTCAAAGTTGAGTTATAGGGCCACTTGCTCTATTTCAATTCAAAATAATATGTGGGAATTCGATCTCAAAGGCACAACTAGGGCTATTGATTCCCATTTGGCTTAATTCAAATTCTAAACTTCAACCCATAATTTAAACGGGTTTTGAATGGGAATCAAGAGCTCTAGCCATAATGCTTGCTATTTTTACTGGCGGCGTTAAATACTTAAAAATCAAGTCAGACTTTCTTGTAAACCCTTCAAAGAAAGTTTTAATGTAAGGGGTTTGAGATAGACACTAAAGAATTTGAAGCCTAGAGGCCAACAATGCTAAAGCTTTAAACGTGCCAAGGAATTATAATAAGCATGCAAAAATAAATTGCTATAGCGCATAAAACAAATATTTGATTTTAATGCTATTTGAATCAAATCACTTTACTCCATAAGATTTATTGCCTAAATTCTCTAGTTTATCCTGGCAGATAGATCATTTTTGAAACTTTAATCATGAGCTTAACCTTTAAGCGGGCTTGAGTAGCGTAAAGATGAAATGATTGACATCTTAATGAGAAGCTCTGTATATAGGGCAGACTAACTATATTTAGTACTTTGGTTAGACGGCGTGTTTTACTAACTAGTTTACAGGAATAATCTCGCAACTCCCAGCCCAATTAATCCTAAGTAGAATAAGCAAGTGAATCAAAGAATCCCTGACACGGAATTTGATGGTTAAATAAGTACTATCCATGATACTTCATCAAATTAAAAAAGGTAAATATGAACATACCAAAACCGGCTCCCCGCATGAACCTGATATTGTTTGGTGTCATATCATTTACTGGAGACGAGGTTAAAGCACGGTACCAAGCTTGCGCCATTTTTTTACTGTTCAAAAGGATTTGTTGATGTGTCTTTAACTCAATCTCACATCTGGCATCTTTCGCATGGAAAACCTTTGCTTTTTCAGAAATACTTGGGTTGGTTTCCTGGGTGGACTTGTAATTACGAGTTTCATATAAAAAGAAAGAACCAATCGTCGAAAATGTCAAGAACCCAGATATTTTACAACCCCAACAAGATTCGCTTTTGGCTGGTTGCACTTCTTTATCATTCACGTTGTTATACTGATCGGAAGACATTGTTTCTGCTGAAGATCTGCAGTCTGCTAATTTCAGATAAGAAAAATTCAAATTTAAAATACGAGTTCTTAAAAACCAAGAGCAAATTATAAACTACTAATATATTAAATGTTGTCGGAATTCTAATAGAAATTAAGACACATAAAATATGTATTATTAAAATATAAGCAGCGAAATTACAACCAAATGCATACCTAATCACCGGAAAGTGCTTTATTGATGAGAAGCTTTTAAAGGAATGATAATTTAAAAAAATTGGAATCTCTCTTTTATCTAGAACTGCAAGGATGTAGAAATTAGAGTGATCAGTAAAAATGATTAACCGCCCCTGCTGTAAGTTTTATTGTTAAAACAAAACTGAGGTAAAAATGTTCTGTGGGAAAACAAATTTTCTAAGCTCAAAAATAAAGCTTAAGGAATGAGAATCATACTAATAAAACTTTTTATCTTGAAGCGAAACGTGTCAAGTAATTTTAAGGTAATCTACCAAGACTAATTATAATATACCTTTTTAGATAAGCTATAGGGCTTCAAAAAATGTTAATATGAATTCACGTTTAGCTTAGCAGTCTAATACCCACTGAATGCAAAAGGGAATGAGCTGGATTCCAGGTTTCCTTAAAACACACCTTTGACCATCTTTGTCAATCTCAAGGGTCAATTCCAACCATAAATCATGTTATGACTGACAATTATAGCCCATGTAATGAAATCAATGAAAATTTCATAAAAATAATTCAATTACTTGTATCTTTTTTACCATGGATTGTAATAATTTTGTTTTGCAAAGAAGTAGCAACTCCTTTTATTATCTGACTGTTAATACTGGCTTCAGATCTAAGATGATAGTTTTAAATTTTTTTGATATTCATGATATTTTAAAAAAGCATTGGTGCATATGAAAATAAATACAACATAGGTCTACCAGACCAGAGCTATAAAAATAGACAATACTTTATTGTTTTGCTCTTGATTGATTAAATAATCTCAATACTTTATTTGATAAGATTTGGCCAGTACTTAAGATTTGATTTGCTAAGACAGTTATCATATTTTGTATTAAGTTTTATGAGCCAAGGACAGAAAACAAAGCATGATAGCCTTGCAAAAAATTTCAAGGGTTGGTTTAGACAAGAACTTATCTCAGTGATAAATAACAATGAACTATCTTCAGGTAATGAGAAGGTCAACAAGCTGTTAGTTCTTTATTACTGTACTTTCAGAGCTGTTGAGATGGACAAACCAAAGCCATATTAGAGCAAACTAACACCACACATGAAAAATATAACATCAAACACACAATTCAATGGATATTGACAGAAATTTAGGCTTTATTAGGCAACTCAAACCAGTTATACAACATTTATGTCAGGAATGTCATTTTCCTCTTTCAAACCCCAAGAGTTGAAACTGGGTTTAAACCCAGGTCAATGTGGGCCGCAGGCTGCCAGCCCTAAGGGCCAGATGCCCATCTGCCTGTGTTTTTTGAGGATAAAATCCTCCTGGATTCAATCCACTGATGCTCACAGTTGCAAAAAACTGTGAATACCCCAGAAGTTGCTTTGAAAAAGTCCAGCAGTCACTGGCCTGTTGTGGAGGAGGAGGAGGCCCCAGTCATTTGTCTGATAAGCCTTGTGTTTACCCAAGCAGCCAATCAAACTTCTGCACATGAAAAGAATACCAGCTACCAGGCTGCCCCAATAATGCTGCTCTGGAACAGAAGGGTCATACAACCCTTTTACTTGAGCAATTAATAGAAGTCTGCCCTGCCCTAGTGGCATTTTGCCACCCAAAAACCCAGGCAACCTGCCTGCCCAAACCCCCATTTTCCAATCTTTAGATTCCTGACTATTGGTGGTTAATTCTGGCAAGAAAGTACTATATGAACCCCTGGATTCCACGCCAGGCTTTTCAGTCATTCTTTAAATAAAGTGTTATGAACCATTGCTTCTCCTAATTATTCACATATTTTATCTTAGCATTTTTCTATTAAAACCACTTTTTCTGGTCCACCAGCCCCTCTGCTCACAGTTTTCTGTCCACCAGGTGTTTCTTATGGTCTCATCATTTTACAGAGTACCCTCTTAAGCCTAAGTTAAAGGATATACCACTGAAAAGATACTGTCAATTGATCCCCTGCCCCAAACCAAAAATCTGACCTGTTTTTAACAGTAAAAGCATTTGATATGTAACAAAACCTCATCTGTTTAAAGATGAGTACAGCATTTTTTCTGCCTACCAACTAGAAATGAAGCCCTCTCCCATTCCCAAACCTATGCACATATCTGCCACTGATATTCTCTTGGATAACACCAGCAAGCTATTTGAAATAGTGTACATCACCCTCTTGAGGGTGATTGACACTATAATTCTTGCTGCTGGTCCTGGTCCTGGGTAGGGAAATCTTTGTTGTACACTTTCAAGTTAGCATCAATCCTCTGGTGGGCTACGCCCACTCAACTGTGACTTGTCTCATCCCCACTTCTGATAGGCTGGCTGCCCAAAGATGGCTCCCTTGACACAGCTAGAACACTTAGAAGCCTTATCAATTTAGCCATTCCAAACTATACTGTATTCAGTTAGAAAAAAGTCTTGGTGATAAGTTTCTGGGCTTTTTTATGTATAATATGATGCAGTGTGTGGCTTGGAGATTGTGTTGGCTTATCTCACTAAGTTTTGATTCAAAAGAAAGTCTTTAACTGGTACCAAAGCAGCTGTCACTCAACCTCTATAAAAGGTTTCTCATAGCATTTTACACTGTTAGCTTTTAAACCTTCTTTTTTGCTTTGCTTTTTCAAGCAGGAAAAAAATGCCTGATGTTTAAGGGCTACTATAACAGTTCTGTTATCTGTCATAATCCATGTTTTACACTGCTTTTAAAGGCTGTAATTTTATTAGTTTGGCAAGTTTATTTTCAACAAGATTGTAAGGTCTAGCCTAATGTGTTGCAATATTATAAGCTAGGCTATACAAAGCATTCATATTTAAGCTTAATAGATACAGAAAGGTTGGTACTGTCTGAAAAGAACCTTTAATAAACCAACTAAAATATTATATTTTGATACAAAAGAAACCATTGTGTTAGCTAATCCCAAGAAGATTATGTAAAATAGTGTGTTGAGCAAAGAAATTCTGGTAACTAAAGGTATATTAATGTCAGGATAGTCTCCATGAGAATACCCAAGTATAAAAGAGGTTATATGATCCTCCATGAAAAAAGGTGACAATAAGCTGAACGCTTGTTGTCTAACTAATTCCATCTTAAAACTTAATCAAAAAATGAACTTACAAATATTTGAAAATTTAATAGTAAATTGCTAGACAAAAAGTAAGAAAAGTTAAGTATGGAGAAACATCCTTAACTGAATTTGACTAAATTTAAAAGATTCTAAATTACAAGGTAAAATCAAAAGAATCTGAAGAGAAATATAGGTAAAGTGATAAATAGGAAAACCACTTATAATTCTGGCTTTAATATTACTCTTTATGTGTACTTTATTTACAGTTGTGGTAGATGGAGCATGTGGGAAAAATCTTCAAAAGCATAAGGGCCTTAAGCCTCAGAACAGCACAATAGTCATGAAGAATATGAAAGTAAAAATAAAAAGAAGAACTTAGACAAACAAAACCCAAAGATTTGCAGCAGCAGCAGCGGAAAAGCGGGTGCTTACAAAAGCAAGGTAAATGAAAAATCTACCTAACTTTAAAGTGAGATTAATACAGAAAAAATATCCAGAACCACACGCAAGCTGCAAAAAAGAAAAGAACACAAAAAACCAAGGTAACAACATTATACTTTACTTAAAATTTGGTCTCTTTAATATAAATAAAATAAAAAATACAAAATTAATAAGCCTGCTCTTAGGAGTAGGCTATCACAAAGAGACTGATTTTCACCAGCACCTATCAGGATTGTCAATTCTTTCTCCCTTGAAACCCATGCCCAAGGGTGGGATTTGAACCCTGACCCTGAATCCCTGCGGGCCGCCAGCCCTAAGGACCAAGGATGTCAGGGATCCAGTCTTGGGCAGGCAGCCTGTTGGTTTTGGGAATCACATGGGCTAGGTTTTTTGTGGGTAAAGCCCACCACAAGAGAGGTGCTAACTTAAAGAGGTAGGAGAAGGACTTTCCCACCAAGGACCACAGGCTGGCGGCTGGGATTATAGTGCCAATCACCCCTGTGTGGGTGATGTATATAATCCCAAACAGCTTGCCAGTGTGATTGGTTGGGAGGTTGGGTGAGGAGGTGGGCATTGGCTTGGGGGTCACAGGTGGTTCCATGTGGAGTTTGTAGGCAGGCAGGTAGTTGATTTTGCCTCTAAACAACTTGGGCGTTGATAATATCCAGGGGCCTTGTCGGTTGTATCTAACTGCTGATTTTATGCAGGCCAAGGGATCTAGTTCAAGGATCTTTTCTGGAGTGTGATTCCTTATACTTCAGGTTTCAGAGGGTACTCTGTGAAGTAGACGAGACCAAAGGGAACACCTGGAGGACGGGAATCTGCAGGTGAAGGAGAAAGAGGACTGGATGATCTTGTACTGAATTGATAAATGGCAAAGATAAAATAAGGCAGCAGCTGTGGAAGACAAAATAATATAACCTTTATTTAAAAATGGCAGATAAGTTTGTAGCGTGGATTCCTTGGGTCTATATAGCACCCCACTTCCAAACTTAATATTTTTCATAGGGGGTTCTTCAGAGCATTGGGAAATGTTGGGCCTGGGGGATCTGGGTGCTTAGGTTCAGAGGAAGCAGAATGGCACCCAGGTCAGGAGTTCTTTAATTGGTCAAAGATCTTGAATTGGCTACTTGATTATCTTGCTCTAGAGTTGTTGTCATGAGGTTGGGCTGCAGGCCTGTGCCTTCTCCTGGGGGTGACTCTTTATTGGCTGCTGGTATAGCCTTCAAACTCATGAAGCTAATGGTTGGAATTTTGTTGCCTCCACTAGGCACCTTGATTGTTCCCTCATTTGGTGCGATGAATTACTCTGGTTTGACTTGCATCATCATTTGGGTCATCCTTGTTGGCTTCAGCTTGCAGGGGCTCAACCTCAGGAAAACATGGGCAGGCTGCTCTCTCGGTCATTAGGGCTGGCAGCTCTGCAGGGATTCAGGGTCAGGGTTCAAATCCTGCCCTTGGGCCCGGGTTTCAAGGGGAAAATAATTGTCAATGCTGATAGAGGGGCAGCCTGCCTGCACTTTCCTGGGGTTGAGCCCTGCAAGCTGAAGCCAAGAATGATGGCCCAAATGATGAAGCAAGCAAAACCAAAGGAATCATCACACTCAAATAAGGGAACAATCAAGGCACCTAACGGAGGCAACAAAATTGCAACCATTAGCTTCATGAGTTTGAAGGCTATACTAGCAGCCAATAAAGAGTCATCCCCAGGAGAAGGCACATGCCTGTCAGCCCAACCCCATGACCACAACTCTAGAGAAAGATAATCAAGTAGCCAATTTGAGATCTTTGACCAATGAAAGAACTCCTGACCTGGGTGCCATTTTGCCGCCTCTGAACCTGAGCACCCAGATCCCCCAGGCCCACATTTTCTCAATGCCCTGATGAACCCCCCATTGAAAATATTAAGTCTGGAGGTGGGGTACTATATAGACCCAAGGACTCTGTGCTCCAAACTTATCTCCATTTTTAAATAAAGGTTATGTTATTTTGTCTTACACAGCTACTGCCTTATTTTGTCTTTGCCATCTATCAAATCAGTACAGGATCATCTGGCCCTCCTGCCCCTCTGCCTGCAGATTCCTGTCCTCCAGGTGTTTCCTTTGGTCCTGTCCACTTCACAGAGTACTCTCTGAAACCTGAATATAAGGATTACACCCCAGGAAGGATCATTGAACTAGATCCCTTGGCCCGCATAAAATCTGCGGTTGGATACAACTGACAAGGTCCCTGGATATTATGAACGCCCAAGTTGTTTAGAGGCAAAATCAACTACCTGCCTGCCTACAATCTCCACGTGGAAATGCCTGTGACTCCCAAGCCAATGCCTGCCTCCTCACCCAACCTCCCAACCAATCATACTGGCAAGCTGTTTGGGATTGTGTAAATCACTCTCACGGGGGTGATTGGCACTATAATCCCGGCTGACAGCCTGTGGTCCTGGGTGGGGAAGTCCTTCTCCTACCTCTTTAAGTTAGCTCCTCTCTTGTGGTGGACTTTATCCGCAAAAAACTGGCCTGAGTGATCCCCAAAACCAACGGTCTGGCATCCCAAGACTGGATCCCTGACAGCATCAATTAATGCTGTAACTTGATATTGTTAAAACCAGAAAGGATAAATAATTGGTTTATTTTCAGTCTGGGCAGCAAATAGTATAGGGTTTTTGGATGGTGCTTGGATCAAATTGATTGAATCTATGTCTTAGTATCTGTGAAAGTGTCAAACAGCAGGCTTGAACCGCCAGCAAGGTTATGAGTAAGCAGGGTTGCGGCCCACAATCCAATTATCCAGTCACTCAAAGCCAAACTAGGAAGTCAACTCTGTTGCACTTTTTGCATTACAGCGCCACAATTATTTGGGATTATAGGGCACAGGACATTTGATTGAATACATTAATATGTGAGGATATGAGTATTATTGTATCAGAAGAGCCAGGATTGAATGAAACTATGATATTTGTCCAGAAATGGGTTCTGATCACACAGAAGCGCTTAAAGATTAGGATAAAAGTCAACCATATTAAAGATATATTAAAGACAAATAAAGATTTAAGCTTTTTTTATTGTGATTGATTAATTCTTCTTATACCTTCTGCAAAGTATAATCCCTAGGCTGCTAGCAATGTCTTCTAGGACATTCTAACACATCCCTAATTTGTGTAATTATTAATCTAAGTTTGGCGCTTATCGCACATCAACCAATAGAATATCTTTATCTTCACCCAGCACAGGTGATCCTTGCTGGCATGGAATAATTTAGTTACTTCAGGATCACTTGCTACTTCTCTGGCATACTTCAGGCATAGTGCTTATTAATATGATAGATATGGGAATTTGAGATAATGGGAAATCAAACCTAGCGCCTTGGCGCTCAATTTAAAAGTAATGTGACGCCTTGGCGCCTGCAATATTTGCCAAGTGGCGCCGCAGCGCTTGCAATAATTTTCAGTTGGTGCTTGACGTAAAAGTAATTTGGCGTGTTGGCGCCTAATCCAGTTGCTAGGCGGCACTTGTGTATTTTTAAGGTGGAGCAGCGGCAAATCATGTATCACTTAAGTGCCACAGCAGCGCTTATAATTGGCTAATTTAATGTCCAGGTCAGCAGTCTACTGCTGATCCAATATGCATATGATTTATACTACCAATTTATGTTATTTGGTAGCTGCAATTCATATCTGTGAGGTCCATCATAATTAGCATCATTGCATATCATGCTACTAATTTATGGATTTGGTTGTAGAAATCCCAATTCGTGAACTCTGTCATAATTGGCATCATTTCTTGGTCAGAATTCCCAACAGACTCAAATATCTAAATCCAACAACATGGACTGATGATGATCCCTCACAGTGAATACCTCAATTTGGCACTTGAATAATTACCAGGATCAGGCCACCCCCTTCACCATCCCACTGTGTGATCAACACAATCATGTTCCTGTTATCCAAGACTCACAATGACTATATAAACTTATCTCTCAATAAAGAATATTATCTAGTTTCCAAATATTTTTTCCCTTGTAACTCTGCTAAAACAGCACAGTTACAACAAAAGTCTTGTGGTGAGAGAGTGAAAAGCTTGCCTAAGCACTTTCATGCTTTTTTCTCTCTTTGGTTAAAGACTTTATGCTCATCTGATTAGCTTGAGTACTATGATTTCCTCATATGGGATTGGTAGTACAATTGACCTACTTATTAGGATAGGTTTCTTTTCTGGGCGCAACACTCTCTTTGTGTTTGGAGTTCAAGTGTAAGTTGTCAGAATTATGGGAGGTGTGTTTTTCTTTCAAGAAGGTTTCTTGTAGGTTGGTGCCCAGCTTAGGTCAAACTGGCACACAATTTGTGATGGGAGACCCTTTTAGAAATACAGCTGTGTTGCAGGGATATTGAGTTATGTTTCTGGAGCCTGGTCTCAAATGCCTTTTTATGCTGTAATATATTGATTAATGGCTCTGGTAATCTTCAGTATTTTGAGTTCTTGCATCATCATGACATCAGTATTCTGAAGGAAAAACTTTTCAAATGAGGCTGCCACAAATATCTCCCAGTCTTACTCTGGGTGAAGTTGTTCTCAAATCACTCACTCACAAGTTAAAAAGCTATTCCTGTAACTCAAATGGCAATTTTCTTGCCTAGAGTCTTTGGGGGTATCCAACCTGTGTAAACTTGCTTTGGGTGCTTTGAATCCATAGGTTGGCATTCTCTTGGTTTAGCCCTGCAAACTTTCCCATTTCAGCCAAGCAGAGGCGTTGAAACAGTATATTGGATACTTTGGGAACAGCTGATGTTTTAGATGAGTTCAGAACTCTGTGTGGGCTGAGAAATTTAAAGTGTTCACTGGGTGAAAAGTAGGGTTTGATATGATGTATCCTGTAAGGACGTATTGTCTCTTTTTGTGTTTATTTAGCCAGTGATGAGTGCCATCTGCTTGGTTCTTTTCTTTAGAGGAATCTTTTTTTAAGTTGTATAGGTGTGAATAACCTACCTGTGCTACCACTGCCAAGTATATACTTCTAGGAAGTATATGAAACAAGATAAAGAGGGGATTAAGAATAGAATAATACTTTATTTGATATGAGTTTAGAGTATTATATAGTATCATGGCAAGCCACATACTGTCCATGCACGTCATGGTAGTCATGAGGCTTATCCAAGTAATTGTTTCTCTTATGTCATGAGGCTTGTCCAATTAGTGTTCCTCATAGGAATCAAAATGCTTGATCCTTGTTCAAAATGAGGGTGTGGTAGTAGTCCACCCAACTATTTGGTAGCTGGTTAACCTATTAGGCAAATTATTTTCTGAGAGAGTGTAATCAAAGATGTTGCAACACTAACCTGGCAGTAGAACTGGTAGAAATTTCATCCACCAAAAGGTTGCAAAGCTGACAATGTCATGTAATGATTTATCCCGGATTGCAGGTCATTGAAGCCAAGATCAAGTCTCAATGATGTCCTAGTAAGAGTTCTGAATATTGGTTCTGATAGTGCTTGATTCAGCAATATTCAGGCTTTGGAACACTGTCAGTCTTTGTAGATGTTTCACACTACCATGCAAAAAGTATGAGAGAAAGTCTTCAGCTGGATCTATTTTCTTGGGCAGTTGATTATATCTGAATTTTGTTGGCACTTCTATATTGGCAATAAGTATAGCTCTGTCAGACGGTGATTGAAACTGAAATTATTCAAGTCTGAGTCTGGTTGGGAATTATTCTCTGCCCGGTATTGTTAGAGTAGTGCACTTATTTTTCAGCACAGCTCTTTGATGGAGAACTAAAGTGGGATCTTATACTTTTGATCTCATCCAGGTCAATATGAAAGCTGCCCTTGGGAATTTTTATGCTTAATCATGAAGTGATTGCCAGGAAGAGATCTATGTCACACTTAGTCTTATTAATCTTTATATAGCCTTCTCTCATACTTATCAACAAAGCTGGGGTAGTGAGGAGGCAAGGTAGCACCTTGACTTAACGCTAATGACAGCTTGTTTTTATAGTGTGCATCACTGTCAAAAGTTTACATCTGGGTAAATAATTGTTTATTAAGAGAAACATCAATTTGGGGCATTTTTTTGCAGAAAGGGAATTTATGAGGGCAATCCTGCTATCAAACAAGCAGGTGGCAATTAGCTTAAAAACTCTAGAAAGGACAGCTTTAACCCTGGAAGGCACAATGACGGCAAAGGGCAATCCAAGAAGCTCTCACACATGCTGGCAGAAATAGGTCTTGTGCTTAAAATCAGTGACTAAGTGAACAGGTTCTACTTAGTCAGGAGAGCTCAAAATTGCCTACCTTTTCACACCAACAGGGAAGAGTTTATAAGTGCTAAGGGCACCCTCATGCCAGGGTAACATCTGACACTACTAGTCCTTATTTGATCAGCTGTTCTATTCCTCAGACTGTCAGTTTCAAGCAGAACTAAGGATCTACTTTTTTGGAGGTGTGAAATAATAATTCTTCTAATTATCCCTCTTTATCTTTCAACAGCAAAAATTCAGTATAACAGGGTGTAACAAAACTGTTCTTGCTTGCGATATTCTTAGTTAAATAAGTGGGTTGGTTCCTTAGCAGGCTGGATCTCAGAAGATCTTTGTCCTTCTGTAAGCAGGCAATACTCTGAACTATTGCCATGACTAGTAACCTGGCAAAGGGTTGTTCTACTGAAAGTGATGGGACTCAGATTGGCCAGGTTCTCACCCTATTCTAGCTTTAACTAGCCAATCAGAGTTATTCCAATTGATCCTGATTGGATTTGGAGTAGAAAAGCTATTATTAGAGCCTTCTGATTTATCTGAATCTATCAATAGAATTAATTCTTGATTCTATCAGGGTTGATGAACGAGGTGATGGCAGTGGCCTGTCTACCAGCCAGGCCAAGAGGATGATGGGCCAGTTGACCAATGTACTCATATTTCCTGGCACTTGGTATTGAGGATCTATACATAAGTGTTGCAAAGTTTGTCAAGTCCAAGCTATATAAATTATGAAGGTATCTGCCAAGCATGGTCTGGTAGCTATGGCCTTGGTATGGTATAGATAACCCATGATTATTTGATTATGGCAGCTGCTCTGCTATTTCATGTGGCATGAATAGATTTTGGATCAGCAGAACAGAGGAATCAGGGATTTGAGACCAGTCAGTTGCTCAGGAAAATTTCCTTTTTTGAACATTCCTCAAGCATTTAGATGCAAAGTTGCAATGTAGCAAAGCTAAAATCCCATATTTACAAAACCAATAGAAGAAGCTTTATTGTAAGATACACGTTCATATTGAAGGTTAAAAGTAGGATATAAACAGGCTTAGGTCTTGGCAGCGGGTTGAAGGCATTCTATTTTTTAGGTCTGACGACAAAAACTGAGCAAGGACAGTAGCGAGTAAGGTAGTCACTCAGAGAACCATACAGAGCGCTAGTAATAGTTAAGGCATGTAATTTTTTATCAAAAAACTGAAAAGGAATCTACTAGTTGAAACTTTCAAACGAAATGATTGGCAACTAATGACAAAGTATATAAAGCTTACCGTTGAATGAGAGATGGTGTGCAGTATCCAGCAATGACAATATCAGCATTAACTGCTTCTGAAACCTCGACCAGCTTTGCACGCGGGTCAGCCACTGAAAGAATATATTTTTGGGAGGAGATCTAGATTACAAAGGTATATAAAAAACTTTCACTAAATGTACCTGATGCTTATAGAGCTCGCATCTTAGATTTTTCAATATAAAGTTCGACAAGTTCTTTCTCCTTGAAAAAAATCAGTTTTGATCAACTGTTGTGCAAAAATATAGTCAACCCTCTAAATACCTTTTTTCTTTCATTTCCAACTCGGCACCATCTTTGAGATTAGTTTAAAAATGAAGAAGTTTTTTCTTACCGTCTTCTCCTGCAGTCAGATCCCAGAGTTTCTTGGCAGTAAGCACAGGGTTAGAAGGATCGGAAACAAAGGCATCCACCAATATAACGTGATCTCTTCCAGGCTGTAAAATATTATCAAGAGCCCTTAAAATTTACTAATGGTTCTAAAACTAGTCGCTTACCATTTAAAGACAAGGGGTGCTTGGTCTGGATCTGTATATGCAAACATTACCCTGCGACGTTTATCAAAGGGAATGGATGTGGCTTGAGCTGGAGAATTTTCGAGGGGAGAAGAGAGAGGTTCCATGACCATTGTTACAGATTCAGAATCATTAACCATATTCAAAGTTGCAACTTCAGACATGGCTTTGTAACTTTTTTGTTCAGGTAATTTAGTAAAGAGAGTTAACTTTGAGTTAAAGGCTATCAAAAGCTGAAGCCAATTCAAATTAAACCTTTGGGGATATGTGCTTATATAAGATACAGGAACCCTTATAAAGGAACCTTTGTAAAGGAACCCTTGTCCCAATTGGGCCCAAAAGAGTGGGCAATTACATAATCTACTTTGGAGCGACTCACTATCGTGTGGCATTTTATAAATAGTTTCAAATCCATAATTAAAATGCTTGGAACTGATCGCTCCATCTTTTTCTCCCAAGTGACGTACCTGCTATATACGCCATTGGCTCTCTAACTCGAGGCAACAGTATTCTCTTCTACAAAATAGGCCTAGTTAATTTAACGAATAACATTACAACTATTTTAAACTTGTCACTGATGAGCCTTGATATACATAGACTTCCTGAAGTTTCTTGTCCGCTTAATTTTATACATGAGACCTTGAATCCATATTTACTATTTGAATCCTTCATCATCACAGCTTAAATGTTAAATTAATGCACTAACATACTTTGAATTTCAGTGACACGTGACAAAGTGTTGGACTTTCAAAGTCAGCCTGGTTTCAACCATATCTGTAATACGACACTTGATTTCCATCCAACTGAATCAAAACAACTTCCTTTGGTTTATACTTTAAATGATTTCGGATGGGAATCAAGAACCCAAGTCTCAACAGAAGCTAATATAAATCAATAAACACATTTTTAATTTGAGTTTTGGCTAGCCTGTGGCTTTTGCATTGGTATTAGCGAACCTTGATTGAATTAAACCGAGGTATATCCCTTTCAAATGCATACTTATTCATATATAGTGTGGCGGCTATAGCCATATTTAGTAGCACCCCTAATTTCACTTCCCATCCAATCAGGCATATTTGCTTAGTTCTAAGTGGAGCTAACATGTGTGGAATAACTACAACTACATGAGCTTTCCGGCAACAGCGCCCATGTAGACTCAAAACTCTAAATATCCTATGTTTTTTGCTAGTCGCGCTAGCCTAATTCTTTTTTTAAAAGCGTTCAGGGGTGCGAACCCAGAAAACATGATAAAATCATGGCCATCTCGACATGATTTAATATTAAGCTTAATAAAAAACTTGATTTAACCAGATTTTTCCTTTACTTTTACTAATAAAAATTAGTTTATTTTTTACTCGTTTTCACGACATAAAAGTGTCAATGTCGACACTTTTTAAGCATAACTTATTTTTAATACTAAAACTGAAACATCTACAATAAAAAATAAGTGTACATTTAAAAATATTTTTTTATTAAATTAATATATAGAAAAAGATATTGCGCATACAGTTGGTTGTTGAAATATTCATGTTATAAATATATATGTAGCACTTATTACGGCTTTAATATATTAAGTGGATTGGTGGCTAACGGCAATCCAATAATTTAAGTGTGAGTTACCATGTAAATTACTATAGAATTTATTATTAAAAATAATGTCAACACTCGTAAATGTTGTTTATTTGCTTGTGATCATCTATCAGGGTGGAGTTAAGCAAATTAGAGTGGCGCAATTAAGCCTAGATTAATATGTCACCTCATATAAAGAATGTTGTAAGTGACATTGTTGACACTTTACCCTTTTCAATACTGAAGACTACTTTCTTAACAACTTCACATATATACAATGGTAAAATATCATATTACCACTACCCAAATATTATTTTTAATAAAAGAATAAAGAACTTTGATACTTTTTTTACTTATTTTCATATGTTTTTTTAATTTTTATATGTGAACAAAAATACACAGAAAACAGTTAATCTTTGCTAGCCCATGTAACTTTAATTAAGCGTACTATGAAAACATAGTAAATTTTTAAAAAAATGTTGACAGTGACAATGTTTTCAAAAATAATGTCTAAATTTTTTGTAATTGACAATGAGAATTCAGCTTTTTTTACTAATTGTCACTCATAATGCTGACGCTTTTCAGTTCTCACATATAAAACTTTATGTTTTACATAATAAAAACTTCTCATTTTTTGATATATTGTATTTTTGACTTTTCTCTTCCATATTTTCTAATTTTTTAAAATAAAATCTATTTATAAAGATAATACTTTCTTATAAATCTCTTAATTTTTAACTTGTTATTTATAACTTTAATAAAATAAAAACCTATACAAGTATTTTTTACCTTTTAAATGCCAAGAAAAGCCATCTAAGATTTAATTTTTATATATTATGCTTTTTAAGTTGTTTTGTTTGTTTTTTACATACATTGCTTTAGTTTAAACCCTTTTATTTATTATTTTAGGATAAAAACACTTCCAAACAGCCCAAAGGAACCAAGCGTCCTTCAAAGCCAACCAAACCCACCAAAAAGAAGCCTGTCTCATCAAAGAAGGCCACTCCAAAGCCATGCCCAAAGCCCTCACCAAAGCCCTCCTCTAAGCCCTCTCCTGAGAAGAGCCCTGCTCACTCTACTGGGGGAGAGGAAACTGATGGTTCAGTTACTGATCACAGTTTTTACAACTTGGCTTCTGACAAGGAGCAAACCAAGAAAAAGTGCTCAGCCCAAAAGTCCCCACCCAAGGATAAGTCTCCTGCACATGAGGAGCACCACAATAAGCCCCATTCTGCTTCCCCACCATCACCAAACTCCCCCCTTCAAGCTCATCTGGGGATGATTCAAAGCCCTGCCCCAATTACTTTCCTGGCTTCTGCCATGCTCCTGCTGGCCCCTGAGACCCTCTGTTGGCCCAAAAAATCTGCAACATTGATGGCAAATTTAAGGTTCCCTCTTCCTTGCCCAAATACTTCTCAATCATGAGCGTAAAGGGTGGGCCAGTCATGGTGGCCAATGGTTATATTTTCTCTTGCAACAACGCCAACCAGGGCTTCAAGAGCTGCCATTACACCTATGAGGACTGCTCCTGCCCAGTGCGGCTCAACACTGAGTGCTGGGACTTGGTCCAAACCATCAAGGGCAAGCATACCTGTATCATGCCAAATACCATCATAGCCTGCCTCCTCAAGTGGTATCTTGTCCAGGTGATGCCCACCTCCAAAGACCTTTCCGCCACCCAGCTGGCTGTGCTTGCTTGCAAGTACCTCTCCCCAACCAACTTGAAGATGGTTGTCAGGAATGACAATTTGGATGCTTCTAAATCTCAAAATATGGAACCAGAGTCAAACCCTGGACAAAATCCTTTGCGGACCAACAGACCCATGGGCTGGGAACCCAATAACCCACTACTGATTGATAAAGTTGTTACCAGCCCACCAGGACCCGGACCCTTAGCTGTCTCACAAGATTCTGTAAGCAAACCGCCAGTGCAAGATGCCAAGAATTTCCCTGAGGTGCCAATGCCTGACACCAGCAGTTTGCTTGGTGAAATACGCAAGTTTTTCCATGAGGGCTATTTTGAATTCCCCCAAAGTCCCAGGGGAGGCACTGAACCCAAAGAGGCACCCAATACCCAAATTGACAAACAGAAGGATTTGAAGTCTTCTCACCCCAAAGCGACCAGTGGCAAACCGCCTGTGTCAAGCGCCACACTGCCATCTGAGACACCTGATGCTAACCCGCCCGAGCCCAGAAAACCCAACCAGGAAGTGAAGCCTGGCAGTGTGGGATAAATACCTGCCAGGCCAAGACCAACCCCCATTGTCATTTTTAAATAAAGGTTATGAGATATTGGTTTCCCCAATTATTGCCGTATTTTATTCTTGTCATCTGTCAGTTAACTCAAAGATCATCTGACCCCTCTGCCAGCTACATACTGCCCGCCAGGTGCTCCCTTTGGTCCTGTCTGTTTCACAGAGTACCTCTTAAAGCCTGAGTACAAGGACTACACCACCAACAACATACTAGCCTGGGACCCCTTAGCCAGAACTACAGAGTTGACCAGATACAACTGAGAAGGCCCTTGGTACGTTACCAAGCCCCGCCTATTCAGAGATAAATACAACTTCCTTACTGCCTACCAAATGGAGATGAAACTGCCTGTCACCCCCAAACCAATTCCTGCCTCCGTCACTGAGCTCCCACTGGACCATACCAACAAGCTTTTTGGAATTGTATATATTACTCTCACAGGAGTAATAGATACTATTGTCCCTGCCTCCGGTCCGTGGTTGTGGGTGGGCAAGTCAATGTCCTACCTCATTAAGTTAGCACCAATCCTTTGGTGGGCCCTGCCCACCCAGTCTGCAACCCGCCAGTTCCCAAACACTAGCAAGCTGGCCAATCAGGGTTGGTTCCCTGACAAGGTGCCAACCCACAATCAGTTGGTCAAGTTTGTAAGTGATAGGCGTCAAGCCTCAAACCCCCTGGCCAAGAGTGCCACTAAAATTGAAGACCTGGTCCTCACAGATGCGCTTAAAAAGACAGAGGATGGTGAGGTGTTCCTGTTCCATGACAATGGGCAGGAAGTGGATGATAGGATTATATCCTACACCACAACCCAAAACCTGGAGCAGCTCAATACTGCTACCACCTAGTTGTGTGACGGCACATTTGCTACTTGCCCCTCTCTCTTTAAGCAGCTTTGGGTCCTGCATGGGCAGTTTAATGACCAGGTTATCCCTCTTGTGTTCTTTCTCCTTCCTGGTACCAAGACTGAAGTCTACACCAGAGCCTTCAAGATTGTCCAGGATGCTTTGTGCTCCCTTCCCACCAACCAGCTCCCCCCTCCCACTCACGCCACAAGGGCAAATCCTTCCTCTGCTGAGAAGGATGAGTTGACCCTAGCTGCTGAGCAGCTAGCTCATGCGCGCTCACTTGGGCCAAAGGTTATAATAAAGGACTTTGAGCAAGCTCAGTTCAGAGCCTTTGAGGCCATCTTCAATGGAGAAGTCCAGGGCTGCTTCTTCCATTTTAGGCAGGCCCTCATCAAGAATCTTAAGAGTTAGAAGGATATTTTCCAGAAGTATCTTAACAATGGTAAGGGGAAGTGCCACTTTGCCTTGACTCAGTTTGCTGCCTTGGCTTTTGTGCACCCGGAGCATACTGGGATTGGCTTTGAGGCCCTCCTGGAGGACACTCACATCAAGAAGCACTCCACCATCTTCAAAGGTTACTTGGATTACTTTGAACGCCAATGGGTGGACAAAAAGGTGACTGCCCGGAGAGATAAGAGCAGGGCCACTGCCCCTTGAAATTTCCAGGGTGCCTGCCTCAAGGGGGAGATGAAGATCACCTCTAGCCTTGAAGTTTGGCACAAGCACCTAGAGGTGAAGTTTGGGTCAAACCTCAAATATAACAAGCTCTTCCAGAAGCTACAGGAGGAGCAGGCTAAGACTGTCTCCAAGTTTTGCAACCTGGCCAACTGGGTGGTCCCCAAGAAGTGAAAGTCCAAGGAGCAGGACTACCAGGAGGACATTCAGAAGGTGGTAAAGAAAAAGTATAAGGTGGCAGAGATTAAGAAATACCTTAAGGACGTTGCCATTGCTCTTGCTGGTGGCTTTAATTAGCTTACTAAACCTTGCTTTGCCTGTACATTTTTTTCTTTTAAACTTTTAATTTTTTAATTTATTTATAGTGTACTAATCTTTTTATGTATAAATGGTAAGTTTCAGATACAGTTTCAATGTGGTTTAGTAAGAAATATCTTAAATTTTGTTAATTTATCTTTAAGGCATGAGATATTTTCAGTTATGCTTATAAGAAGTATAATAAATTTAAATTAGAATTTTCTTATATTTTGTAGTTATCATGATACAGTAGTTTTAAAAGCTATGGCGACAAGCAAAAATACTTCAGATTTAAACAAAATCCAACTCTCAGGTTAAAATATACACTCTGTTAACAGGGTTTATTGGCGTTAATGGGCAAAATGGGTCAATACAGCAACAAAGGGCTCACATGCAAAGCAAAACCATTCAAAATACAATCCAGAATACATTGATTCACAAACAAAATGGTGTTAGTTGACTTTCAGTGTACATGTGTTTACTATGTGAATTGGTGACAAAATACACCCAAGCAAGGTATGTCAAAATGCAAACCAAAAAAGAAACACAATAGAAACTCACTATGTAAACAAAATCACTCACGCAATGTGCGCAATGGGTTTTAATTATGAATGATACCAAGGTATCTAAAATAAGACACAAGATCTGAAACAAATTTTTTTAAAAATATTGTGTTGGGTGCTTAATTTGGCGTAAAATATGGGAAAATAGGTGGAAATTTTTTTGGGTATTCTAAAATGGGTGTGGTAAAACCAAAAACAACTAAGAAATAAAAAATCTACAATTGGGATATTGGGTGGGAAAAAATATTAATTGAATATCCATAAACAGATAAAAGCAAAAATTAAAAATAAGGAGTAACTTAATTAAGTTTTATTTAATATTTTATTAAATTCTCAAAATGGAAGGAGCACAGCAACAGACTACTATTGCACCTGTTGTGCGCCGCAGTTGCAGTTGTCCCTGCAGGTTAAAGAACAGAGTTAGTGCAACCCAAATGTCTACTCAGGAAGGAGAAGGGAGAGGAGAGTTCAATAGTGACGCTGTACTGACACATCTGGTTCAAGGAGCACAAGCTGCTAGGGTGCAGAGAATAAACCCTTGGGTCCCAAAGCTGACCCAGAAGCCCACTAATTTTACCACTACCAAAACAGTTAGAGACAAGGAGGTAGAACTTACTTTGTATGTGTTTGACGTTGTTTACCGGCAAGAGTTGGTCCCATCAGCCATGCTGGAGAAGGTGAAGCCTGTACTTGATACTAGCTACAAGCCCTACGTCAGTGATGGCAATCAGGAGGAGGACAAGGAGCCCAAGTTCTACTAAACCAATGAGGAACAGTTAGTGCTAAAGAAAGTTGCTATGTTTTACACCAAGGTGCCCACGCCCTGTGTTGTGCCCAACGCTAACAAGCCAATCCCCACTGCTAAAAAGCCCGCTCACAAGCCCATTCCTGACATTAAGTGCATCATCCTTCTCTGGCTCATGCAGGAATCTGGTGATTAAAAGGCGGCTGCGGCTCTTGTTGGGGTGGATCCCAAGTATGCCTTGAAGACCTTCAACAAGTTCATTGATACTGGCTGAGTCCTTGCTGCGGAGAAATCCTTGTGTGTTTCCACCATGCTCACCAAGGAGCAAAAATGGGCAATCTTCCAGTGGATCACCCAGGACTGCCATCTTGAAATGAAAAATATACAGGCCATGGTCAAGTCTGCTTTTGGGGTTGAGGCCTCAATTTCCTTTTACTACCATCTGCTCATGGGGATGCGCTTTTACTGGAAAAAGCTTGGGGTATCTCCCTACAACAGAAACAGCCCAGCCAATATTGAGACCTGGAAAAATTATGCTGAGGCATACACTGCCCTCAAAGCCAAGGGGACAGTGAAATTCTATTATATCAACAAATCAGCATTTGCCTCATTGATGTGCAATGGGTATGGGTATGTCCCCAAAGGCTCCAATGACAGGATGGCTTGGCGTGCTGCAGTCCGCACCACAGCGTACTCAATGGTGGCTCTCCTCAGTCCAAAGGGGGTTGAGCTTTATCAAATGATATTGGGTTCTAACAACAGCCATACTGTGGTGATTCACATGTTTGGTGGTTTGCAGGCGGGGCTAATGTTGGCTAAGCACAAGTTTGGTTGTTTGTTGAAGGTGAGCCTAGTAGGTAACATATGACTACTAGGGGTAAGTAAGGTGAGCCTAGTAGGTAACATAGGACTACTAGGGGTAAGTAAGGTGAGCCTAGTAGGTAACATAGGACTACTAGGGTAATTGAGGGGAGCCTAGTAGGTAACATGGTCTACTAGGGTAAATGAGGCCTGCCTGGTAGGTAACATAGGACTACCAGGGGCAGATGTTGCCTCCACCCAGCAGAAGATATTGGCTGCTTTGGGGCTATAATGCTTCACCCCGCAGGAAACTGTGGCTGCAAAAGGGTGAAGACTGAAATAGCAAGCAGGTAACTTTTTTCTGTCTGGGGGGAGTAGGTTTTGGACCCCTGGCAGGTAACGCAGGCTGCCAGGGAGGGGAAGAGCTCTGAGGGCTCTACGTACCCTAATACGCTTACAGGAGGTCAGTGAGCAAGCACCCTACCTAACAGACTGGTATGGTGTCCTTGTTTATGCCCCTATGGGAGCTTTGGGGAAACCCAAGGTGAGCATTGGAGGGTATAGACTTGCTCAGAGGTGTCACCAAGGCGGCTTGCTTGGGGAAGCAAGCTGCAGAACTTGGTGTGATCAGGCCTCTGGGAAGTAGAGCTTATGACTCTGCAACTGAAAGTCCAGACTTAATCACCTGGATTATAAAGAAAACGCATAGATATTGATCTATGGTTGAATGGCCTAAGTGGAATGCCACTTGCAAGGGCCCAGTCAAATGCCAGTTCAATGTAGACTCATGCCTGGGTCTACAAGTTCTGGTAATGGTGGCTGAGATAAAGAACCAAGGTGGTTCACAGAATTAACAGAGAAAACTAGCAAGAGGGACTATTTGGTCACTGTGAAGGCTAGTTGATGAACTATTAATTAATATTGAATTAAACAAACCAATATGATTCAGTGTGTAGAAGGAACAAAGAAGGTTCCTAGTGAGGATTTGTTGAGGGACTGGTTGAGGATAAGCTGAGGGCTCAGAGATTATGATACAGGACTAGCTGATCATGATGCAGGTTGGACAAAGGGCCAGAAGATTGTGTTGTAGGAGTAGCCAGAGGACTGATGAAGTTAATGGACTGATTTCTGGAAGAGCTGGAATATGAGCTGGCTGAAAGATCCAAAGATGATGATGAAGAACTGGTGGTCCAGAGAAACGAGCCAAGATTTTGCCAAATTGATTTTAAAAAGTGGGAAGATGTAGAATATTTTGCCTTGGTTTAGTATTAAAATCAAGAAGGAATGTGGATAGAAGTGTGGGTAAGACATTTATTTATTAAGTTCCTAGGATAGACAAAGTTATGTTGCTATAAGAGCGGGATACAAAGTTGTTTTGGTGGAACATTTTTCTTGGATTTTACAATATCTGTAAATATATGGGGAAAACGTTGAAGAGGTCCAGAAAGAATAATTTAAATAGTATTCTACTATTTAAATTGTTTCAGGTTGAATTCAGGGAATACTGGTGCCAAAGTATTGGACCAATTAATGCTTTGGTGCGCAAAGAGTTGTTGATTTGAGCGGTTTGAGCTGTGGAAATTATTTTCATAGTTGGATCCCGGCAGAACTTCAGAATTGGTCTATTTCCGCGCTCTGCATTCATTGGTTGAGTTCTGGCAGGTTTCCTGATGAAAATGATTGGTTGGAAGCCAAAAACTTAAAGTATAAGCAAGGAAATAGTGAATTAATACTTTAAGCTTTTGAGAAAGTAAGTATGTAAGCTTAAGTTATTATAGGAAAAGTGAGCAACAATGGTTTAAGCTTCTGAAGAAATTCATTTTGAAGGCAGAACTGTTGGGAAAAGGGCACTATAAAAAGGTGGCTGGCTGGAAAGTTACAGGGTCTTTTGACAATCTTTTCAAGATTTTTTTGATGTCTTTTCAAGGTCTTTTGGCAGGCTTTTGGAGGTCTTTCCCAGGTCTTCTGAGTTTCTGCCAAGAGGTTTTAGAAGCCTTTTGATCACCAGCAGGAGCTTGGTTGGACTGATACAACCCAAGATAACAGAGCAGGAGCCCAAGAATAGGAAGCTGGATCCTAAGCGTGGCACCAGAGTTCAAGTTTGAGGTGCCAGAGTCCAAGTTTAAGGAGAAGGAGTCCAAGTCTAAGAAGCAGACGTCCAAAGCTAAGGTGCAGAAGTCCAAGACCAAGTACAAGGAGTCTAAGATATTGTTGGAGGACTCCAAGTATTGGCAAATCCATATTGTTTCCTTGATCCTCTGGGCCAAATATCAGAAGGTTTCTAAGGGGATCTTCCTTCTGAGAGTGAATAAAAGCCCATTTTGACCCCTATACATATTTATGAGATATATTTCCCCTTACTAGAGAATGACAACCCCTTCCAGCCGGTCCCTGGCTACAATCCAGGACACACTTGGGGACTGGTGGACAGGAACCCCACATGTACCTTCTTGTCATTCCTCCAATTGGTTCAGGAGCACCTGAGGCGCACAAGCCTGGGCTTCACCAATGTGATTGTGTTGGACACTGTTGGTCTCCACAAGGTGGCTGACATTCTTGAGGAATTCCCAATGATTGACACAAGCATTGCAGTGGGCCCCCATCAATTAGCCACAGAAAACTTGCGCCTTCTCTTCCTCCCTGCCTATTTTCCCTTCCTAAATCCCATTGAGGAAGTCTTTGGGTGGCTCAAGCGAGTCATCAAGCAAGGAACCCCAACAGGGACTGAGTACCTGTTTGATTTGCTGTAGGCCGGGATCCATACCCTCCCAGCTGAGACCGTGGCCAAATTCTATGGCCACACTGATTTTTTCATCCCCGCGTGCCTAGCCAAACAGCCAATCAATTAAAGGCTTAGTGTGTCCAACTTTTTTTATATTCTCTAATTTACTATTCAAGCTTTATTGATTATCATTTTATATTTAGATGATTCCACGCCCGCAATAACATTCAGAAGATCCATCAATAGATGTAAGTAATTTATTTACTTTATTATATATTATTTAATATGTCATCTGAGGTTATCCCAAACGCTTGATACTGGATTACGCAAATATATTTATATCACTTTTGTCAAATAAATATAAAATAGTCTTATAAAAATTAAACATAAATTGTAAAGTTGAAATTTATTTTATTACTGTATTATTTTATACTATTATGAAACCAATTTCTGCAATATATTTTGCAAATCTTGTTTGCTAAAATATTATTTGAAAAATTATTTATAATATAAAAATATAGTAGAGTATAAATATATTTATTGATATAGAGATAAAATTAAGTGCACCTATAATGGGTTCAGCGGTATGAACCCACCCTGCAATGGAGGTGGCGCACAACCTCCACTGCCACACTGTGGACAGTGGATACACCCTTATTAAAGTATTCATGCCTGCTGGTAAAAGGAAGTATGATGAGGTGGGAATGGAGGAGCAGATTTTCTGGCGGGGCTGCAAACCTGAAGATGCCAGCCAGGACCAGGGCATCCTGGATGACGTGATCCACTGAGTCATACCCAGGGGGGACCTTCTTCCCATCCAGTGAGAGCCTGGCCTTGTTGACCCCAAGAAGGACCCTGTCTAGGTCCTCTACACTGGCGCTCATCCCAAAGAAAAAAGATTCCCAAGGTAAACAACAAGGTGAAGCCTTTGTCCAGCAAAGACTTCTGTAAACTTGCATAATTTGTTGTATACAACGCTAATCTTCTTCTTGTGCTTGGTTTTGGCAAAGGTCAGCTCCATAGCTGCAGGGACCCCCGTCTTGTTGGCACTCCAGGCCAGCCCAAAGTCTGCCAGGAGGATTTTTGTATTCTTTATGGCTGTTGCGTCTGCAACAGCCAATTTTGACACCGCATGCCCAAAGTTCTCCAACAGGTAAGAGATGGTATGCTCCACCAGGCAGCAGAAGCAAGCAGTTGCATGATCCTGGCCCATCTCTGGTATATTCTTGAATGGGAGCGTTGCCAGGACGTCCCAAACAAGCTCAATGGAGTTTACACAGTAAACTTCACTAAGGCTAACCGGGTCCAGGCAGACCAGTTGGGCATCCTTGTAGGCAGTAACTGCCCACTCAGATGCCCCCTCACCATGCAAAAGCCCAGCCAATGCCTCCCTGGACATTGGGAATGTACCATGGATCCTGTCTTCAAGCTCCTGCAAGACAGGGGGGGACAGGAAAAGCTGTTTGGCCACATGAGTGGCGTAGTTGGAGTAGAAGGTGGGGGTAATAAAAGGAACCAGGACCTGGCAGAGTTCACCATCAACATCTTCTAAAAAAAGGTAAGTATTTAAGAATTTTTATTAATTATAATTTTTTAGGTTATCTTCTTGGGTTTCTTCCTTTCCGGCAGCTTCAGCCAGCTTTGCCATTATTGGTGCAAGCAATTGCGCTGGCAATTTGGTATCCTCTCCCCTGGCACACTTGGTGGGTTTGGGGTGGGCATACATCTCTGGGTCATCAACCCAGACAGATGGCGCAGAAAGATTGTATGCCTTGAACTGGAGGCCCTCAACCACAGTTTTTTTGAATATTTAGTAAGCGCTCAATTGTCTTCTCTGGGGTGTCTGGCATTTTTGACATTAGTGCCTTTGCAGACACCTTGTCAATTTTGTCCCCAGTGAGGACGGCAGACTTTACTTTGGCTTTGACCTTGTGGTCAATGTCTTTTATTTTGGCAATTGCCAAGTTGAGGTCCTTCAGAAGCTTTTCCAATTCTCTCATTGATTTTTTATTAACCTTTCCATATGTTTTTATAGCTTTTGCTACAATAAATTATGTATTATTTTGATACTGTTGCCTCTTTGTTTATTCCTTTTTGTTTTCCCATTTACTCATTATCCCATCTTTTTACCCATTGTGTATAAGTTTTACGCTCATCTCAATATGTGTTGTTTGCTTTGTGTTGGCATTGTTTCCTTGATTACCATATTATTTTTGGCGCTTGACATAGCCCCTTGTGAAAATAGTAACAACAATCACTTTATCACTTGGCTCCTGATTTGCTTAAAGTTTATCATTAAGGTTTTGAATTTGGATCAGTAACAACTTTATATAAATACAATTAACCTATAATTTTCTAAATTAAATTCAGTTGATCACCAGATTGTTGTTAATATTTTCACAAGGGAATGTGTTTGGGCACTAAAAATAACTGTGTTCAGGATCTAGATACACAACATAGTAAATATATGATTTTATAGAAATAAGCTGAACATAAAGAATATAGCCAACTATAAACAAAGAGAACACAAAAAATTGAAATTCAAAATAAAGATAATAGAAATAGAAATTTTTTGGGACCAGGGGGTTTATTGAGGTGGGGAAGAGTGATGCCTAGTAGGCAGAATGGCGCAGAAAGGAAGACGTAGAGGCAGTGCTGGCCTGGGGGGTCTGGGATTGAATGGGTTGGGTTTGCAGGTGGGGGGTGTTGGTGGCGGGGGTGGAGGTAGGAGGATTGCGCGTGATGGCTGCCATATACAGCTCATTGTACTCCTCATCAGTCATTGGCTGGATGGGCTGATAGATGGCTGTGGCACAGGGTGGGAGGCGCTTATCCTTGCGTGATTGGTTGCCCATGTTCACATGGAAAACCATTTGCGCAAACAAGTCAGCTACCATCTGGTAGCCAAAGAGAAAATTGTGATCAAGGACCCCAAGATAGAGGCTGTTGAAAGCCTGAGGGCGGCGCTCCCGGAGTGTATCTCCAATATTAAAGAACACAACATCTGCCAGATGGACATCAGCGTGATCAGCTGGGTACACTGAGGCCTGGTGCCTGCGTTGCTGGATGGCCTCAAGGGCGGTGGAGCTACCCTCCATCTGGTGGCTCAAGAAAACCTGGTATTTGGAAGTTGAGCCATCCCAGCAGTCAAGCAATCCACCGAGGATGTGGCTGTATGAGTACCCATCAATGAAATCAGGGTTTGTCCAATAGTAGACAAAACCCTTGGCTGAAATAGCCAGAAATGCACCAATGAATGTTTTCTTCTTGACCTTCTTCCTTCCATTCTTGGTGGTGGCTTTTCCTTGCTCACCAAAATTGTCAAATGCAATTAATAACTTGTAGTACAAGACAAACATGACATCATCAGTTAGACTAGTCAGGCATCAGACCAGGGTTGATTTGATGGCGGTGTCATACAGGGAATCCTCAGTGCCATCCCATTGGTTACCGGCAAAATTGGTAAGAACCCATATGGAAGCCACCTTTCTGTGCATCCAGAGCTGCACAATGCGCTCAGACACCCAAATGCCATGGTGCGCAATTTGCTTCCGGACCTGGGTCAAGGGAAGCTTGGGGTCCCGCTGGAGGAGGTCAAACATTATTGGGTATGCCTCATTGATCTGGGACTCTGTGGCCTTCTTTGGCTTCTTGGCTGTCCCAATCAGATTTCCCTTATTCATCAGGTTGTTGAATTCCCGCATGACAGTAGCCCAGGCAAATTGTAATTGGTTGGCTATCTGATCCCAGGACAGACCCTGTAGGTTGAGTGCCACAATTTACTGAAGAATTTTGGGCAGTGATTATTCTGCGTTTGGGGCGCTGGGCGGCAGGAGCTGAATCCTGATTGGCTGAGGGGGGGCAGGTTGGGTGGTGGTGGGAAGTTGTTCCAAATCAGGGTTGCCATCCTGATTGGTTGATTGACAGGCAGCTTGTGCAGGGGTGGGTGTGGGAGCAAGGGCAGAGCTAGACGCTAAGTGACTCTCAAACAAGTTAAAGCCATATGAGTTGGAGGACAATAACAGGTCAGCTTCCTTGTTACCCGCCTCAAAGGCTTGGATGTAAACAGGTGCCTCCATGTTCTGAGCCTTGCCTCCATTGAATCTGGTCTGGCTGCTGCTGGCTTGGCTGCTGGTGCTGTCAAAGATATTGCTTGTAAACTCATTTTAAAAAACCTAGGATAAAATCACTAAAAGTAGAAATTTTAAAAATTAATAATTTATTTTTATTGTAATCTTGAGCTCATATTTGGAAGGTTCTCAAAACCATTTCATACAAATCTGGAGCCATGAAAATGAATAAAATGCCTCTGTTCCTAAATTGGATAGCTGTTGATTGGCTGTTATACTTTTATTTTTCTATTTTAGGCTGCTCATACTACACATCTTGTGTGAGTTCATTTTGTTTTGTGCTTGTGTAATCTTGCTTCTAGATTGCTCAAGTTTTGTTTTGTTTTGGTTCTTCTGTTGGTGCCTCATATGAATCCTAATTGGATTATAATATACTCCAGAACAGCATCCATCCATTTCACTTGTTGTGTCAGTTCATTTTGTTTGTGGTTTGAACTACATCACTTGATGTTTGATTTAATTTTGTATAATGGGTTAGTGAAATTTTGTTTTTGGTTTGACAGTTCATTTATTAACCAAAAATATTTAAATTAATTGAATCCTGAATCTTGTGCAACTTGGATTTTGTTTAAATCTGAAATCATTTTGTTTAAATATGAAGTATTTTTGCTTGTTGCAATAGCTTTTAAAACTACTATATATAAAATATCTTTATTTTTGGTTCATTGGAATTTTAATTTTATGGAAATAAAAAATAATTTTATAATGAAGAGTGTAATTTACATAGTAAACTGAAAAATAGTTGCTTATATCTCCTTATTCTTATTAATTATGATAGTTTTTATTGCAGTTTTGAACTCTCTGGGGTCATTTTAGTATAATAAAGTATTTTAAAATAGTTTTTTATATTAAAAATGTTCAGGGTAAAGTGTTTTGTTAATTAAAAAAGTGTTGACATCCAGGAAAAACATTAATGTCATGAATGACATTTCAATACTTGTATTGAAAACCCAAGAGTTGAACCCCAGTCCCCTGAAGGCAGATTGGACCCCCAGGTTAGTCCAGGACCTGCCAATCTGATAAGTCACAGACTCAAATTGTTAAGTTTCCCCACGACCTGCTGGCTTAATAATGAGGATTCCCTGAATGGTTGCCAGATTGCCATTGAACCGGCGCCACTGAAGACCCATGCCTAAGCAGGTGATGTGGTCTGCCTAAAGGAGCTGGGGAAAGACCCATCACTAGCCCTGCCAACAAGCACCAGCTGTTGCCAGTTGCCATTCCAAAAAAAGTATTACAATTGGCCAGCTCAGGTGATGTGGTGAACAACAACGGTGAAACAAAACATTGCCACTTCTGTTCCCCAGAGCCAGTCCAGCCAAGACCCGCCAAACTGGTGCCACTGAGGGCCCAGACCTACGCAGAAGCCATGGCTTGGACAAGATCCACTATTAGCCCTGCCAATAAGCACCTACTGCTGCCAGTCCCTAGTCCAGGAAGGGGAATGCAATTAGGCCGCTCAGGTGACATGGTGAACCAAAGCAGCAAAATTAAGCATTCCTGTTTGCCAGAGTGTGCCCAACCAGGACCCAATGCCCTCTAGACCCCAAGCCAAGATCCATGCCCTACCGGCAAACTGCCCATGGACCTAAAGCTTGCAAAAGGCAAATTCACATGGTATAAAAATACTGGTGGTGTGGTGATGACCACATTATCATTTTTGATAATAAAGTTTTATGAACCTTTGGTTTGAACAAATCTTACCCTATCTAGTCTTAGTGATCTTCCACCTTAACTCTGGCCAAGTAGACAACCAGGCATTATACCGTCCCCTGGGAGCCCCCTTTGGACCTGCGCACTTTACCAAGTACCCTCCAAGCCCAGCCTACGCCAAGTTCAACTTGGAAAACATACTCCTTGCCGACCCCCTGGCAAGAACTAGAGAAACCAAAGCAATAGGTTGAGAAGGAAAGCGGTATGTTAGGCCACCCAGATTGTTAAAAGACAAGTACAATTACCTTCCAGCGTATTTTGTTCTCATTACCCCACCTGTAACCCCTAGACCAGACCACCCTCTGAAATCTACCACCACAGCCAAGACCACCTCTACCCAACTGTTTGGAGTACTCTACATTACTTTGACAGGATTTGTGGATTCCATGGTCCCCAACTCCAGACCCTGGTCCTTGCTTGGGCAATCTATATATTACATTATCAAGTTAGCACCCATTCTATGGTGGGCCTTACCTGCTGGCTTGGCCACACCACACCCCAAGCCGCCCAATGCCTCTACCTATGACTGGATTCCTGACAATTAAGTAAAATTGGGCTGTCATTTTACTATATTGTTGACATTAAAAGTGTCAACATGGCCACTGTCAACATTTTTAATGTCAACATGGGTGCTGTTGCCAGCTTTCCAGCCCATACAAGTTTTTTTTAAATCAACTAACTTTCTAGCTATATTTACTGCCACCATTACTTACAAGTAGCACTAAAGTGGTGTAAAAACATGTCATTATTTAAAAATAAATAAATCAATGTTAAGCTTTAGAACTTAAAGCTAAATAACATAGCACAAGTATCTAACAGCAGATACAAGGTTTGGAGTAAACCAAAATATTATCCAGGGATGAATAGTATACCCTTGTATTAAAACTGCAAGGTAAACCCCTTGGTAAAGTTCCAAGCTAGAAAATAAGGCCTTTGACTTGACTCTATCTGCCCAAAAAATTTAGCCAAGATTTATCAAGCTGAGTTTGCCAGCTGAGATGTCACATCTAAATAGCCCTATATGAAGTATAGCATATTTGCCCAATATAAAGTGCCTTATAGATTAGGATAAATTTTCTTCCTGAAAGCCACATTAAATACTATATAATCACTTATTATAAAATAAAAAATATCTAGTTCAATATATTGAGTAAATACTTATTTATTGTATGTAAAATAAGATAAATGGGTGTTTTAACTGTGCTGTTTTAGCAGAGTTAATAGGGTAAAATATTTGGAAACTAGATAATAATCTTTATTGAGAGATAGTGATTATTTAGTCAATGTGAATTCAGGATAGCAGGAATATCATAGTGTTGATCATACAGTGGAATGATGAAGAGGGTGGCCTAATCCTGGTAATGAGTCAAGCGCCAAAACAAGATATCCACTGTAAGAGATTATCATTTGTTCATGTTATTGGATTTGGAAATTTGAGTCAACTTCCTAGATTGGCTTTGAGTGACTGATAATTGGATCACAGGTTACAAACCTGTTTACTCAGAATCTTGCTGGCAGGTCAAGCCTTCTGTTTCAACAGGGGAAAATTAAGAAATACTGCTACTTTATCTGATAAGAAGATAAAGTATTATATAGTATCATGGAAAGACACATGCTGTCCATGTACAGTGGTTTTACAACCTGTTTAGATAAACAAAAAAGTTCAGTTTAGAACAAACTAGTTCAATCACAAACAAATTATAACTCTTTTGATAGAAATAGTAACTCATTCCATGGAAAGTGTGTTAGAGCAAAACAGTATGCAGGATGATTCAAGGAAATACAATGAGGATATAATAAACAAACTGCAAGTTGCTTGACAAGCAGGAGACCAAATTGGGAGGACAGCTTTAAAATCTTGGATCCAATGGTAGTGTAACATAAGATGAAGGCAGAAATTGTCAATAGGCAAATGATTTGCAGGGGTAAATTAGAGAGAGAATATGAAGGTGTTGACATGTAAAGCGCGGGCCAGGTTGCAGCCATGGAATTGATGGCAACCTTGACGTAACAAAAGCTAATATTTCAAAGACAGAGGCAAACAGCCCCAGATGATATCATTTTTGAATAAACTTTCTTTTATTTCAGGGTAAATAAGCTATCTAGAAACAAGTTTCTAAAGGGGAATGGGGAAAGTCTTAAGGAAACTCATGATGGGGGAGGAGGGGACTCCATGGCATTTGATTGGCTGGCAAGAATATTTTCAGCAGTTGTAGGTCCTGCATAGGAATTTGAGTCAATGATGTCATAATTCAAAAAAATTCCAGCAACCAGCAGGTCAAGCGTGGTCATCAACAAATAATATATAACATGTCATTTTCTTGTCATAATTATTTGGGTAAAAATATGGCAAGTCAAGATTTTCCAGGGCTATTTGAGCAACCCCAGCTTTGACCCATTTTTTGTCAATGACAGCATTTAAATTGTCTATTTCTCTCAAGGTTTCAGGATCATCATTTATGATGATCCTATCACAGATAATTCAGAGATGGTTAACTTGGTACAAATGGGTCAAGAAAGCATGCTTGGAAATCAAGAATCAAATGCCAATATTATGATGACAAGACAACACAACCAGGAGCAAAAGTCAAACTTGGGAGCTTTTGAGTGGCTGTAAAGTGCGCAAATTCAATTTCAAAAGCAAATATGAAATTAAGAATAGAGCAAAAATACCTTGGAAATCTTGATTCCAGCTAATCAGAGGCTGAAAAAGCACCTGCTGATGTTGTCAAACTTTCTGGGACAACAGGAAGCTCTGCAAACCACCATGCTTCAGTTTAACTATAAGTTAAGTTGAAAATCTATGCTTTAAATTTATGAAACTTAATAAAACAATGGCTTCTAACTGGATATGTAAGTTGTTTCTAAAGTGTTAAAAGAGTGTTTCCAACTGTTTTGAGATGTTTTAGAGCCTTTTAAAACTTTTGCTATGTTTTAAACTCCTATTTTCCTTCCCAAACTCCCCTATCCATCCAGCATATAAGTTATTGTGCATTAGCTATTTCAAATGCTCAATCAATAAAGAGTTTTACCCAAACTTAAATATTTTTATTGTTTGTAAGACTTTTAGAAAATCTCTCATGAGACCACCTAATCATTACCCATTTTGGGGAATCAGGCTTAAATGGGAAACTCTAATTTTACTTTGTACCTTAGTACAATTGTTTGTTCAGATGGAGACACACCCCAGGACGGGAACCAGCACAGAGTATTGCAATAACAGGAAGTGGGCGCCAGTGGTGCCAGGGAGATGGTACACAGACTCATTGTTCTTGGCCGATCCTCCCACCAAGCAACAAGCTCAATCTGTGTCAACCAAACTTATGGAAACCAGTCTTTTTTCTCCTTTTACCTCTGTTTCTTTGCTTGCCTACTTGGGAGCGTACACCTTCCTTGGGCATTTCAATCCCTTAATTGGGAGATACCAAATCCTGGGAGAGTTCTTACAACTGGGTATGGTTTCTATACCTATAGGTTCTATGATCACTGGGTTAAACCCTTCTGCCCTAATTCACCATGTTAGGAGATTATTCCCTGCAGGGTGGGTTCCTGACACAAGGGTTTGGCGGCAGTTCATTGCTGGTTTCTGGACTTACAAGGGCGCACTATTCCTTCCATTTTTTTATACCGTAACCAAGTGTGTACCAATTAGCAAAAAAATCCATCCACACAACAAATGATAAAAACTAAGAACAAACTTATTATGATTCAGCAACAACTGTCCCAATTTTTGAAACAGCAGGCTTGACCTGCCAGCAAGGTTCTGAGTAAGCGGGTTTGTGACCCGCAATCCAATTATCCAGTCACTCAAAGCCAGACTAGGAAGTTGACTCAAATTTCCAAATCCAACAACATGAACAAAGGATGATCCCTTACAGTGGATACCTTGTTTTGGCGCTTGACTCATTACCAGGATCAGGCCACCCCCTTCACTATCCCATTGTATGATCAATGCTATCATGTTCCTGTTATCCTGAATTCACATTGACTATATAATCACTATCTCTCAATAAAGATTATAATCTAATTTCTAAATATTTTCCCTTTACTGTAAATTCAGAACCTGAACGTAAAAATGCGGGATTGTCACATCCTTGGTCCAAATTTTGAATCACTTTTGAAGGCAACTCAGCTGAGTGAAAATTAAAATATTTAATAAAAGCAACCATTTAATTTGACTTTTTTTGGTTTATTTAAATTGGCAAATTTTGAATCTCTTGAGCAGATAACTCAACTAACAAAAGACAAAACACAACAAACAAATGTGGAATACATGAATCAGAAATGCGGGATTCTAATATAAAATTTGAGATTTCCTGTATTTCAAACAAATCATAGACATCATGTAAAATTAACAAATCTGAAATTGCAGGGTTGTCAAATCCAAGAACCAAATTTCAAATCATAATTGCAATGAATTTGAAATAAATTTAATTCATGGGTGTCTCAAAAAGGATGTCAAAGGATCTAGAGTGGATTTGTGCTAATTCTTTTAGGAATTATAAGCATTCTCAAAAATCACCCTATTTTAATTTAGGACAGCTAAAATTTTGAGCTTAATATTCACCAACTTAACATACTTAACAATAAAATTGACTAAAATGTACAGTCTCTTTTTGAGTTTAAAATTTTTAATAAAAATTTATTATGCCTTCTTTCAACAACAACCAAGTCAACAAGCTGTTCCCTGGCCTTGACAAAATCATGCAGGGCTACACTGGGTCTCTTAACGGCAGAGCCTCTGTCTATGGCCACTCCCAACCCACAGGCCTCTCCGCAAGCACCACCCAGGAGTGTGTTATTTCTCCTGCAACTTCCAGCATGGCCCTGTTTGCCCATCATGCACAGTCAGCTGCCAACCCAAATCCCTTATCAGCAATGGCATCCAGAACCAGCCATTTGAGCCATGGGGTCACCCAGAGAGTCCAGAACCCCAAAACAGCTAATCTGATGGCATTGACCAGTTCCCATGATGAACACATCCCTCCCCCAGCCAATCAGCCTGTAAGATGCAGAAAAAAATCAATCACTCTGGAGATTGTTCTTGAAATGGTTGAAAAGCAAGGGATGCTTATGTCCCTTGGGGAAATTGCAGCCGCAATAGGTTTTGCAAAGTCTACTGTGGCTGCAACCCTGCGAGCCCACGCCAACTGTGGCCCCCCTACCAAGAAGACCACAACTGGTGCCCGTACTTCAACTGAAGGTGACACAGCCCATCCCCTTATGACAGCCATTATGGAACGTGACCTGTGGATGCCCCTGGTCCAGGTACGTCTCCAGTTGGGACTCCACGGCATCTTCACCAACAAATGAACAGTGAATTTGTGGATGCACAGAGTTGTGGTTGCTGCTAGAATCTTGTCCAATCAAGTTCTCAGTGGCCCCATTTTGGTGGATACTGACCCCTACAATTCAACTATTATTAATTTTATCAAAGGAAGGGCAATGAGGGCCTGTAATGACGTCATATTTCTGTTGTATGCTAAGATATCTGCAAGTATTCAAGACTATGGAGAAAAGCATATTCAATCTGATGTGTACAAACGCGGCCTAATCTTGTATTGTTTTGTCGTGGTTTTATTGGCAGTTTTCCCATTGGAAGTCAGTTATTACTCAGCAATATCAAACACTGCAGATGGGTATGCCTACCAGACAGAGCTCAAGGCCATGATGGAGGAGTGGGCCATACAAAACGCCGTGCACACAGTTGTACTGAGTGCAGAGATGGAGCAGCAGAAATGGGCAACCCAAGAAATCAGGGCTGCAGGGCATACTTGTTGGTCCTACCCCATCAACTACGCCAACATACATCTTGCAGATGTATATCTCTATAATTTTGGTTCTTCCTTCAGGCACTTAAAGCCTGCCACCTACAACAAACTATGCATCCAAATTGATAAGGGGTATGAGCTTTTCCCTTCTGCGTCTGTCCAGGACTTATTTGATCTCATCATCTTCTATGCAAGTGATAGTGATAAATTTGAATGGACCCCTGCCCCCCACGCCAGTCCATCTGTTTTTTCAAGCCAGTATATGTGATGGAAGAAGAATTTGAGCAATTGAAGCAATCAGCTCTTGCTGCCCCTTCCCAGTCAATAAACCCTGCCTCCCCAACCCCCCATCAAGCCACCCACCTTCCAACCTTGACTCCCAAACCACCACCCATTTCCTCACCACTATCTCTGATGCTGTCTCTTTCACAGGCGCAGAGGAAGGCAATGTTCATTCCACCCATTCCCTCCCTTTCCCGTCCTTTGATTAATAAAGAAATCTTTTCTTTGTGAAACTTATTGAAGTCAATATCTCTCTTTCAATTCATAATTAATAATAATTTCTTTTTACATTATCAACATTTCCCATAATTAATACAATGTTGTACATTTTACAAATAGCTTAAAATTATGAGCATACATAATTTTCATCATTAATAATAAAGTAAAGACAATAAACGTAAATATTGCATTAGAATATTACAATTAGACGTCAACTCATGATATTTTGATATTATGCTTAACTCAATGCATTTTGCTTAATAAAATCCATTATAAATGTGGCTTTTTATTATAATTTAAAATAAATTGACTGTATTTATATTAGAGAGCCATTAACGCTAAGTACAAATATTGATACATAGTGCATTTTATAGCCTGTATATTTATCTATTGGTAATAGTTCTATAAACTTTTTAGTTGGATTTTGCGAGGTAATAATAATGTAAGGTGTTAATAGAATACTGTTTATTGTCATTAATTGACTGATTTTTTTTGCTGTGGCAATTGTGCATTTTCTGGTATTTACGCACTAGTATCCAATTGGTTGGCTTCACATCAAATTGCACAGGCAATAAGAAAACAAGCTGCCACCCCAACCACATCCAGTCTCGGGGTGGAAGCTTGTTTTCCTATCGCCTGTGCAATTTGATGTGAAGCCAACCAATTGGATACTAGTGCATAAATATCAGAAAATGCACAATTGCCACAGCAAAGAAAACCAGCCAATTAATGACAATAAACAGTATTCTATTAACACATTATATTATTATTACCTCGCAAAATCCAACTAAAAAGTTAGTAAAATTATTACCAATAGGTAAATATACAGGCTGTAAAATGCACTGTGTATCAATAATTGTACTAAGCGTTAATGGCTCTCTAATATAAACACAGTCAATTAATTTTAAATTATAATAAAAAGCCACATTTATAATGGATTTTATTAAACAAAATGCATTGAGTTATGCACATAATATCAAAATATCAAGAGTTGACATCTAATTGCAATATTCTAATGCAATATTTACGTTTATTGTCTTTAATTTATTAATGATGATGCAAAAATATGTATGTGTTGAAGATAGTACTTCAAAAACCAGTTTTTTGATGGAATTCAAACAAAATGTCAACTATCTATAACTTGATAAACAAATTAGAAGTACACTTGCAAAAGGTTGTTGAAATAGAAAAAAATATCAGGGAAATAGTGACAGAAAAGCTTTGGTAACAAGGGCCAGCCACTAATCCAGTCAAAAGAAGATGCTATAAATAAACTAGGAAATATTATAGACAAAAAGAATAAAGAAGCATTACTAAATCCGCAGGGAACAATTCTATCAAGTCTGAAGCTCAACAATGCAGCTTACAATTTGAGGGAGTTCTGGCAGGGGGCCAAAGAAAATAATAAGAAGATCAAACTAATCAAAGAAAGTGAAGTTCCAAAGGAAATTAACACCAATGAAGAGGGAAAAAATCAAATGGAAACAGACAAAAACAAAACACAAGCAAGAAGCAGGAGCACTTCACAAAATACTGAAACTTTATCAAATGAAAATCAAGAGGAAGCAAAAGTTGCAAGAAAAATAAGGAAAATTAAGCCCAGGAAAATTAATGAAGAGCAGCAAACACTCATGAAGTTTGCCAAAGTGACGCCTGTGGCTGAGGGGGCCATAGGAGAAACATTTAGTAAGTCTTTTTATGTTTTAATTATATTTATTTTAGTCATCACCAGGAATGGGGATGAGGTCGTGGAAGTGGCAGCTTTTACGCCAAGTTGGTTCTACGGGGTTACCAGTCACTGGTAGCCCCTGTAAAACAAATAAATAAAAGCCAAATAAATAAAATAGTACAACAGAATATGAATAAGTTTTCAAATATTGAAGCTAAAGATAGGGAATATTTACCACCCACAGGGTACTTGCCGTGGTTAAGGGAAGCATACAAAATAGGATCAAATATCAAATTCAAAGAGATGAATGAAATTTGCGGGGATGTCAAGCTAAACTTTGATGAATATATCTATGAAAGCATTCAATGATTCCCATTTGCAAACATCAACAAATATGAAAAAACTTAATAAAAACCAACTTTCAAATAGGAACAGAATATCTAAAAACTGAAATTTTTAATGAAGTATTTAAGGCTTTGTCAAATAAAGTTGGGGATGTAGTCCTTGTGAATACGTTTAAACCTTTATTTATTTTGTTTGCCAAGGCCTGGGGGCTGATTCAAGTTGGGCGCCCCCTGGAACCCTCTTCAAGTTCAGCCAAACGTCCTATATCAAAAGGTTAGTTTAAATATTCAAAAAATTATGCATGTTCTTGGAAAAGTATACCTTGCAAAGAATTCATGTTGTGGTATACCTGGGAATCCTCCTTCACTGCATATTAAAAACCAACATCAAAAAGTTGGAGGATTTACCTATTCAAATGGATATTTGCTGCGGAGCCCTTGACCGCCAGAAGACACTGCGGGGGTATAGGACAATCAAGCACGTCCTGTATGACTCCTTTGCATTGGCAATGCTATATGGGTACTATGTGCCCCCTGAAAAAAAACCTATTGATAGATTCACTCACCCACCTTCCTTTTATCAAACAATCAACAACCACTGGGTACAGGGCGCCACCCCTCTAGCAATTGCATCTAGGGTTGTCCACCACATACAGAAGAGTACATGGATCCAATTAGACGCTTTAGCCAAAAATTTAATTTTGGGGTATAATTCCCCGGAATAATCACATTCCCTTTGCAATTAACATCCCCCCAATAAATATTTTTCCCTTGCAAATTAAAATTTTATTTTTATTTTTTTTATTTTAATATTAAATATTTTCACTGAAATATGTAATATTAAAATTTTACTATATAAACTTTAATATTAAAATTTTTAATATCAAATATTTTAATATTAAATAAATCACAAGTTTTTAAAAATAGTTAAATTTCAAATATTTAAACTTTAATATTTAAATTTTAAGATTTATAATTATAATTTTACTTTTAATATTTTAATTTTAATTTTTAAATTATAATAGTAATATATAATTAGGTTGATAATAATAAAGGGACGGTTTAATAAAGTGAACATGTGTAATAATAAAATATGATTTATAAATTTGTTTATTTACTAGCGCGCCAAGTACGGGTTCATTTATTACATAAACAAACAACAAGAATTGAATTTATCCGCATCATGTGGCCCACTCCACTTATATTCTAAACAAATGATTGTTTAGAACTCAAATTAACTTTCCCTTGTAATATGATTTGATAAACATATTTGATATACTTGACCTACATCCTAAGTACTAATTAGTAAGCAATAATTGAAAATCATTGGTTTCCGTGTTGTGTGGCTATAGTGGCACTGAAATAACAAGGATCATATGATGACCTGCAAGGTCCAATTTGTGGCTTAAAAAAGCCAGAGTACCAACAAGGATTCACAATTATTTAAATAAAATTAATCTATTTCTATCTTTTTTAATTTATTTATTTGTTAGCGCAACAGTCAATATAATATTCAGTGCATTATAATAAATATATATTACTCATACCTAGTATAATTAATTTTACTTACCTTTTCCATGTATTCTTATATGTCTATAATACAATCAAATGTCACATTATTATATATAAATAATAATTTTTGGTCATAATAAAAACAAACTAAATAAAAATAAAAACAAATAAACCTGGAGCGCCCATTTATCTGATTGGCTTGGAGGCTAGGGCTTTGGGGAGGAAGGATTCCAAGTGCTCATAGAAAGCCACCACCACATTGGGTGGCATCGCAAATTGGCTGATCTCCAGAATGTTGAAGAGATCCTCTGTGTCCTGAGGGAGGCCTTGCTTCACCTTATTCTTGATCCAACCAAACACCTCCTCAATTGGGTTCAGAAATGGAGAATAGGGCGGAAGGAAGAGGAGTCTCATTGGGCAGTCTGCAAGGCAGTGGCTGGCAGAATGGCTGTTTTTGTTGATGGGGGGAAATCAGATACAACCAGATCCACTTTGTGGAGCATGACATTATCAAGAACAAAAATGTTGGTTGTGCCGCTGTAATTTATCTGAAGGTACTCCTTGAGGGCTCAGAGAAAATTGAGAAAGGTCCTGCTATTATGGGAACCCTTGATCATCTGATATTGATCCAACCTGCAAGGACCAAGTAGCGCATCCATTGAATAGGTCTGGGAACAGCCAGCTGGACAATGGGCTACACCGTCCTTAGGCCCCTTATTGACCCACCCATGCCTAGACCTGAGTGAGGGGGAAAACAATAATTTGTCAATATAGAAGAACTGGACATTCCCAGTCTCCTTTAGTGCCAGATATGTCTTGGCATAAATGCGTCAATTCTTGATGGTCTTTTCACTGTTCCTATTATACAGCAAAACTCCTAGTACTTTCTAGGAGAAGCCCAAATCAACCATAGTTTTGTAGACAAAGGTTTTGGAAACAGAAAGCCTGAACTCTGTTGCAAGCATTAATTGGATAGCAAGTGTGTCCAGGTGGCAATCCTTGGCTACCCACTTCTTGATTGCATCAATATGAACAGGCTGAAGGAGTTTGGGCTGCCGCTTAGCCTTGGTGGATTTGGCTATTTGCCTGGTGTTGCCATACTTGTTGTTGATGTCGGCAATGTATCTGGCTATGACATCAAATTGTGATGCAATATCCCAAACCGCATTCCCCATTCAAGCAGTTGAGGAAAGCTTCACACTCACTATCTGCCAACCAACGCCGGCCCTTGGCAGGTACCACGGCATCCTGGCTACCAGGTTCAACACAGGGGATGGAGACCTTTGTATAGAATATGGGATCACACTTGATTGCGCTGGTGCCGTCAATGGTGGCATAAGACACAGGCACAGATGGCTCTTTGGTGGTGGTCAAGGGCTCATATGATGTATCAAAGACGCAGGGGCAGGAAATAGCAACTCTTGGGTCAAGAGTGCGGGGCCTGTTGACAACTGGGTACACGGTGGAGGTGTATGTAACCTCATTAATCCCAATGACCTTTGTATAGGAGACTTTGGTTGCAGGCCTTGAGAGTGGCTTCTGTCTGGGATTCAGGCTGGTTGATTGGGCTTGGGATGCGGGAGGTGGTTGGCTGGTGCTGACACCTTAGAAGGCCTGTGTATTGGCATGACTCCCCTTGAGTTGGGTTCTGGGTCTGTTATTAGACCCTCTGGGACGCCCTTGTGAATGGGCACCCCTGCAGGCTAGTGCAAGAGCTGGTTGGGAATGTGATTGAAAGTCCATAAAATAAAATAAAAAATATATTTTAGATTAAATATGTATTTATTTGGATTTATTGGTTTAGTTGTGGGTAGTTATTTTCTCTTGAGTTAGCCTTGAATAGTAACAGATTTTCTATATCCGTGATTTGAAGTGTATAATACTGTATCCTTTCCAGTTTTAGATGCTTTTAAAGTTCAATCCCTTTTTTATGTCTAAACATGGTTGTTGAGATTGGATTTTTCATTTGATTTTAGTTGTGGTGGAGCTTCTTGATTTGGGTTGGTGTTTCCTAGTGTGCTTACTGTACATTAAATTTGGGTTTCAGTTCCCGCAATTAATATCTGAGTTTACTAGTGCCATTCAAAAGTGATTTGAAATTTGATTCATGATTTGACAATCCTGCAATTTAAAAAAACATAGTAAACTTAATGAAAATGGTGGATGAATTTAAACGCTTCAAATCTGATTCCAGTTAATTAATTTCTTTCATTGGAAATATGCAGTTTGACTTGAACTTTGCAAAGTGTCTATGAGCTCCTGCATTTTCAAATATTCAAATAAATACTAAAAGAATTCAATTTAATTAAAAAAAGGCCATCCTGCAAAAGTGATTCAAAATTAGGATCAAGGATTTGACAATCCCGCATTTTTACGTTCAGGTTCTGAATTTACAGTATAACTCTACTAAAACAGCACATTTACAACACAATCATTTAAAAGTTTCAGTCACTGTTGCGTTTGGCTCCTGGGGACAACGTCCAGGAGGACATGGAGGAAATCTTTATAACAAAAGATTTGAGGTTCAAATCTAGCCTTGGGTTAGCCTTCAGGGAAAAATTAAGGGCAAATACCTTAATTTCCTGGAATACAAAATGAGGAATTCCTTTTGGCAAAAAGGAAAGAAAAAAGCTTGAAGAATTTAAAGCCAACACAAATGTGGATAAACTTGTCTTTATTAGGAGAAAAAATTCTACTTAAATAGTAGACAAGTGTCAATGATCACTCATTAGGTAGACAGAGTGGCCAAGGGGGTCACGTTGGGTGAGGTCATAACAGGATCAAACAAAGGCAGGTAAGATATTCTGGAATGGGTGGATATTGAATCAGACCTATTTACAGAAGGCAATAAATTCCCAAAATCAAAAAAAAACTGACCAAATCTTTGCACATATCATTATTTCAAGGCCATATTGAAATAGCATTAATGGCGCAATTTCTGACAGTAACAAACAAGCCTACTATGTTCACTATGGTTTGTGAGAACAAGATGAACTCATTAACTGAAGTGAAAAGCTTGATCTGACAGCAAACAATAATAGCAACTGAAAAAGACAACAAAAATATCAAACATAAAGTAAATCAATGTATCTATAGTAATGCTACAGTAGTTTTAAAAGCTATGACAACAACCAAAAATACCTCAGATTTAAACAAAATGATTTCAGATTTAAACAAATCCAACCCTCAGGTTAAAATATACACTCTGTTAACAGGGTTTATTGGCGTTAATGGGCAAAATGAGTCAACACAGCAACAAAAGGCTCACACACAAAGAGAAACCATTCAAAATACAATCCAAAATACATTGATTCACAAAAAAATGGTGTGAGTTGACTTTTGGTGTACATATGTTTACTATGTGAATTGGTGACAAAATACACCCAAGCAAGGTGTGTCAAAACACAAACCAAAAAAGAAACACAATAGCAACTCACTACGTAAACAAAAGCACTCACACAATGTGTGCAATGGATTGTAATCATGAATGATACCAAGGTATCTAAAATAAGACACAAGATCTGAAACAAAAAATTTAAAAATATTGTGTTGGGTGTTAGAATTTGGCAGTAAAATTTAGGAAAATGGGTGGAAATTATTTCAGGTACTCAAAAATGGGTGTTGTAAAACCAGAAACAACTAATTAAGAATTAAAAAATCTATAATTGGGATATTGGGTGGGAAAAACTCTAATTAAATATCCATATTCAGATAAAAGCAAAAATTAAAATTATGGAGTAACTTAATTGAAATTTATTTAATCTTTTATTAAATTTTTAAAATGGAAGGAATACAGCAACCAAGTACCAATGCACCCGTTGTGCGCTGCGGTTACGGTTGCCCCCGCAGGTCAAAGAATAGAGTTAGTGCAACCCAAGTGCCTACTCAAGGAGGAGACAGGAGAGGAGAGTTCCATAGTGAAGCTGCACTGAAACAGCTGGTTCAAGGATCACAAGCTGCTAGGGTGCAGAGAATAAACCCTTGGGTCCCAAAGCTGACCTGGAAGCCCACCAAGGTCACCACTACAAAGAAAGTTAGAAACAAGGAGGTAGAACTTACTTTGTATGTGTTTGACGTTGTGTACCGGCAAGAGTTGGTCCTGTCAGCCATGCTGGAGAAGGTGAAGCCTGTACTTGATACTAGCTACAAGCCCTACGTCAGTGATGGCAATCAGGAGAATGGCAAGGAGCCCAAGTTCTATCAAACCAATGAGGGACAACTGGTGTTAAAAAAGATTGCAGCCTTCTATACCAAGGTACATATGCCCTGTGTTGTGCCCAATGCCAACAAGTCAATCCTCACTGCTAAAAAGCCCACCCAGAAGCGCATCCCCGACATCAAACACATCATCCTTCTCTGGCTCATGCAGGAATTGGGTGATTATAAGGCGGCCGTGGGTCTTGTTGGGGTGGATCTCAAGTACACCAGCAAGACCTTCCAAAAATTCATCAATACTGGTTGTGTCCTTGTCACGAGAAATCCTTGCGTGTTTCTACCATGCTCACCAAGGAGCACAAATGGGCAATCCGCCAGTGGATCACCTGGGACTGCCATCTTGAACTGGAATTTATACAGGCCATGGTTAAATCTACTTTTGGGATTGAGCCCTCAATATCCTTTTACTACCATCCGGTGAAGGGAATGCAATTTTCTTGGAAAAAGCTTGGGGTATCCCCCTACAATTGGAACAGCCCAGCCAATATTGAGACCCGGAAAATTACGCGGAGGCGTACACTGCCCTCAAAGCCAAGCAGACGGTGAAATTCTATTATATCAACAAATCAGCATTTGCCTCGTCAATGCGCGATGAGTATGGGTATGTCCCCAAAGGCTCCAATGACAGGATGGCTTGGTGTGCTGCAGTCTGTGCCACAGCATACTCAATGGTGGCTCTCCTTGGTCCAAAGGGGGTCAAGCTCTACCAAATGATATTGGGTTTGCATAACAGCAGGACCTTTCTATCATTTCTCCAATTAGTCCAGGAGCACCTGAGGCGCACAAGACTGGGCTTCACCAATGTGATTGTGTTGGACACTGTTGGTCTCCACAAAGTGGCTGACATTCTTGAGGAATTCCCAATGATTGACACAAGCATTGCAGTGGGCCCCCAGCAATTATCCACAGAAAATTTGCGCCTTCTCTTCCTCCCTGCCTATTTTCCCTTCCTAAATCCCATTGAGGAAGTCTTTGGGTAGCTCAAGCGTGTCGTCAAGCAAGGAACTTCAACTGGGACCAAGGACCTCTTTAATTTGCTGCAGGCCAGGATCTACACCCTCCCAGCTGAGACTGTGGCCAAATTCTATGGCCATGCTGATTTGTTCATCCCTGCATGCCTAGCCAAACAGCCAATCAATTAAAGGCTTAGTGTGTCCAATCTTTTATATATTCTCTTATTTACTATTCAAGATTTATTAATTATCATTTTATATTTAGATGTTTCCATGCGCGCAATTACATTCAGAAGATCCATCAATAGATGTAAGTAATTTTATTTATTTTATTATATATTATTTTTTATTCCATCTGAGGTAATCCCAAACGCTCAATACTGGATTACGCAAAAATATTTAAATCAATTTTGTCAAATGAATATAAAAATAGTTTTAAAAAATTAAACGTAAAATGTACAAGTTAGAATTTATTTTATTAACGTATAATTTTATGCTTTTATGAAAACTGTTTCTGCAATATATTTTACAAAACTGGTTTGCTGAAATAAGAATTATAAAAATTTATTATAATAAAAATAATATAAATTGTAATAAAATTTATTGGAATCATATTTTTATTGTGTGCGCCAGTAGTGGGTTCTTCAGTATGTACCCACCCTGCAATGGAGGTGGCGCACAACCTCTACTGCCACACTGTGGACGTTGGATACACCTTTATTAAAAACCTTCCTCCTGCTGGTGAAGGGGAGTAGGGTAAGGTGCAAACTGAGGAGCAGCTTTTTGGGCAGGGCTGCAAACCCGTAAATCCCTTCCAGGACCAGGGCATCTTGGATTACATGGTCCACTGAGTCATATCCAGGGGGGACCTTCTTTCCATCAAGTACAAGCTGGGCCTTGTCAATTCCCAGAAGGTCCCTGTCTAGATCCTCTATGCTGGCGCTCATCCCAAAGAAGAAAAGATAGCCAAGGTAAACCACCAAGTGAAGCCTTTGCCCAGCAAAGGCTTCTGTGAACTCACACAATTTATTATAGACCACAGTGATCTTCTTATTGTGCCTGGTCTTTGCAAAGGTAAGATCCATTGCCAAGGGGAGCCATGTCTCATCTGCACTCCAGGCTAGCCCAAAGTCTGCAAGGAGGATCTTAGTTTTCTTGACAGTTATTGCGTCTGCAACAGCCAATTTGCCCACTGCGCGCCCAAAGTTCTCCAATAGGTAAGACAGGGTGTGCTCCAACGGGAAGCAGAAGCAAGCAGCTGCATGAGCCCAAACATCTCCGGTACATTCTTGAATGGGAGCTTTGCCAGGTGTCCCAAACAAGCTCAATGGAGTTAACATAGTAAACTCCACTGAGGTTAACCGGGTCCAGGAAGACCAGTTGGGCATCCTTGTAGGCAGTAACTGCCCACTCAGATGCCCCCTCTCCATGCGTCAGTCCAGCCAATGCCTCCCTGGACATAGGAAAGAACCCGTGGATATGGTCCTCCAGATCCTGCACAACAGGGGGGACAGATACAATTGCTTGGCCACATGAGTGGCATAATTTGCATAAAAGGTGGCCAGGACAAAGGGGACCAGGACTTGGCAGAGTTTGTTGTCTACATTTTCTAAGAAAAAAGGTAAGTTTTTTGATAATTTATTAATTTTGTTTTTTAGGCTACCTTCTTGTGTTTCTTCCTTGCCTGCAGCCTTGGCCAGCTTGGCTATTATTGGTGCAATAAATTGCACTGGCAATTCAGTATCCTCTGCCCTGGCACGCTTGACAGGTTTGAGATGTTCATACATCTCTGGGCCGTCAACCCAAACAGACGGCACAGAAAGATTGTACGCCTTGAACTGGAGGCCCTCAACCACTGTCTTCTGGATGTTGAGAAGACGCTCAATGGTCTTCTCTGGGGTATCTGGCATTTTTGACATTAGTGCCTTTGCAGACACCTTGTCAATTTTGTCCCCAGTGAGGACAGCAGACTTAACTTTGGCTTTGACCTTGCGGTTGATGTCCTTGATTTTGGCAATTGCCAAGTCAAGGTCTTTGAGTAGTTTTTTGAGTTCTCTCATTTGATTTTTTTACTAACCTTTCCATGTGTTTTTATAGAATTTGCCCCATAAAGTTCTGTATTAATTTGATACTGTTGCCTCTTTGTTTATTTCTTTTTGTTTTCCCATCTACTACATTATCCCATCTTTTTACCCATTTTGTATATGTTTTACGCTCATCTCTATATGTGTTGTTTGCTTTGTGTTGGCATTGTTTCCTTGATTACCATATTATTTTTGGCGCTTGACATAGCCCCTTGTGAAAATATTAACAATAATTTGGTGATCAGCTAAATTTGAATTAGAAAATTATAGTGTTAATTGTTTTTAGATAAAGTTGTTACTGATCCAAATTCAAAACCATAATGATAAACTTTAAGCCAATCAGGAGCCAAGTGATAAAGTCATTGTTATGACATAAAGGGTCATTCAATAATTCTTTGATGCATGTGCGCTAATTAATATGATTGGCTGGATGTTTTGCCATTGTACGCCATTGCCGCTGTGGCAAGTTGTTGATGGACTAGTGCTAACCCAGCAGCTGATTGGGCACTAGCCCTTCAACAACTTGCCACAGTGGCAATGGCATACAATGGCAAAACATCCAGCCAATCATATTAATTAGAGCACATGCATCAAAGAATTATTGAATGACCCTTTATGTCACAACAATGACTTTATCACTTGGCTCCTGATTGGCTTAAAGTTTATCACTAAGGTTTTGAATTTGGATCAGTAACAACTTTATCTAAAAACAGTTAACACTATAATTTTCTAATTCAAATTTAGCTGATCACCAAAATTGTTGGTAATATTTTCACAAGGGGTGTGTTTAAGTGCTAAAAAATAACTGTGTTCAGGATCTAGATACACAACATAGTAAATATATGATTTTATAGAAATAAGCTGAACATAAAGAATAAAACCAAATATAAATAAAGAGAACATGAACAATTGAAATTCAAAAAAATATATTATAAATAGAAAATGTTTAGTGACAGGGGTTTATTGGGGCGGGGGAGAGTGATGCCTAGGAGGCAGATTAATGCAGGAAGGAACACGTAGAGGTGGTGCTGGCCTGGGGGGTATGAGATTGGGTGGGTTGGGCTTGCAGGTTAGGGGTGTTGGTGGCAGGGGTGGAGGCAGGAGGATTTTGCGTGATGGCTGCCATATAACGCTTGTTGTATTCCTCATTGGTCCTTGGCTGGATGGGCTGGTAAGTGGAAGTGGTCCAAGGTGGAAGGTGCTTATCCTTACGTGATTGGTTGCCCATGTTCACATGGAAAACCATTTGCGCAAACAAGTCAGCTACCATCTGGTAGCCAAAGAGAAAATTGTGGTCAAGGACCCCAAGATAGAGGTTGTTGAAAGCCTGAGGACAGCGCTCCCGTAATGTGGATCCCATGTTGAAGAAGACAACATCAGCCAGATGGACGTCTGCATGGCCAGCAGGGTAGACTGAGGCCTGGTGCCTGCGTCCCTGGATAGCCTTGAGGGCAGTGGAGCTACCCTCCATCTGGTGGCTCAAGAAAACCTGGTACTTGGAATTTAAGCCATCCCAGGAGTTGAGTAATCCACCAAGGATGTTGCTGTATGAGTATCCATCAATGAAATCTGGGTTTGTCCAATAGTAGACAAAACCCTTGGCTGAAACAGCCAGAAATGCACTAATGAATGTCTTCTTGACCTTCTTCCTTCCATTCTTGGTGGTGGCTTTTCCTTGCTCACCAAACTTGTCAAATGCAATCAATAAATTGTAGTACAAGACAAACATGACATCATCAGTTAGACTAGTCAGGCATCAGACCAGGGTTGATTTGATGACAGTGTCATACAGGGAATCCTCAGTGCCATCCCATTGGTTGCCGGCAAAATTGGTAAGAACCCGTATAGAAGCCACCTTCCCATACATCCAGAGCTGCACCATGTGCTAAGACACCCATATGTTATGGTGCGCAAGTTTCTTCTGGACCTGGGTCAATGGAAGCTTGGGATCCCGCTGGAGGAAGTCAAGCATGATTGGGTATGCCTCATTGATTTGGGACTTGGGGGCCTTCTTGGGCTTCTTGGCTGTCCCAATCAGATTCCCCCTGTTCATCAAATTGTTTAATTCCCGCATGACAGTAGCTTGGGTAAATTGCAACTGGGCGGCAATCTTTTCCCAGGACAGACCCTGTAGATTCAGTGCCACAATTTCCTGAAAAATTTGGGCAGTGATAATTTGTTGCTTGAGGCGCTGAGCCAGGGGAGCTGAAGCCTGATTAGCTATAGGGGGCGGGTTGGCTGGTAGCAGGAAGTTGTTCCAAATCAAGGTTGCCATCCTGATTGGTTGGTTGGTGGGCAGCTTGTGCAGGGGTGGGTACGGGAGCAGGGGCAGAGCTAGACTCTAAGTGACTCTCAAACAAGTCAAAGCCATAGGAGTCAGTGGTCAGGTACAGGTCAGCTTCCTTGTTACCCGCCTCAAAGGCTTGGATGTAAACAGGTGCCTCCATGTTCTGAGCCTTGCCTCCATTGAAGCTGGTCTGGCTGCTGCTGGCTTGGCTGCTGGTGCTGTCAAAGATATTGCTTGTAAACCCATTTTAAAAAACCTAGGATAAAATCACTAAAAGTAGAAATTTTAAAAATTAATAATTTATTTTTATTATAATCTTGAGCTCATATTTAGAAGGTTCTCAAAACCATTTCATACAAATCTGGAGCCATGAAAATGAATAAAATGCCTCTGTTCCTAAATTGGATAGCTGTTGATTGGCTGTTATACTTTTATTTTTCTATTTTAGGCTGCTCATACTACACATCTTGTGTGAGTTCATTTTGTTTTGTGCTTGTGTAATCTTGCTTCTAGATTGCTCAAGTTTTGTTTTGTTTTGGTTCTTCTGTTGATGGTTCATATGAATCCTGATTGGATTATAATATACTCCAGAACAGCATCCATCCATTTCACTTGTTGTGTCAGTTCATTTTGTTTGTGGTTTGAACTACACCGCTTGATGTTTGATATAATTTTGTATAATGGGCTAGTGAAATTTTGTTTTTTGTTTGAAAGTACCTTTATTAACTGAAATTTTATAAATTAATTGAATCCTGAATCTTGCGCAACTTGGATTTTGTTTAAATCTGAAATCATTTTGTTTAAATCTGAGGTGTTTTTGGTTGTCACCATAGCTTTTAAAACTACTGTACCATTACACCCCAATTATGATATATAGTAAAGAGCAGAAAATGGAAATGTAATATTGTGAGTGTCTGTTTCTTTCAGGGATATTCCTGACACTTATAGTTGTGTAACCAACAAACTGTCATCCGCTGTTGATGTGAAGGTGCCTGCTGCCACTGAGCAGATGTCTGCCACCAACGTGCAGACATCTGCTGCCATCAAGTAGATACACACTGCCATCATGTGGAAGCCTGCCACAACCAAGCTGTTACCTGCTGTCAATGCGCAGGCGCCTGCCGCCGCCAAGCAGACGTCCACCGCTGCTACGCGGGCCCCTGCAGCCACCAAGCAGATACATGACACCACCATGTGAAAGCCTGCCACAACCAAGCCATTGCCCGCTGTCAACGCGCAGGTGCCTGCTGCCACTGCACAGGCCCCCGTTGTCACCAAGCAGATACACATCACCACCACACATAAGCCTGCCACCACCAAGTCGTTGCCCACCGCCAAGTTGCAGATGCTTGCTACCATTGAGCAGATGCCCACCGCCACTGCACAGGCGCCCATCACTCTTGCCAGTCCCTCCTGCAAGTCATCCTCAAACCAGGCACCCATGAGCCAGCCTGCCACCTGCCAGCTTTTGCCCTCCCATGCCAGCAGACCAGTCCCCATCCACTCCTTTGGGAAATAGCCAAATCAGGAAACCAGGAAAGGCAATTTCCCCAAAGTCAAACTTGGGAGGAACTGCTGTATAATTTGGGCGCTTACCAAATGGGGAATGGACTGACAGGCTCTTTAACAGTGAATATCATGCATCAAATTCAGTAAATGTTTTTGATGCATGAAGAAGGCCCAACTTGCACTATGCCAATGCAAACTGGGATCCAGCCAAACCTTCTCAATTGCCAACTACCCAAGCCAATCCAGAAAAGGGAATAACAGATGAAACTCAGACTCTTGGTTCCCCAATGCTATGCCTTCCAATAATCAGGTCTTGCAGGTCCACTAGTATAAATAAAGACAAATAACTCAATGATAGTTTGTGCTATCATTGAGTGAATATCCTCCTCAATATTATCACATTAATCAATCCTTTACCCAGGCTAAGCAAGTAACCTTAATAAACCCATTACACCTCCCCAAGTCAGAAGATGAACTACATCATCTTCACAGCTGTCTTGACAGCTTACCTTGGGATAGGGGACAACCAGCCAACCAATGCTCAGTTTGGTCCTAAACCACAGGGACCAAAAGGAATATTTTACAATGAGCCAACTCATCTCAACTCAATGGTTTTGAATCTGTGGACACCTCTGGCGCCATCTTGCCCAACTCCTAACTCAACTACTTACGTGATCCCTGCAGATACTCTACTGTACCTTGCCATCAGCCTTAGACAATGAAACATCCTTGCCAAAGCCTTCTGTCAGGCAGTGAACTTCTATCCAATTGTCTACACCTTGAATGGCTTTGAGCCGCCTAACCTGCCTTCTTATGTTACTAAAGTTTTTCCCTCAATACTTGAGTATTACAGTTTTTAGCAAAAAACATCAAATAAGTAAAATAGTTACTATAAACAGCTAAAAGTTCACATTTACAGCTAAAAGTAATAAATATAGTTTTTTAAACCCTATTGGAAAATATATGGTAGGATGAAAAGCTTTGGGGTTGCTATATACAGAAAATAGAAAATACATTAAATAAATTATATAGTTAATGTCACAACATCTGCAATCACTCCCTCTCAGGAAACCAATTCCCAAGTGACTTACCAAATAATTTCCTGACTAATAATTAAGTTGGTGGCACTGTTATCATTTGTCCATTTATTGCAGGGATCAAACAGTGGGGTCCTAAGCAGAACACAACTTGAATAAGCCCCATGACTTAAGTGGAACAATCACTTGGATAAGTCCCATGACTACCATGACGTACATGGACAGTATTTAGCTTCCCATGATACTATATAATACCCTATATTCATATCAAATAAAGTATTGTTCTCTTCTTAATTTACCCTTTTATCTTGTTACATATACTTCCCAGAAGTATATACTTGACATTAATGTGATTTAAATTTATTCTTATTTATATTTTATACCAAAATGGACACATCACAATAACAGAGCAATAAAGCTGAAGGAGTATGAAACTGCTATGAATCACAATATTCATGCTCTTTCAATTTTGCCTTTGACAGATTCACATTTCAAGTGCAAAATTATACAACCCCCTTTTGTAAATCAAAGTTAGGGGTTAACCAAAATAGGTTAAGGTCACATTTACCTTTTTATGGTGACACAATTGATCATCAACCCACTTATGAGAGTGACCAGTGATCTTTCTGTTCTTCTACCATTCTGTTGTTGCAACCAAGTTTCCAGACTTTCCTGCCAATGTATCTTACAATACACAAGGGGCGCTCAATGAGTCACCCCTTGACATATCTAATGGCATGAGCCAATCTGATGGAAATATCAAATTTTGGGCACTTTCTCCTAATTAGGAGCTCTACCAATTTGACCTGCTGATTGTCACACAAGTTATTCCTTGGCTCCAATCCTTACATGGAACATGCCACTATGCCACCCCCTTGTGGCCATGTGGCTTTTCCCATATAGTATATTAATCACAATATTCTACAATAAACAATACCTTATTCTTATCATTCCTGTCCTTTCTATTGGACTGTTGTCTTCCCCAATTCAAATACTGAATCCTCATTGATTCAGTTACAACACTGTTATAAATATTTGTCATATAAGAATCATTTTAATTCACCCAATAAAGTTAAGTTCTATTTGCATTCTCTCTGTGATTTTTATTATACTTTGATATCATATCTATTTTTATCTAGATAGATTCTCAATAATCATCATTCCCAAGGCCTTAAGTTAAATCCCTTATTTATCTCTAAAGACTAAACCCCAGCTTAGTACAAACCCAATCCTACTGTTGGGGTTTCCTTTTATGTTCCTTGGCTGCACCTTAGAACATAGAAATAAATGGTGCTCACTAAAGGGGATGTAAGCCCCTTGGTTACCCCCTTTGCAACTATTTTCTCTGGTCTCTCATCTCTGACAATCCATTACCAGTCTTTGCCTGAAGTTTTTAGCCCTTCAATGAAAAAAGACATAGCCAAAACGTCTATCACTACTGCTGTTTTAAATCTGGCTAATGTATCATGTCTTGTTGCTTATTTTCTGAGTACTTTTGTGCCCTGCCCCAAAGGGCAGGCTCTTTAAAGACTATAAGTTTTAATTTTGAACTTAGGTTTGATTTAGAAATTTATTAGTTATAATTTTTTGGCCTGTTACCTTAATTTTCTTTTGCTTTCAGTCTTGCTTTTGTGTGTGTGCACACGTCTTCCTCTTATATTTCTTTATAATTCCTATTGATAAATAGTTATTTTCTTCCTCTTCTGCTGTTGTCAGGGATCCACTCATTAGGGAGCTTTCCTCCAATAAAACGTAGAAGAGCTCCCAAGTTAAACTTAACTAGAGTGGAGTCTACTGGAGCTCCTATCATTAGCATATGGAGTAGATGACCTAGTAATCAAAATCTTCCCAAGAAGGGTGTAAAATGGTTTAACAGATAGTATATGCTTGTTTATCCCAAGAACAACCAAGGGGCCTTGGGATGAATGATTGGAGTGAAGCAAGCAGTTTCAACATAGGGGGCATGGCAGTGGTGTGGACCAAATTGATACCAAATAGAGTCTTCAGATTTATTGGTGGGAGTTGGCTCTAGTGTAAATTCACTTCCCCCTTTGGCTTTGGATCACATCATTTTTCCTTGCCACACCAAGAAAAGCCCCAAAATACCAGCCAAGCCGCTTAATTCCTTAGGGGATTTGGTGCACACTGTAGACAAGAGATTTTTTCTAGCTTATCCCACAGATTCCCCAGCTCTGGTTGCCCCGCCCTGGAAAAAAATACTGATTGATTTGGATTACTTGTTGGCATGGTGTTGCCCACTTTTGAAGAAAATCAGAAAAAACCAATCAAATGATACCACATTGATGCATAGAAAGTCAGATGTATATCAAATTCCTGGGATGGCCTCTAGCCAATCAGGTGGAACCGCAGAAATTAGCTTGAAACCTTCCATTACCCCTGGCCTTGGCCAGCAAAATTTCTCCTCCAGCTAATTGGATGCAAATCACAATGGTCATGTGATAAATCCCTAGCAACTCACCCCTCTTAACAAAGCAAGGGGACTTTCAGTCCCCTGCTTGCCAATTTTTAATATCATTAAAATTCTGGAACTAGTTGCTACTCTCTTTTATTATATTTTGATTGGAAACTCTGCCTTAGAGTTCCCTATAATCTATAGTAAAGTGCCAGCTGTTGTTCTATTGAATCTTACCTTATGTTGCCTGTTTTGAACCCAGCATCTTCTCTGAAACTCCTAGAAGAGTCTTCAGTGTATAGTTGTTGTTTAACTGCACTTACACTTTCAAAAACAGTGTTTGAATCTAAAAAAAGTTAAATATCAATATAAATCCTAATTTTATTTTTAATTTACCTTGAATTTTCTTGATTTTGAATTTACTTTGGTTCCTGCCAACACCCAAGCCATCTGAGACCATCTTTGAGTCCCCCTTGAGCTCCCGGTGTATTTCTGCTTGGTTTTTTTCTTGTGGATACCCAAATTGCACCAAACTTTATAACTTCCAGGCCCATAAATTGCACCCAAAAATTCCAAATTTTTGGGTGATTGTAACTATGATTATCCCTGTTTTAAAATTTGTGGTATTTTTCTTGGCTCTCTTTTTATTGCTTCTTTGGACTACCTCTCCTGATTTTTGGTCCTTTATCTCCTCTTTGGCATGGCTTGTGGTCTATAATCCCTCTAGTCTCCTGCACCTCCCTAGTGGCCTTCTTATCTCTGGGGAGGCTCTAACCAAGAGCTTGAACTGCAATGACTTGGACTTGTACACTACTGGCCACACCTTGCTTGCTCCCTTATGTGAGGAGATACCTGTGTCTTCTCCCCTTTATCTGTAGAGTGATAATTTGGTGCCTCTTCAAGCGCCTGTGATGTCAGTCCCTGTTCCCACTTGTACGTCTTGGCTGCTCACCAGCCTAGTGCTGATGGGATTGGATGGATAATATCCTCAATTGTCTCCTATGTCCTCTCTTTGGTCCCCTCTCAAAGCAGCTGTCCTTGTACTCCACTGGGCGGCATCCTGGTGGTTTGTCTCACCAGGATGGGAGCCAAACTTAGTTAGTTTAGCCCCCCTTTCTTACATCTGGAGTCTTAAAATTTACGTTTGACTGGCCATATCCTATTAACACACATAAAACTCACACAAGAAGGAGGGGTTTCATGCTGTTGGGGGATGGACACAATGTATCTACTAATCAGTTAGAGTTTGAAAATATAGGCTTTATTTGAGATTGTTGAGAGGAATAATAATGTTGGAGTGATTTTCTCAGGAGTGAATAATCAGCTTAAATACTGAAGTAAGATGGGGGAAGTACATAGTTGTTAGCAGTGGATCCTGCAGAGATATTGAAGAAGTATTGCTCTGCAGAACTTCAGCAAGCTGCAGCCTGCAGTACAGGAAGAAGTAAGTTTGGTTTTAACATATGAGCTGCAGTCTTGTATGTCACTATAATCTAGGGTGGTTTCCTGGGTTGGATATAAACTATTTCCTTGGCTTTTGTCAGGATACCTTTCAGGAATATTCCTGAAAACACAGTGGCTCAGAAGAATATTTTGTGTACAATTAATTGTAAGAAGAAGAATAAAAAATGACAGCAGTTCCCCCTTATTGGGGAAACTGCCGTGGGAACCTGAGGCAAGAAAAAACAAATTAAAAATACAGTTTTTAATTTGGACAGGTTTTATACCCCGTCCGCGGGCTGCGCGGCCGGCCGCACGCTGCGCCTGGCAGCTTGCCCGCGCCTGCTGCCTGCCCGGGCATGGCCACCCACCACCGCCAGCCAGTCCCCCACCCAGCCCGCCAAATGGGGAAATTTTCAAAAGGGGAAACCCAAAAAGACAATTTCCCCAAACCCAAATGGAGGGGGAACTGCTGCCCAAATTTGGAATTTACCAAATTTGGAGGGGGTTGACAAGCAGCCCAGCATTACAATTAATGCATCAACTGCAAAGATTGAATTGAACTGCATAAATTTGCCTGCAGATGCTCCAATTCCATGCAATGCCAAGGATAACAATTCATTGCCTGCCAAGCCACTCCCATCCTAATCCCAAATGGGAATCCCAGACAACATCAAGAGTTTGGGGTCCCCTATCCAATGCTTTGTACTATTCATGCCCCACTAAGGATGATAGTATATAATAAATCTCAATCACTTGATGGTAGTTTGTGCTATCATTGAGTGAAATTACCCCTCATTAGTATCACATAAATCAAAATCAGAACTTTTAATCTACAGAAAGTTAAGACACTAAGCTTTGTCTGCCCTTTCCCAGGACCAGAAGATGAACCACTTGATCTTCTCAGCTGTACTCACAGCTTGCCTTGGGATTGGGGTCACCAATAAACCCACCAGCATGGGCCCTACAATAAACCGCCCAACAACTACTTCTATAAGGAGCCTGCACAGCTAAACTCCTCTGAGCCGTACCCCTGGCCAGCTCTGGTGTTGCCCTGCTCCACCCAGCACGTAGCAATATACACCTTTGTATTCTACGTGCTTACGTACTTTGCCGGTAATTTTGAAAGATTTAACGTACATGCCAAGGTCTTTAGATGGATGATAACTGTCTACCCCATTGTGACGGCGCTCACCGGGTTCCAAGTCACCAACTTGGTCCCCTATCTTGCTAAAATACTCCCTCATTTTCTGGGGCTTTACAATACCAAGAGTACTGTGGAGCTCCAGAAGGTGAGGGAGGAGTCAAAGCAGGTACTGGCATGGCCCACCAGATGATGGGACCTAACTTTACCAGGTAGAAAAGGGCCTTCCCAGCCACAGCCCAAGGTCCAGCCTCTGGCAAGGCAGAGTCAATTAATCCCGTGAGCGCCAGGTAAAGCACTCCCAGGAATTGACTACTCTGGCCAGTGGCATCAGAAGTGGGGGGTGGGGGGGTTGAAATGGTTGGTTTGGGTGTTGGGGGCGGTTCCATGGGGACCAAGTAGGCAGCAGGATTGTTGTCTTCCTGTTGAAGATCAAAGGGTAGATGGTGATTTCTTTGCCGTCATGGACAATTTGGTAGGGTTCCTTGGGTGCATTTGGGCGGGTGTACCACTGTAAGTCTTCCAATGTACGGGGTTTGTGGTCAGGATTGGCGGGATACTCAGTGAAATGCACAGGGCCAAACGGAGCGTTGGGTGGACAGTAGTAGTCAAAGGCCTCAGTTTTATCAACAGGAGTCTGACTATCTATCCCAGTAGATGGGTACTGACGCTTGGGTGTATGCAGATGGAATAGTATTAAAATAGGTATGGAAATAGATTGGTGAACCAAAGGTTCATAACAACTTTATTTGGTAAAAATGACAATACAGAACTTTTTCTAGTGCTTCTGATTTATATACTTATTCACATGCAGGTGCCTCTGGGCATTCTTCTGGTGCTATCTGTGTGGCAAGGCTTGGCATATCAGGCTCTGCTGTTTGGTTAGCTGCTTCATGGTTATTTTTGGGGTTTTCAGGAACAGATATTTAGCTTTTTGATGGTCCATCTTGGCTTGGCTGGCCATTAATTCTGGCAGGTTTGGCTTCTGGGGTTTTGGGGGTTTTCCCAATTTGATCACCATTTTTGGAATGGCTTGACAGGCTCTCTTGAGCCCAAAGAACTTGATTAAAAAAGGGGTCCCTAATTGGGGACCCCAAATTACTTAATGGAGGGTGGGCTTGATCTGGGTTTACTGGGCAGCTAAAAATAGCCTGCCCAGGCCCAGCCAAGCCCACCAAGGCTTGGGCGTAGCTTTTGGGGCCCAAAGCAGGCCTCTCAGCTACCACCAGGGCAGGAATGGTTCCTGCACCTGTATTTTCTTTGAAAAGCAAAAACCCATGTGCGGGTGAATCTCCCCCACCCACTAGCCCTGCCTGGTGACTAGGAGCAGGTTTGATTCCCGCCCAGGGCTTCAAAATTGTTACTTTTGTAACAGTTTTGCTGAAATTCTTCATCTGATTGGTGGTTTGTATTCCTTGGCAATTTATTGGATGGAGTTCTGCATTTAATTTTGTTGTTGATTGGTTTGATTTGATATAATAGCTTTTTTGGAGCCATTTACCAATGTTGTTTTACTCTTGCCATTGTCAACACAGTCTACAGAACCCTTAAAATCCTTATTTATAATAAGATTTATACTGTTATTTTTGAATCCACTTTTGCTTTTGTGTTTGCTCTGTAAATTAAATACACATTCATTAATCAAGTTCAACCGTGGTTTTGAACCAATTTCATTAATTGGTTGATTAATGAAGTTTGTTTTTTGTTTTTGCATTTAATTATGCATTTTCTCCATTGATTTTCTGGGGATTGGTGATCATAGTTAAAAGTTTTTGGGATTTTTCCTTTGTGTAGGGAATTAAATTCCTTACAGATGCTTACACAATAGCTGTGTTCCCCATCTCTGTAGTTACAGATCTTCAGACTGCCAGTTTCAAGACTTCCCCTTTAACTACCATGTGTTTCCCCTGGGCCATCAGTTTAAAAATAACTCTAAACTTCTTTGTTTCCTTCAGAGATCCCCCAGGGCTCATGTTTTTCTATCTAAAAAATAAAGGCCTTAGAAGAGTAAGCTTTTAAGATGAAATTATATATGGTTTCCCCCAAATCACAATCTACAGGTTTTTTTCATCAATATTTTAAATTTGTGTTTCAAACTTTTATTTTTTGTCATAGTTTTTGAAATTTGCTTTTAAATCTATAGTAAATACATTCCTGATCAAATCTTTATTTTTGAAATTTGCTAGTTTTTTAATAGCTAGAATAATTAGAATGGAGATAGCCAGACAACAAGCAATTGGCTTGTTATCACCATTTTTTATATGAGGAATAGCCTCACTACTTTCATGTTACAATACTCCCACAGGGAACATCCTGACATCAACATTCTTTTAGTCATAATCAATCTTTGTTCAACACATTATTTTATATAGCTTGTTTAGGTTTAGTGAATTCAATGACATCTTTTGTGTCAAACTATAAGTTTTTAGCAGGCCTCATAAAGGTCCTTTTACAAACAGTACCTGCTTTTATTTACCTGTTAAATCTCAACCCAAACACTTTACATGGTTTAGTATATAATGTTGCACTTTGTTGGGAATTTCGACCAAGCAATGATGCCAATTATGATGGAGCCCATGGATTGGGACTGTTACAACCAAATCCATAAATTAGTAGTACAAAATACAATGATACTAATTATGACAGAGCTTGCAGATATGAATTGCAGCTACCAAACTACATAAATTGATAGTATAAACTATATGTATATTGGATCAGCAGTAGTCTGCTGACCTGAGTCTTAAACTAGCCAATGATAAGTGCCGCTGCGGTACTTTAAAAATACACAAGTGCTGCCTAGCAATTGGATTAGGCGCCAAAGTGCCAAACTACTTTTACGTCAAGCGCCAACTGAAAATTGTTACAAGCGCCGCGGCGCGCTTTACTTTTACATTGGGTGCCAAGGCGCTGGGTTCAATTCCCCATAATCTCAAATTCCCATATTTATCACATTAATTAGCATTAAGCTTGCAGTATGCCAGAGAAGTAGGAAGTGATTCTGAAGTACTTAATTATTCCATGCCAGCAAGAATCACCTGTGCTGGGTGAAGATGAAAATATTCTATTGGTTGATGTGCAATAAGCACCAAACCTAGATTAATAATTACCCAAATTTGGGGTGTGTTAAAATCTCCTAGAAGACATTGATAGCAGCCCAGAGATTAACCTGGTAGAAGGTATAAGAATAATTAATCATTTACAATAAAATCATCTTTGAATCATCTTTATTTTATCCTTAATCTGGTTGATCTTTACCCTAATCCTTAACTGCTTCTGCGCAATCAGAAGCCATTGCTGGGCAATAATCATGGTTCCATTCAATCCTGGCTCTTCTTATACAGTACTATTCATATCCTCACATATGACTGTATTCTGGCAAATGTCCTGTGCCCTATAATCTCAAATAATTGTGGCGCTGTAATGCAAAAAGCGTGACACACCTTATTGGGCAAGACCTTAAAGATACCCCTAATTTAGACCAAATCACTTCAGTGGCCCTTGGGCTAGCCCTTGAAGGAGCAGTACCTAATCTGCAAGTCCAGCACAAATATACAGAGCATTATGAGATGATAGTTGCACCTTGTATCCTGCACTACCTCCTCTTTTCAACTGACTCTACTAATCACCTAATATATACCTTCATCAAAAATGTCTTGTTCTATTGCCGAGTTTGTACTGGGGCTTCACATCCATGAGATTTCCTCCATTTGTTTTGTTGTCTCTAATCATTGGGAACAGTTCTCTGCCTACCAACAGTGGGTATATTTTCTTTCTACCTTGTATCAGATAACCAGAGAGGATTGATTAACTCTCAGACTTGATTAAAAAAGTATATTGAGAATGTAAACTCCTCTGTTCCTGAGTATGCCTGTGAACATGTCAGGATCATCAATTTCAATGATCCCAACAACCATGGCTTGGTTCAGATTGATGTAAATGTAGAGGCTTTTACTTCCTTAAAGAGTATGTCTACTGACTCAACAAATTGTTCATTTGGGCCTACAGAAGAATTTAAAATTAATGATTTAATTATTAATAATAATGATTATTATTTACCTGCCAATTCAGGGGGAAAAGTTGAACCATGAACCTTTCTGTTGTTATCATCTGCCTTAAAGGAGCTGTTATTTTTTTAAAGGAAACATGATTTTATTTGGGGTTCAAGATGACAACAAAGGAGCTGTTTTGGATTTAAAAACTGAGTTTAAACCTACCAATCTGACTTCCTTCAGCCAATCAGATGCTAGGGAACTACCAGGTGACGCTAACATCATCTTTAACAACTACCAAGCTCTATAAAGCTGTTAATACTGTAAATTCAGAACCTAAACGTAAAATGCGGGATTGTCAAATCCTTGGTCCAAATTTCAAATCATTTTTGAAGGATGGCCTTTTTTAAATTAAATTGAATTTTTTAAGTATTTATTTGAATATTTGAAAATGTGGGAACTTATAGACACTTTTCAAAGTTCAAGTCAAACTGCATATTTCCAATGGAAGAAATGAATTAACTGAAATCAATTTTGAAGCATTCAAATCCATCAACCATTTTCATTAAGTTTACTATGTTTTTTGAAATTGTGGTATTGTCAAATCCATGAACCAAATTTCAAATCACTTTTGAATGGCACTAGCAAACTCAGATATTAATTGCAGGAACTGGAATCCAAATTGAATGTACAATAAGTACACTAGAAAACACCAACCCAAATCAAGAAGCTCCACTCTGGATAAAATTAAATGAAAAATTCAATCTTAATAACCATGTTTAGACATTTAAAGTGATTAAACTTTAATATCATCCAAAACTGGAAAAGATACAATATTATACACTTCAAATCACAGATATAGAAAATCTGCTACTATTCAAGGCTAGATCAAGAAAAAACAACTACTCCTAAATAAACCAATAAATCCAAAAAAAACTTATATTTAATCTAAAATATAGTTTTTATTTTATTTTTATGGACCACCAATTGCATTCTCAACCAGCTCTTGTACCAGCCTGCGGGGCAGCCTATCCACGAGGGTGTCCCAGAGGGTCCAAAAACAGGCCCAGAACCCAACTTGAGGGGAGTCATGCCAATACACAGGCCTTTCAAGGTGTCAGTGCCAGCCAATCACCTCCTGCATCCCAAGCCCAATCAACCAGTCTTAATCCCAGACAGAAGCCACTCTCAAGGCCTGCAACCACAGTCTCCTATACAAAGATCATCAGGAATAATGAGGTTACATACACCTTCACCGTGTACCCAGTTGTCAACAGGCCCTGTACTCTTGACTCAAGAGTTGCTACTTCATGCCCCTGCGTCTTTGATACATCATATGAGCCATTGACTACCACCAAAGAGCCATCTGCACCTGTATTGTATGCCACCATTGACGGCGCCAGCGCAACCAAGCGTGATCCCACCTTCTACACAAAGGTCCCCATCTCCTGTGTTGAGCCTGCTAGCCAGGATGCCGTGGTACCTGCCAAGGCCAGCGTTGGTTGACAGATAGCGAGTGTGAAACTCTCCTCAACTGTTTGAATGGGGGAATGGCGGTTTGGGATATTGCGTCCCAATTTGGTGTCATGGCCAGATACATTGCCAACATCAACACCAAGTATAGCAACACCAGGAAAATTGAAAAATCTTCCAAGGCTAAGTGTCAGCCTTACTCTTGCAGCCTGTGCATATTGACGCAATAAAACAGTGGGTTACCAAGGATTGCCACCTGGACTCACTTGCTGTCCAATCAATGCTCACCACAGAGTTCAGGCTTTCTGTTTCTAAAACTCTTGTTTTAAAAGCAATGGTTTATTTGGGCTTCTCCTGGAAAGTACTGGGAGTTTTGCTGTACAACAGAAACAATGAGAAGACCATCAAGGATTGACACGTTTATGCCAAGAAATATCTGGCACTAAAGGAGACTGGGAATTTCCAGTTCTTCTACATCAACAAATCATTGTTTTCCTCCTCACTCAGGTCTAGGCATGGGTGAGTCAAGAAGGGGTCCAAGGATGGTGTAGCCCATTGTGCAGCTTTCTGTTCCCAGACCTATTCCATGGTTGCGCTTCTTGGTCCTCACAGGTTGGACCAGTATCAGATGATTAAAGGCTCCCATAACAGCAGGACTTTTCTCAATTTTCTCTGAGCCGTCAAGGAGTATCTCTGGATCAATTACCGCAGTACAACCAACATTGTTGTGTTGGATAATGTCAGGCTTTACAAAGTGGTCTGGTTGTGTCTGAGTTCCCGCCCATTGATAAAAATAGCCATTTTGCCAGCCACTGCCTGGCTGACTGCCCAATGAGACTCCTCTTCCTTCTGCCCTATTCTTGATTTCTGAACCCAATCAAGAAAGTGTTTGGTTGGATCAAGAATAAGGTATAGCAAGGCCTCCCTCAGGACACTGAGGATCTCTTCAACATCCTTGAGCTCAGTCAATTTGCAATGCCACTCAATGTGGTGGCGGCTTTTTACAAGCACTCAGAATCCTTCCTCCCCAAAGCCCTGGCCTCTGAGCCAAATGGATAAATGGGCGTTCTGGGTTTTATTTGTTTTTATTTTTATTTATTTTGTTTTTAGTAGGACTCAACAATTATTATGTATATAAGATGACATGATGTTTGATTGTATTTTAGACATATAAGAGTATGTAGAAAAGGTAAGTAAAATTAATTATACCAGGTATGAGGAATATATTTTTATTATAATGCACTGAATATTATATTGACTGTTGCGCTAACAAATAAATAAATTAAAAAAGATAGAAATAGATTAATTTTATTTAAATAATTGTAAATCCTTGTTGGTCTCTGGCTTTTTTAAGCCACAAATCAGACCTTGCAGGACATCATCTGATCCTTATTTAATCAGTGCCACCATAGCCACACGGCACAACCACCAATGATTTTTATGTATTGCTTACTAATTAGTACTTAGGACACGGGTCAAGCATATCAAATATATTTATCAAATCATATTAAAAGGGAAAGGTACTTCAAGTTCTAAACAATCACTTGTTTAAAATATAAGTGGAGCGGGCTGCATGATGTGGATAAATTCAATTCTTGTTGTTTGTATATGTAATAAATGAACCTGTACTTGACAAGCTAGTAAATAAAAACATTTTTAACTTATTTTTATTATTTGATATGGTTGCAACTATAACTAATGTCTTGTAATATATTTAGATATATTAATATTATAATTTACTTATTAAAATTTAAAATAAAATTAAAATATTAAAAGTAAAATTATAATTATAAATCTTAAAATTTATCTATAAAGTTTAAATATTTAAAATTCAACTATTTTTATTAAATTGTGATTTATTCAATATTGAAATTTTATATATTAATTTTAATATTGTAATATGTATTATTAAAAATTTTATAGTAAAATGTTAGTAGTACATATTTCAGTATTAAAAATTTAGTTTTAAATATAAAAAATTTAAAAAAAAATTGCAAGGGGAAAATATTTATTGGGGGGATGCTAATTGCAAAGGGAATGTGATTATTCCAGGGAATTATACCCCTAAATTAAATTTTCAGCTAATGCATCTAATTGAATCCATGTACTCTTCTGTACGTGGTGGACAACCCTGGATGTGATTGCTAGAGGGGTGGCGCCCTGTACCCCGTAGGTTGCTGATTGTTTGATAAAAGGCAAGCAGGTGAGCAAATCAACCAGTAGGTTTTTTGGGGGGGCACATAGTACCTGTATAGTGTTGCCAATGCAAATGAATCATAGAGGACGTGCTTGACTGTCCTGTATCCCGTAGTGTTTTCTGGCGGTTGAGGGCTACACAGCAAATGTCCATTTGAATAGGTACATCCTCCAACTTTTTGACATTGGTTTTTAATATGCAGTGAAGGAGGATTCCCAGGTATAACGCAACATGAATTCTTTGTGAGGTGTATTTTTCTGAGAACATGCACAATTTTTTGAATATTTAAACTAACCTTTTGATATAGGACGTTTGGCTGAACTTGAAGAGGGTTCCAGGGGGCGCCCAACTTGAATCAGCCCCCATGCCTCCGCAAACAAAATAAATAAAGGTTTAAATGTGTTCACAAGGACTGCATCCCCAACTTTATTTGACAAAGCCTTAAATACTTCATTAAAAATTTCAGTTTTTAGATATTCTGTTCCTATTTGAAAGTTGGTTTTTATTAAGTTTTTTCATATTTGTTGATGTTTGCAAATGGGAATCATTGAATGCTTTCATAGATATATTCATCAAAGTTTAGCTTGACATCCCCGCAAATTTCATTCATCTCTTTGAATTTGATATGTGATCCTATTTTGTATGCTTCCCTTAACCACGGCAAGTACCCTGTGGGTGGTAAATATTCCCTATCTTTAGCTTCAATATTTGAAAACTTATTAATATTCTGTTGAATTATTTTATTTATTTGGTTTTTATTTATTTGTTTTACAGGGGCTACCAGTGACTGGTAACCCCATAGAACCAACTTGGCGTAAAAGCCGCCACTTCTGCAACCTTGTCCCCATTCCTAGTGATAAATAAAATAAATATAATTAAAACATAAAAAGACTTACTAATTGTTTCCCCTGTGGCCTCCTCAGCAAACTTCATGAGTGTTGGCTGCTCTTCATTAATTTTCCTAGGCTTAATTTTTCTTATCTTTCTTGCAACTTGTGTTTCTTCTTGGTTTTCATTTGATAAATTTTCTGTATTTCTTGAAGCGCTCCTGCTTCTTGACTGAGTTTTGTTTTCATCTGCTTCCATTTGGTCGGTTTCCTCTTCATTTGTGTTTATTTCATGTGGGATTTTATTTTCTTCAATTAGCTTGATTTTTTGAGTATTCTTTCTATTGGTTTTTGCAAATTCCCACAAGTTGTAACTTTCAATTTTGAAATCTAATTGCTTGAGTATTTCCTTTTGAAGATTTAAAAATATTTCTTTGTGTTCTTTGTTGACCATTGTTCCCAGGCTACTTTTTGCAGTTTCATTTTGCTGGACCAAGGCTCTTCCCTCATTTCCCAGTTGATTTACCATGATTTTCCTTATGTTGTATTCAAGCTTGACAACCTTTTAGAGGGCTGACTCTAATTTGTTTATAAAGTCATAGATATTTGAAATTTTGTTTGAATTACATCAAAAAACTGATTTTTATAGTACTACCTTCAACGCGTGAATATTTTTCATCATCATTACTAAATTAAAGACAATAAACATAAATATTGCATTAGAATATTGTAATTAGAAGTCAACTCTTGATATTTTGATATTATGTGCATAACTCAATGCATTTTTTTAATAAAATCTATTGTAAACTTGGCCTTTTCCATTATAATTTAATGAAATGGACTGTGTTTATATTAGAGAGCCATTAACGCTTAGTACAAATATTGATACACAGTGCATTTTACAGCCTGTATATTTACCTATTGGTAATAATTCTACTAACTTTTTAGTTGGATTTTGCAAGGTAATAATAATTTAATGTGTTAATAGAATACTGTTTATTGTCATTAATTGGCTGATTTTCTTTGCTGTGGCAATTGTGCATTTTCTGATATTTATGCACTAATATCCAATTGGTTGGCTTCACATCAAATTGCACAGGTAATGGGAAAACAAGCTGCCACCCCAGCCACATCTGGTCTCAGGGTGACGGCTTGATTTCCTATTGCCTGTACAATTGGATGTGAAACCAACCAATTGGATACTAGTGTGTTAATATCAGAAAATGTACAATTACCACAGCAAAGAAAATCAGCCAATTAATGACAATAAACAGTAATTTATTAACAAATTACATTATTATTACCTTGCAAAATCTAACTAAAAAGTTAGTAGAATTATTACCAATAGGTAAATATACAGGCTGTAAAATGCACTGTGTATCAATATTTGTACTAAGCGTTAATGGCTCTCTAATATAAACACAGTCCATTTCATTAAATTATAATGGAAAAGGCCAAGTTTACAATAGATTTTATTAAACAAAATGCATTGAGTTAAGCATAATATCAAAATATCAAGAGTTGACGTTTAATTGCTTTATTCTAATGCAATATTTACATTTATGGTCTTTAATTTATTAATAATGATGAAAAATATGTATGCTAATAACTTTAAGCTATTTGTAAAATGTACAACATTGTATTAATTATGGTAAATGTTGATAATGTAAAAAGAAAATATTATTAATTATGAATTGAAAAAGAGATATTAATTTTAATAATTTGTCACAAACAAAAGACTTATTTACTAATCAAAGGACAGGAAGGGGAGGTAATGGGCAGAATGAACATTGCCTTCATCTGCACCTGTGAAAGGGACAGCATCAGAGATAGTGGGGGATTTGTAGTGGCTTGAAAATCAGGGTTGGAAGGTGGGTGGCTTGATGGGGGGTTGAGGAGGCAGGGTTTGTTGACTGAGAAGGGGCAGCAAGAGCAGTTTGCTTCAATTGCTCAAATTCTTCTTCTGTCACGTATACTGGCTTGAAAAAACAGATGGACTGGCATGGGGGGAGGCAGGGACCCTTTCTGGACTTATCACTATCACTTGCATAGAAGATGACAAGATCAAATAAGTCCTGGACAGACATGGAAGGGAAAAGCTCATAACCCTTATCAATTTGGGTGCATAGTTCAATGTAGGTGGCAGGCTTTAAGCGCCTGAGGGCAGACCAAAATTGTAGAGACATAAATCTGCAAGATGCATGTTGGCGTGGTTGATGGAGTAGGACCAACAGGTATGTCCTGCAGCCCTGATTTCTTGGGTTGCCCATTCCCGCTGCTCCATCTCAGCACTCAGTACAACTGTGTGCACAGCGTTTTGTGTGGCCCACTCCTCCAGCATGGCCTTGAGTTCTGTCTGGTAGGCATACCCATCTGCGGTGTTTGATATTGACAAGTAATAATTCACACCCAATGGGGAAACTGCCAATAAAACCACAAAAAAACAATACAAGATTAGGCCGCGTTTGTACACATCAGATTGGATAAACTTTTCTCCATAGTCTTCAATACTTGCAGATATCTTAGCATACAACAGAAATATGACATCATTACGGGTCCTCATTGCCCTTCCTTTGATAAAATTAATAATAGTTGAATTGTAGGGGTCAGTACCCACCAAAATGGGGCCACTGAGAACTTGATTGGACAAGATTCTAGCAGCAACCACAACTCTGTGCATCCACAAATTCACTGTTCTTTTGTTGGTGAAGATGCTGTGGAGTACCAACTGGAGACGTACCTGGACCAGGGGCATCCGCGGGTCACATTCCATAATGGCCATCATAAGGGGATGAGCTGTGTCACCTTTGGTTGAAGTACGGGCACCAGTTGGGGTCTTCTTGGTAGGGGGCCATAGTTGGCTTGGGCTTGCAGGGTTGCAGCCACAGTAGACTTTACAAAACCCATTGCGGCCGCAATTTCACCCAAGGGACATAAGCATCCCTTGTTTTTCAACCATTTCAAGAACAATCTCCAGAGTGATTAATTTTTTTCTGCATCTTGCAGGCTGATTGGCTGGAGGCAGGGTTTGTCTGCCTTGAGAACCAGACAGTGCCATCTGATTGGCTGTTTCTGGATTCTGGCTTCCATTAGTGACCCCTGGCTCAAATGGCTGGCTCTGGATACCATTGTTGATATGTGATTTGGGTTGGTGGCTGCCTGTGCATGATGGGCAAACAGGGCCATGCTTGAGGACGCAGGAGAAAGAACACACTCCTGGGTAGTGCTTGTGGAGGGGCCTGCGGGTTGGGAGTGACCATAGACAGAGGCTTCCCTGTTAAGAGACCTAGTGTAGCCCTGCATGATTTTGTCAAGGCCAGGGAACTGCTTGTTGACTTGATTGGTGTTGGAAGAAGACATAATAAATTTTTTTAATATTTTAAACTCAAAAAAAGGAATGTATATTTTAGTCAACTTTATTGTTATATATGTTAATTTTGTGAATATTATGATCTAACTTTTAGCCGTCCTAAACTGGAATAGGGTGATTTTTGAAAAAACCTGTGATTCCTAAAATAATCAGCACAAATCCACTCTAGATCCTTTAACATCCTTTTTGAGACACCTATAAATTATATTTATTTCAAATTCCTTGCAATTATGATTTGAAACTTGGTTCTTGGATTTGACAATCCTGCAATTTCAGATTTGTTAATTTTTACATGATGTCTATGATTTTTTTGAAATTCAGGTAATCTCAAATTGTACATTAGAATCCTGCATTTCCGATTTATGTATCCTGCATTTGTTTGCTGAGTTTTGTCTTTTGTTAGTTGAGTTATCTTCTCAAGAGATTCAAAATTTGCCAATTTAAATAAATCAAAAAAGCCAAATTAAATGATTAATTTTATTTAATATTTTACTTTTCACTCAGCTGAGTTGCCCGCAAAAGTGATTCATAATTTGGATCAAGAATTTGGCAATCCCGCATTTTTACATTTAGGTTCTGAATTCACAGTAAGCCCCAGCTTCTTTATCTTGGGCTTCTGCACCTTTTTTTGGTCTTCAGCTCTCTTTATAGCTCTACTGGCCTTGTTATTTCACTTAATTAAGTCCCTGAAAGGTCTCAGATTGATCCACCTTTTATAGCTCCTTGTTTCAGTCCTTGTTTCTCTAAGATCTCTGGTTTTCCAGGCTTAAAATATCCTGTTTCTTCTGCTCTATAATATATTAAACCTTTTAGCTTACTTCAGCCAATTAAACCCCATCTTTTTCTGCTTCATTCTCTCATTTTTTAGGCTTAAACCCTTCAGTCAAAGCCCTTAAAACAGTGATCAAACAAGCCTTGACCTTCAGTCAATCAAACGCCTGGATCAAAAAAATTTCCAAAATGTTTACCCAAATGACTTGCTCTTGACCCTGGTTTGAACCTGATGCTGTCTTGCTCCGGATAAACACTTGCTCTGTGTTTCAAACAATTTTGCTGTGATTCTTGTCTTGTTTCTTCAGGCAAACTCAAGCACTTCCACATACATTTTACTTAGGGGATTTTCAACCCCTAATTTCTTCAATGTTTCCTCAAATTTTAGCCATCTGAACTTGCCTGTTGCTTTCTTCACTTAATTATTTTGGAAAAACTCCAGCCTTTGTCTTTACAGTTTCTCTGTCTTTTTTCCAGCCTCTTTGGCTCCAGTTCCACTAAATTACTTCTTACTAAATTTACAGCTCAATCACTGTAAACTATTTCTTTCTCTCTTTCTCTTTCTTTTCTTATATGATAATTATCTTAATCTTTTTACCATATCTCTTAGCAGTTTTATTAACTATTCTACTGCTTCTTTCTTATTATCAATCATTCTTTAAAGAGTACAAATCAAGCATTTCTGCTCCTGCATTCACTTCTGCTGGTCTTTTACAACCAACTTCCAGTACTCTAGCTAGTCCTGCTCCATAATCTTCAAGTCCTTCATCTAGTTCTTCTCCATGATCTTTTAGTCCTTCAGCTAGTTATTCCTATGAACCATATTGGCTCCATTCCTCACTATGATCCTCCAGTCCCTCAACTAGTCTTCACTGTGATCTTCCAGTCCTTCTTACTAGTCTTCACTGTTGATCTTACGCTATGAACCACTGTGATTTCATTTTTAGTCCCTGTTACCAATACCTCAGACTCATAGAATAAGTCTACAAGGCTACTGGTGTTTGACTGGGCCCTTGCAAGTGTCCTTCACTCAGGCTATTCAACCACAGACAATTTTCATGTCTGTGAAGTTGTTTTTTGTCAGGGATCCAGCCTGTGGGGGGGGGTCTTGAGAACTTACAGGTGGTTGACCTGCGGGTCCTGCAAGAAGGGCACACCACAAGATTGGAGCTAACTTCACAATATAAGATAACAATTTACCCAGAAGAGCCCAAGGGCTTCTAGCAGGCACCATTAAATCAATCAGGCCGGTGAGGGTGATGTACATCACCCCCAAATACCTGTGTAGAGGTGGATTTATTGGTTTAACGGATTCCTGGAGGCAGTTGGGCCACAGGGTGAAAGGTGGTGTCATTGGAACTAGATAGGCGGGCAGGTAGTTGTACTTGTTGCAGAATAGCAGGGGAGGTATGGTGAACCAAGTTCCTTCTCTACCAATGGTCTCAGTTTCTCTAGTTATGGATTCTGGGCTGTAGATTAGGATTTTCTCTAGGATGATTACCAAATATCCTGGGTTTAGTGGGTATTCTGTGAAATGTACTGGGCCAAAGGGAGCTACTGGTGAACAATATAGTTCAGGAGGTCAGTCTGTGGTTTCTTGGAGTTATTGGGTGTGAGGTATGGAACTACAAGAGGTAGACTGCAAATGAAATAGAACTAAAATCAAATATGGAATAACCTGGTTGAACCAAAGGTTCATGTTACTTTATTGAAGAATAGAAATGGGCAACTTCCTGGTGTCCCAGGGTATAAGTATACCCATCTGCCATGGAGAAACTTTTACAATTTCCTTTGGGCCTGATGATACTGTCTACCAGGGTTTTGCAGCCCTCAGTGGCATCCATTTTGAGAGATATTTCATTGGCTGGATCAAACTGAGAAGAAACAAATTTCCCTTTTGGGTTACAGGGTTGGTCAACCTTGGGTGGCCTGCATTCCACAGGAAGTTTCTTTGCTTCCTCTGCTGCAGTGGCCCAAGTTATTTCAGGATCCTTGGCTTGGCTTGTGCTCTCATTGGCTGGGTTAACAGGAAAATTTGGTATGAGAGGCCTTGAAGCAAGTAATTCTTGTTCATTCAAACTCAGGAGATTCCCCAAAGTCAAATCCTGCTCTGGTTTGAGTCCAGGAAACTGCAGGCTGGCGCCTGCAGGATTTTGGGGGTTGACTCCTGTAGTTGAGATTTCTCCATGAGCATAGTTAGCAGGATTTTTTCATTCATGACATTTTTACTCACTCAGGTGGTTAAGTCTGAGCTTTCAATTGCAAACTAATCAACTTTACTTCCCAGAGGCCTGATCATACCAAGCTCTGCAGCTGCTTCCCTAAGCAACTACCCTGGTAACACCTCTGAGCACATCCATGCCCCCAATAGTAGCTTCAGGACCTCCCTCAGCCTCCAGGAAAACACAAACAAGGACACCTTACCAGTATATTAGGTAGGATTCTTATGTGATGAAAATTGTGGGATAGTAAGAAGCTATCTCCATGTGGTGGGAAATAACCCACTAAATCCACATAGAGTTAATAATTAACCACCAACGCAGCTTTAGATACCATTTTGTGAAATTTTCAAATGAGATACTAGGATTAAGTGAAATAATTAACCCTAACCAAAAGAGCCCAAGCTAAATGGCCTTCAAGAGAATCAGAGTGTCTTCTGCATAAAATTCCTGACATTGAGATAGCACCAGAGTTTTGGCTTTGACAGTAGGAGAAACATCTCTAAGATTGACAGGCATTGAATTAATATTTGGCAGAGGCAACAAAGAAGTACCAATGACAGGCCCCCATCTTCCTGTGATAATCCAACCAAGGATTAAATTGTAGGGAATGTAGCGCAAAATACCTACTATAGGATGCATTTGAATAAAAACTTGGACCAAGGGATATTTGATTTTTATTGAGTAAATTTTTGGGAGGACTCAACTCTTAAGAGTTGAAACAGTGAAAATTATTCAAAATACACATCAAAAATTAACTAAACAATACCGCCTGGATCTTGGGCTCCTATTCCTTCCACGTTGTCAAGTGAGTATCTAGTCCATGTTGCAAAGAACTCTTGGGTGACCAACTTCTGATTACTATGCTGATAGATAAGTTCATATCTGGTGACCCTTAAATTATTTCAATTTATCAACGTCAGCTTACAAGGGGGAATTGGATTCAACCAGCGAAATGGAGCAGCTGTAACCCATTTTTGATCAACTGTTTGATTCAATTCTGTTAAATTGATCAGTTTTGTTAAAGGTTTTCTGGATTTCCAAGCTTTCCTAATTAGCCAAATAATCCCCGGCATTATGGAACTTACTGTGACAGCTTACTCACAGACCTCCTGTGAGTGCACAAGGGCATGTAGAGCTATCTTAGCTCATCCCTTCCCTAGCAGCTAATGTTACCTGCTAGGTCACATCACCCATTCTGCCCAGAAGCCAATGTTACTTGCTGGGGAGAAGAGCCATTCTCCACCCCTAGTAACCAATGTTACTTACTAGGTTCAGACACCTAACTTGCATACTAGCACCCAATGTTACCTGCTAAGCTGCATTTCCCATTCTTCCCTGAAGTCAATGCTTACTTCTGGGGAAAGAGCCATTATTCTCCCCTAGTATTCAATGTTATCTACTAGGTTCAGATCTCCTAACTAGCACCCTAGCAGCCAATGTTACCTGCTAGGCTACTCTATTCTACTCCCCACCCCTAGTAGCCAATGTTACCTACTGGATGAATACATCTAAACAGCCCCCTAGCAGCTAATTTTACCTGCTGGGCAGATTCATCCTCTGCCTCTAGTAGCCAATGTTACCTACTAGGCAGGCCTTACCTTCCCTAGTAGCCTCAAGTTACCTACTAGGCCTCTACCTGTCCCAAAACTAATATCCATGACCAACTTCCAGCATAGAGTCTTTATTGAGGCCAAATCAACCCTTGCCTAAACAACAGCTTCCATGTGGACCCTCATAATGTGAGTCTCCAGTGTGAGGAATTTGTCAATATACACTTGGATGGGGCAGGCGCCCTGCCAGATTTCCAACAAGGAGTTCAGGATGTAATATCTGGTGTTGTGGGCTTCACTTGTGGCCATCAACTCATCTTTAAACTTGGCATAGTCTAGGCAGAATTCTATGTCTTCTGAAGTGGCCCTGCCAAACCAATCAAGGGAGTCTCTGGATAGCATGGTAGCTACCCCAAGTACCTTCCCAGTATCACTGGAATAAGAAAGAACATTGGCTTGGAAATTTAGTTGAAGTAATGGCATGGTGCAATGGGCTTCCTTGAGAGTGAGTTTACCCATCTGGGGCATCTCCACCTTGTGAGGGATTGGTTGGCTATCACATTCTGCACCTGAGAGGAGGGCTCCTTGGCAGCTTCAGCAGCAGTGGCAGTGTTGGGTTTCTTAGGGTTGTTCAGGTTCATATTCTTTCAAATGGAAGAAATTAGGTTTTTGGTCATCATAAATGTTTGATAAGTGATTCTCATTACAAAAAAACATACAAGATGACCCAAGAATAATCAAAATCTTGGGGCTCAGGGTACTGAGTTTAAAGTAGATTGTCATAAAGCCAGGGAACCAACCCTGACCTGCCGGCTTGATAGTGTTTGGGAACTGGAAGGTTGCATACTGATTGGGAAGAGCAAACCAAAGGATTGGTGCTAACTTAATGAGATAGGACATTAAGTTGCTCACCCATGACCACAGGCCAGCAGCAGGGACAATAGTATCTATTACTCCCGTGAGATTAATGTATACAATCCTAAATAGCTTATTAGTATGGTCCAGGGGAATCTCAGCAGAAGATGCAGTCATTGTTTTGGGGGTGACAGGTTGTTCCATGTCTAAGTGGTAGACAGGAAGAAATTTGTATTTATCTCTGAAATGACAGGGCTCAGTAACGTGCCAAGGACCCTTCTGGTTGTATCTGGTTAACCCATTAGTTTGGGCTAAGGGATCCTGTGCTAATATCTTGTCTGAGGTGTAATCCTTGTACTCAGGCTTCAAGGGGTATTCTGTAAATGGACAGGACTAAATGAGGCACCTGGAAGAAAATAGGTAGTTGGCAGATTGGCAGGAAGATCAGATGATTTTTGAGTTAATTAGCAGATGACAAAGATAAAATACAGCAACAATTGGGGCAACTAATATCTCATAATCTTTATTTAAAAATGATGACAGGGATAGATCTTGTCCTTGTATGTACTTATACTGCGCTTTCAGACTTTATTTTCTGATTGGGTTTCTTGAGCTTGGGTGGGTTAGCATCAGGGGTCTTAGATGGCAGGATGGCATTTGGCACTGGCGGGTTGCCACTGGCTGCTCCAGGATAAGAAGACTTTGAATCCTTCTGTTTGTCAATTTGAGTATTGAGTGCCTCCTTAGGTTCAGTGCCTCCCCTGGGACTTTGGGGGAGTTTGGAATAACTCTCATGGAGAAACTTGTGTATTTCACCAAGAAAACCACTGATGTCATGCGTTGGCACCTCGGAGAAATTCTTGGCATCTTGCACTGGCAGTTTGCTTACAGAATCCTGCAGGACAGCTAAGAGTTTGGGTCCTGGCGGGCTGGTAACAACTTTATTGATCAGTAGTGGGTTATTGGGTTCCCAGCCCATGGGTCTGGCAGTCTGTGAAGGGTTTTTCCCAGGGTTTGACTCTGGTTCTATACTTTGGGAATAAGCTATGTCAAAATTGTCATTCCTGACACTTAGGAACAGGAAATTTGTTACTGACATGATAAAATTTGGTCATTGATCCATTAACCTTGCGGCTTGATTGCCTGCATTATTTTTTGAAACCATTCCTAAGAGCAATTGACAGCTGGCACACAACTATTGGTTGAATCTATTAATCAGTAAACATCCCAAAATTTTGACAACCTGTTTTGGTTTACATTCAAGTTTGAACCCTAAATTTAGAGTAACTTTTAGTATAATAACTTGTATTAAAGCTTGCACTAATCATTTCCAACTGACTTCCAGCTTCAAATTTGCTTGCAGATTAAGCCAAGGTCTCTATTCCTATCCCAGTTACACTAATGATGCCTCTAGCCATCTATTCAGGTTAGTATATTATCCAAAAACACCCCTGCTGTCTGTTGTTTTCTCTGATTGCATCTATTGCCAAAGTAATCATTCCTTGGTGAAAATTTCTCATAAATTCAAAAAAATTAGTCCATTGGGCCAAATTTGCAGCTCTTTTTGCCATAATTTTCCTGCTATTTACTGCTCTCAATTTTTGAGATAGGTTGTTTTCTTCCATCTGTGTTGTGGTTTCTAAATCTCATTTGCTAATAAGTGGGTGGGGAAAACTTTCATCTTACAGTCAGAGCCTTGTCCAGTGTGGCAAAAATCTAGTCTGGTGTTGTGAATGACATTTCTCCCAAAAGAAGTGATAAACTTTAACTAGGAGAATCAAACTCAGGATCAGGTTCTGATAGGTTTGGGGATTCTGTGGACCCTCAGGCCGCCCGCCTGTGTTTTTTATGGCTAGCCAATGAGCAAGCTGGAACAGGCAGCAATTTTAATCTGATTAATCAGGGGAATTTTCAGGCCTTCCTGGCCACAAATTTGCATAGTGTGGAAGAGCATCATAGGCTGGTGATGAATTCAGACAAATCTAGATTGCTGAAAGCGCTGAAATAAGATGATGTCACTCCTGTCATAACTGACATGCTGTCTGAAAAGGAGATTGCTGCTCAGCATGAAGAGTCAAAATACAAAGTGAATTAAGATAATTGGCTAGAATTTTGGACTGCCTGGCCATATGATCTCTGGCCAGACAGTGACCCAGAATTCAGTCCAGAAGATGCACAATTCATGGGACAAAAGTTGATACAGCTTATAGTTTCTGAAGGTCTCATGATGTCAGGCACCCACCCACTTGAAAGGAATCTTCCAAGATGAAAAATGATTTCAGAGGAATTTAGACCAGTCACTAGATATTCCACAGGAATAGACACAATTCTGAGGTGAAATAGCTCTCCAAACATGTGGTAGCAACCCAACAGTGGATTGAAGCAACCTAAGAAGAAGTACACTCCATATAGCTAAAGAGGAAGGCAGAAGCCAGCGTATGGAAGACCTGGGGATCAGTGGGATCCTTGAGGGAATGATGGTTCTGAGGCTCTTCCTTTTGGGGAGGATTATGTTACAATAAGGTTGCAGTATACCATACTCCTGGAATTACTCAACATCAGGATTTTTCTAGGTAATAGGAATTAGGAGAGGCACCAGATTCAGCTTGTGTACCCAGCAAAATGCTGGCCTTAACAGCCTGCAACAAGATTATCCAGAAAAGCTATTTATACCCAAGGGACTCCCAAATGGAAGCCTTGGGCAATCTCATGGTTTTGGATTAAAGGACTTAATTCAAACTAAAATAAACAGTAATTCACTTGGATGAATGAAGATTTTATTGATTGAACAAATAATAGAATATGACTTACCAGCTATATATAGCATGTTATGAATAAAGTAATTGGGGAAAGATTAAAGGATTCGAGGAGATTTGGAGAAGCTGCTAGATATTATGAATAATTGCAACTTAAAATATGGGGATCTGATCTTTCTTCCCCTAAATATGCTTTAGCACATAATTACCTTAAGATGATATTAAAATAACCCACAAGGAGCAGAAAAAACCTGGAGACATCCACAGCTATTTCCCACATAAACCAGGAGAAAGATAACAGAAACCAGCAACAGAACCAGGATCCAACGGCAAGGACAACATGGAGCCAGAGCCCAAGAGATTATCAGTGTCATCATCTGTTATTATATTATCCAACGGTTTAATTGCTGCAATGCCTGATTGGCTAGAATTGAATTTGAAAGATAACAAGTGGTTGAATACTAATTCTTCTTTAATATCTTCTAGATGTAAATTGACTGAGCATAAAGAAGAACCAGGTTCAAATCCTGTTTCTGACACTGGTGATTCCAATGAATTAACCGGCTCATAATTATCAGGTAAAATAGAACATATACTACCTATCAATCCTTGAATATTAGGAGATACAGAAAAACCAATAGGGGGAACAGAATCCCCTTCACTACTTATAACTAAATTACTGACATGAATATAAATGAAGTGAATTCCTGACACATGATCTAAGATGACAGAAACACCAGTAGCAACAATGAAGCTATGAAGATGTTATCATCAGACTGTCCGATGGAGGTCATTTCAACAGAAGAAATGACAGGCCAGAAGGTTTAGAATGGACCCAGAACTCTCAGGCTGGAAGAAACTGAGCATTCAGCTATCAGATGATGGTTTAATCCAAACTTAGGATTTGGATGATATTTAAACTCTGTGAAGTCTTGTTAAAATGATATTGCCATTCTGAAATAAATATGATTATGAGAACTTGGTTCTATCATTTTATTCTTTATTTAGCCTTGGTTATTTTTCACTTCACTAATGTTCTAACAGAAAATCCTGGCCTGACTCCCCACATTTCTGACAAAGCTCCCAAACCCAGCCCACATTTTATTGTCTGCCCAGAGCACCCTTTGACCCACTACATTTTTCTGACTACCCACTCAAGCCAGGATTCAAGGAGTTTACTGTGAAAGATACTCCCTGCCCAGACCACCTGGCCCAACAGATAACCCCACAAACAGTCTTCCACAAAGGTGCCTGGTGCAAGCAACCAGCTGCCAAGTCTTTCAGGTATTCAGCCTATGGGGGGTTCCTGGGAACTTGCGGGTGGACAGCCCGCGGGCCTGGCAGGGAGGGCCCACCACAAGATTGGGGCCAACTTTAAAATATAATATAAAAATTTGCCCAGGAGAGCCCAGGGTCCTCTGACAGGTACCATAGAATCTATTAAGCCGGTAATAGTGATGTACATCACCCCAAATATCTGAGTAGAAGTGGATTCATTGGCAGCAACAGATTCTTGCGGGCAGTTGGGCTGTGGGGTGAGAGGCGGAGTCATTGGGACCAAATACATGGGCAGGTGGTTGTACTTGTTGCAGAATAGCAGGGGAGGTATAGTGATTTTGTGGCCTTCCCTGTAAACAGTCTTGATCTCTCTAGTTCTTGCCTCAGGGTTGTAGATTAGGATTTCCTCTAGGGTGAACTCCAAATACGCAGGGTTTGGGGGGGTACTTGGTGAAATGTACTGGGCCGTAGGGAGCTCCTGGTGGACAATAAAGGTCAGGCAGCTGGTCCGCAGTTTCTTGGGGTTGAAAGGTATGAGGTACATAATTGTGGGAGGTAGATTGTAAATGAAATAGAACTAATATCAAATATGGAATAACCTGGTTGAACCAAAGGTTCATGTCACTTTATTGCAAGAATGGCAATGGGCAACTTCCTGGCAGTCCAGGGTATTAGTATACCCATCTGCCATGGAGAAACTTTTACAATTTCCTTTGGTCCTGGTGATACTGTCTACCAGGTTTTCCCAGTCCTTGGTGGCATCCATTGCAGGAGTTAATTCATTAGCTGGTTTTAACTGAGAATACTCAAATACTTGTTGGATTGTGGGGTTGGTCATCTCTGGGTGGCCTGCATTCTATAGGAAGTTTCTTTGTTTCCCCTTCCGTGGTGGCCTGAGTTATTTTGTGCTCTATGGCTAGGCCCACCTGCTGATTGGCTGGGTTAACAGGATCTTTTAACGTGGGGAGTGTCAATGTAGGTGATTTTGACTCATCAAGCTTTAAAGAATTTTCTAAAAGTCAAATCTTATTTTGGTTCCTGCTCAAGAATCTGCAGGCATCTAGGCGGCTGGTCCTGTGGGCTGGCAGTCCGCAGGGTGTCAGGGTTTGAATCCTGTAGTTGAGGTTTTCCAGTAAGCATGATCAATAGGAGTTTGTCACTTGTGACATCATCCCCTTCTCTCCTGTTGCCCTCCTCCTTCCTAGCCCTCTTGTCCAAGTATTGCTGTATGGCTCCATGTGTGTTAGGAAGATTGGAGACAGGTTCCCATGTGCTCTCTTTGGGGGGTAACCTACCCATTTGATGTAGTATTGTGGGGTCTTGTAGTGGAGGCAGTGTCCATGGATGTACTTCACTTTGTATTTGGTTGTTTGTCCCTCCTGGATGGGCAGGGGTTGGTCTTGATCTTCTGGTGGGGAAGGGAGGTTCCTTCTTTCTTGAATAGCAGTGATTAGTGGAAGACATTTTGGATTTTCCAAGTAGGCGGTAGTTCTAGTTTGTACGCCGCTTCTCCTATTTGCTTTATAATCTTGTAAGGGCCACAGCGGCAGTGAGCTAGCTTCCTGCTGGGTACGTGTAGGGGAAAGTTACGTGAGTCAAGGTAAAATTTGTTGCCTATCTCCAGGGGTTTCCTGGGGACTCTTTTCTTGTTGGCAAACGCTTTTTAGGTCTTAACAGCGCGGGTCAGGTTCCTTAGGCAGGTTTCTTGGATAGTATGTATTTTTTCAATCCAGGTTTGTTCTACTGTATTCTGTTCTTTGCTACCAATGCTAGGGTCCCATGATGGATCAAACCCGTAGTTAGCCTTGAAGGGGGACATGCCTGTGGATATGTGATCTTTGCTGTTATAGGCGTATTGTGCCATGGGTAACATCTCTGCCCAGTTGTCTTGGTCTGCTTTGGTGTAGCATTAGAGCTATTGTTCCAAGATTTGGTTGACCTGTTCAGTTTGTCTATCTGTCTGTGGGTGGTAGGAGGTTGACACGCAACGTTTTATTCCAAGGTCTTTCATCACTTAGGTCCAGTAGTGGGAAGAGAACTGGGGTCCATGGTTGGTGATGATTTCTTCTGGAGTGCTGTGTTGTGTCAAGATGCAGTCGTGGAAGTGTCTGGTAGTCTCAGCTGCCGTGCAGTGGGTAGTGGTTGGGAGGAAGTAAGCCATGTTTGTGAAGCAGTCAACCATTACTAGGATTGCGTCAAAGGATTTCAAAGGGGGGAGCTCTACTATGTAGTCCATTGACACTGACTTCCATGGTCCAGCGGGGATGTTCAGAGGTCTCAGTAGTCCTTCTGGCTTTGAGCAATGCGTCTTGGTTCTTCCGCATGTTTTGCAACCATTGATGTAGGCAGCTACTTCCTTATCCATGCCCAGCCATGCATAATCTGCTTGATACTTGAGAGGGATTTGTGTCTACCAGGGTGGCCTGCCATCTCTGAATTGTTGTGGTCAATCAATAAATTTGTTTGGGTTGGGCCTTTAGGTACATAGATTCTGTTGTGGAGCATCAGGGTAGTGCCTTTCAGGGAGTATCCTTTATTTGAGTGATGGCAATCTGGGTCCTTTTTCAGGGCTTTGACTAGTTTGGTTGAATGGGTGTCTTGTTTCTGGGCTCTTATCACGTTGGGTTTTCTGGCAGCAATATTCAAGTAATTCAGTTGTATTCCTAGGCTGGTGGGGTCTAGTAGTGTATGGGTGTTGCAGTCCTTAATCTCTGTAGAGGAGGGAATCAGGTCGGCTCTCCTGCTCAAAGTGTCTGGTACCATGTTCACCTTACCTGGCTTGTAGTCAATTGTCAGGGTGTAGTCAGCCAGTTCTAGAGCCCATCTGGCCTGTCTCTGGTTCAACTGTCTGGGTTTAAAGAAGTAAACCAAGTTCTTGTGGTCTGTCAGAACCTTTACCAGGTGTTCAGCACCGCACAAGTATCTGCGCCAATGCTTCAATGTCTTCCTTATAGCTAGCATCTCCTTGTTGTATATTGGATAGCTCCCTTAAGCTGATAGCATCTTCTTGGAGTAATATGCTACAGGATGTAGCATATTATCCCCTCCTTCCTGAAGAAGGACCCTGCCCACTGAAAAGTTGGATGCATCTGTCTCCAGCATGAAAGGTTTAGATGGGTCAGGCATGGCAAGGACTGGGGCGGACGTGAATGCTTCCATCAGAGTCACAAACGTGGAAGTGCACTCCTCAGTCCTGACAAACTGGACCTTGTCAGAGCAAAGACAGGTCAGGGGCAATGTAATCCAAGAAAAATTTTGGATGAAATCCCTGCAATAATTTGCTAGGCCCAAAAAACATCTCACATTGTTTCTGCGTTTGGGTACTGGCCAGGCTATCACTGCTTCCACTTTGTCCTGCGCCATAGAAAACCCGCCAGTCTCCATCACATATCCCAGGAATTTGACCTTGGACTGAAATAATTTGCACTTCTTCAGCTTGGCGTGTAATTTGGCCTGTGGGAGTTTCTCCAGTATTTGGTCAAGGTTTTGGAGGTGATCTTCATGTGACTTGCTGTATATGAGGATTTTGTCCAAATATGCCACGCAGAATTGATCAAGGTACTTGTCTAGGACAGAGTTGATCATCCTTTGGAAAGTACTGGGGGCGTTGCATAAGCCAAACAGCATAACTAGGTATTTTTACAATCCATATATGGTTTTATGAAATCTGTCTTTTATTTGTCTCCTTCTTTGATTCTGATCTGGTTGAAGGTGTCTCTCAGGTCAATTTTTGAGTACACCTGGGCTCCAGTCAGTACGTCACAAAGGTTGTCAGCATTGGTGATGGGGTAGTGGCTCTTCACTATAATGTTGTTCAGTTTCTGGTTGTTCATGCAGGGACGCATTCTGCCATCTTTCTTCCCTACAAACAGCATAGGTGACAAGCAAGGGGCCTTTGACACCTGGATGAAATTTTTTTATCATGTCCTCTAGGTATGTCTTCAGGACTACTTGTTCATAATAGTTGCAGCTATATATGGGGCTATGGTGTGATTGGGTTCCTGGTAACAGGTCTATGGCGTGATTGTAGATTGAGTGGCTGGGGAGATGGGTTGCTGCTTCCTTGCTGAAAACGTGGTTCCACTTCTCTAAGGAGGTAGTTAGGATCCCCACACTGGGTTCCATTTTCAGGTTCAGGAGTGTGTTGGGTCCTTTGCTGGTTGGACCCAGCTGTAATGGCACCACATCACACAAATTGTCTCCCTTCAAAGCAACTGTTTGATTACAGAAATTTAGAATGGCGCTGTGTCTTTGGGACCAGGAGTCTCCTAGGATCAAGGGGTGGGGAAGTCCCTTCAGGATGATGGGGAGCTCTGGATAGGTGCTCTGACCTATTTTCAATGACAATTTGGTTGAGCACCTGAATCCCAAGTTGTGATAGCTGTTTCCCATGATTACTTTGACACCTTCAGTGGTGGCCTTTAGTCCTAGGTCCTTTGCAAGGGTGGCGTCAATAAAACTCTCTTCAGCTCCAGTATCAATGAAAACTTCCACAGTCTGAGATGTTGTGAGTGTTTGTGCTTCAACTTAGATAAATTTGTAAGACTGGGTGGAGGTGTTTATTAGTGCTAAAGAAACTGTAGGACCACTCTTCTTGGGAAAAGCCTTAGAGAGGTGCCCAGGTTTGTGGCAGTAGAAACACACCCCTTCACAGTAGTGGTGCTGTAGTTTATCATAGGACATTCCTGGTCTGTTGGGTGTCGGGGCTTGGTTTGCGCGTTGAGTGGGAGAGGGGGTGCCTTCCTGGTTGAGGCTCAACCCTCTACACAAAAAGGAGTAATTCATCTAGGCCAAGCGTAGGGGTATGGTGCTTAATGAGCTCCTTCAAGGCAGTGCAGGCTCCTCAGCAGTACAAGATGGCTTATAACTTGTCCTCAAGTTGGGTTCTGGCTTTCAGTTTCAGGAATTTGTTGGTGTAGGCTTTCAGAGTGTGTGGTCCTTGTCTGATGTCTAGTAAACTGATGGGGCATGATGGCAGGTGTCTTGGTTGTTGCCAGTGGCCATCAGTTCACTCTCAAATTGGGAGTAGTCCAGGCAGAACTTAACGTCCTCAGCAGTAGCCTTCCCAAACCAGTCTAAGGCATTGCCGGAGAGCATGGAGGCCAATCCAAGGACTTTCTCAGTGTCGTTGGAATATGAATTTGTGTTGGCCTCAAAGTGGAGACAGAGGACTGGCATGGCTCTTCTGGCTTCTTCTAGGTTGAGCTTCCCTATCTGAGGCATGTTCACCTTGGTTGTGGTCTGATTTACTATAACTTTCTGAACCTGCAAGTTTGGGGTCTTGGTCTTCTCAACGCCAAGCAGGGTGTCTTTCTGTTTTGTACTGGTTTGGTGTTGGGTTGCTGATGCAATTAGGTTGGTAGCTAGCTTGTATGCATAGTAAGCTGAAATTAATAAAAGTAGCCTACAAGATGCCCCAAGAGTTATCAGCATCTTGGGGCCCAGGTTACCATGTTTGAGGTAGATTGCCATAATGTCAGGGATCCAGCCTATGGGGGGTTCCTGGGAACTTGCAGGCAGATAGTCCGCAGGCCCAACGGGTGTTGCAAATGAACCAATGAGGATTCAGTATTTGGAATTGGGGAAGACAACAGTCCAATAAAAAGGACAGAATAATAAGAATAGGGTATTGTTTATTGTAGAATATTGTTACTAATATACTATATGGGGAAAGCCACACGGCCACAAGGGGGTGGCATGATGGCTTATTTCATGTAAGGATTTAAGCCAAGGAATAACTTGTGAGGGGATCAGCAGGTCAAATTGGTAGCGCTCCTAATTAGGAGGGAGTGCCTGCCATTTGACATTGCCATCAGATTGGTTCATGTTGTTAGACACGTCAAGGGGTGACTTGTTGAGCGCCCCCTGTGTATTGTAAGATACGTTAGCAGGCAAGTCTGGAAACTTGGTTGCAACATTCTCCCTTGCCCCCTGTTTGTCGTCAGACACCAGGATCAGAGTCTGCGGAAGATCTGGAAAGGTCCCAACAAACAACCTTTATGTGGGGATGGCACGGCAGGGGTGCAAGCAATCATGGTGGAGTTTCTTGGTATTCCCTTGGGCATCTTTGAGTTGATAGGTGTGATTGTCATAGACTGCAGCCATCTTGAAGGGCCCTAGGTAGTTGGGTTCTAACTTGGCCAAATTGGGGTTGAGGGTGTAGACAGGGTCACCTACAGTATACCTTGCCTCAAGGTGCTTTATCCCTTCTTCAATTTGTTTGTGTTTGATCTCTCAGGCCTTGGCACGCCATTGGTTCAGGGATGGAGTTGTCAACAGGGGAGGTTACCTGGGAACTGTAGACCGTAAGTTCCTTGTTCAACTCCTGTCAAACTGTCAGGCGTTCCAAAGGCCAGGGCGCTGGGGCTGAACCCAGTGCCTCTGTTAATCCTTGCTTTCAAAATTAGTAGAGCAGTAGGCAGGTGTTCTGTCCATGCGGTATTGGGGTGTTCCTGCAAGAGCTTGGCAATCAGTTAAACCAGTGAGCCATTTAACCGCTCCACACGTCCATTGGCTTGTAGATGGTATGGGGTTGTGACTATCCTTTGGAGTGCCTTATTGGCGCAGTACGCTTTCATGACATGCCCAACAAGTTCAGGGCCACCATCTGTGATGAGGCACTTGGGCCGCCCAAAGCGGGCCACAATTTCCTTACCAATGAAGCGGGTGATGGTGGTGGCGGTGTGGTTTGTTGTCCCCTAGGCTACTGGCCAACAGGTGAAGTAGTCAATTGCAGTGATGATGTATTTCTTTCCCAGTCTGTCTTTGGGGAGGGGCCCCACAATATCAAGGGCCCACTGCTCAAAGGGTTCCATTGCTTTGATGGGCAAGACAGACTTTGGGAGTGCAGGTTTAGACGTATTCTTTTTGCACAGCACACATGTTTTGAGGAGATCCAAGATGTCTTGACACATATGCACCACCAAACCTTTTGTTTCATGATCTCAAAGAGGTTACGTCCTCTGATGTGACCCAGGGTTTAGTGATAATGCAATATGGTATCACCTCATTGTGTGGTGGGGATGTAAGGAGTCTTCTCACCTGTCTCTGCCTGGCGGAAGACGTTGCCAGCATCTGTGGTGAACTGACTTTTGTTGTCCTTCAGCTTGGAGATGGTTACTGAGTTAAGGCCTTCATAATGAGTTGCTTCAGGGTGGAGGTACAACATTGGCCAATCTGGGTCCAAGCCGTCATCCCTGGTGATGGATGCTATGTAGAGGCGTGAGCAGGAAACTGCCAGAATTAACTCATTCTGCAAGTTGACTTACTATATGTCAATAATCAGAATTAAAAATACTTTAATGTCAACAGCATTGAAAATTCAGAATTAAGTTTTAACTCATGCAGACTACTAAATGTTGACACTTTTTTAATAAGCAGAAACCTGTTTCCTGAACATTTTAATTAATAAAAATTAAGATTCAAGATATTTTTTAGGGTAATGTGACAACATAGATTTTAAAAAGTCCATAAAAATTTATACATGACAATTAAAAAATTCATAAAAATACACTTTTATTTTATCTTACTATGAGTTAGCTATCTTTACTATAGTAAATTTTTTCCCACTTATAAAATAAAAAAAATCCAATACACAAAAAAATACTACATAAAGTTTCACATATTATAGGAAAATATTATAATCAGAAACAGTAATATAAAGCTTTTTCTATATTGAAAACTACAAAAAAACATATGATTTACTAGTAAAATACTAATATAGGCCATGTAATACAGTCTAAAGCATCAAACTATCAATAGAAAGTCAATGATTTTATAAAAAAAGTATCATAAATTATTAATGAGTTATTTAAAATAAATATTTATTTAAAAATATTATACATAATATATAAGAACTATATAAAAAATTAGGCAATACTCAATAAATTCAATTGAAAGCTAGACTGTGATCACCTGGTTGCCATTAAGAACTGTGGCAATCTTCTTGATGTATTCCCCAATCTTTGAAAGCTTATACTTGGCCTTGACAACGTCCTTGATCTTCTCTTGATACTGTTTCTCTTTGGTGGTTCTCTTCTTCTTGTATGGGCAGTTCTCAATATCTCTGATGGATGCAACAGTCTTCCCCTGTTGGACTTTGAGGTGCTCATAGAAGGTGTTGTATCTGGGCTTGGTTCCAAAGGAGGATTTGATATGCTTATGCCAGCCCTCCAAAGATGAATTTGTTTTCATCTCATCCTTAAGAACTACCTGGTAGCAGTTCCAGTTAGCTTTGGCTCTGGGCTTGCTTCAGCGCTTAGTGACCTTACGTCTAATCCACTGTGGTTCATAATATTCAATGAAAGGGTAGAAGGCACCATCATGTTTCTTGGCATATGGATCCTGGCATAGGAGGTCAAAGGCTTGTCCAGTATGCTCTAACTTTACAAAGGCTAGTGCTACAAACTGCTGAATTAAGAACTTGCACTTTCCTGATGTATCTAGACGGTGGAGCTTACTGAGCTCAGGTAGACCCTTTAGTTGCCTGTTGACAGCCTTTTGATAATGGAAAAAACACCCTTGGACCTCTCCATCAAAGGTATTTACAAAAGCGTTATACTGGGAAGTTTCATAGTCCATGATTATAGTTGAGGGTCCAAGTGCTTTATCTTGAGCTTCTTTTTTGGCAGCAAGGGTGGCTTCATCCTTTTCATCATCATCTGGATTGGTTCTAGTGTTATGGCCAGGGGGACTCTTTCTATTACTGGGTAGGGCTTTGATGCCCTCCTGAAATTTTAAAGGCCTTTGTGTAGATCTCTTTTGTTGCCCCAGGAAGCAGAAAGTAGGCAAATGGGAGCACCTTGCCTTCAATAAGGGAATGTACAACCCATAATTGATTAAAAGGCGGGGGCATACTGCAAAGGTACTGTCACATAACCAAGTCTCTGAATCTCTTAACTGCTCCAGGTTCTGTTGTGTAGCATAGCATATAATTCTTGCCTCTGCTGTAGGCCCATTATCATGTAAAAGGAATACCTCATCACCATTTAACATCTTTAACTCCTCTGTCAATACTAACTCTCCTTGGACCATGGCAGATTTCTTATGGGGGAATAGATCACGGTGTTTATCACATATGTACTTCACTAACTGGTCGCGGTCAGGGATGAGCTTCAGGTTCTCATTACTCAGGTATGTGGTGGCCTTAACTGTCAGATCAGAAGCCTTGACGTCTTTGGAGACTGGGACCATTTGGTAGAGGTACCATTTTAGAAGCTTTTCAATAAGATTTATTGGAGCATTGCATGTGTGCTCTCCTTTTTCACTAGTGACTTTATCCCATCCTTCTGTATTGATCCTGGTAGTGCAGCTTCTATCTTCACATACATAATGATTACTTCTCCCTTCTCTCTTCTGATTGTTGCAATTGAAAGCATAGTCATCACAGACTAAACTTGCACCTCATTTGACAGACATTAGAGGGAAAAACTGAGGGAACTTCTTCAGGAGCTTAAACTCTCCTTTGATGTTACATATATTGTGAACCTTTAGGGGATTCCATGGGTCAATTGGTGCTTGATGATAGTCAGACAGGTAATCATCAGGATCTTCTTTATTGATACTTGATGAGGAGGTTAGAGGTGCAGATTTGTTGGGTGGTGGAGGGGAATTATCTGGAGTTGGATTCTTGCGCTTCTTGGACTGGGATGAGCTTGATTCCTTGGGTCTTGATTCATCTGGGCTTGACTGGGGTTCTGGACTCTTGGGTATCTTCTTTCTTCCCTGCTTGTTTAGTAGAACCTCATCTCCTTCTGATTGGTACCAGCTTGGAGAAGAGGAGGGGGCAGGGGAGGGCTCTTTTCTTTCAGGGTCTGGTGTCTTCTCCTTTGTCTTCTGTTTTTTTAGGGCTTTTTGGCTGGTTTTTTGTTGGGGTAGGGACTTTGGGCCTTTCCAGAGGCTTTGGGTACTTTCTTGGTTGACTTGGGGCTCTTTTGTGGCTTCTTGGAATATTTGTCCTACAATAATTAGAGTATAGTTCATAAAGTAAGAATAATCATGTGAAACATGAATAAAATTAAATAATCACTTGTTTTATTTTTTATTATGAATTAAATAGTTTATAGAAGTATGGAAAGTAATTTTAGAGCTAGTTTATTAGTAAAGAATAGAAAAAAACCATGTTTAAATAAAAAGTTGACATTCTGGTAGTCACAATATTCAAAAATATTTAATTTGGTTTGTCAGCATAAAAACGCTTTAATTTTGACGTCGACATACTGACAGTCAGTATTAAAGTAGAAAAACACTATGTAAATCACTTATAAAGCTTGGTTAATATTTTCCAGAGTTAGTTTTTTAAGGCCAAAATTGATTATTTTTAAAATTCAAAAAATTTAAAGATTTGCATATGTAACTTATGAAAACTAAAATATAGGGATTGTAGAAGGAAGTCTAAAGTACAGCCCTGGGTACCTTGGCCTGAATTAC